>WAAB01002221.1:17174-73053 GCA_013389865.1 Piaya cayana
GAGGAGGGTGCTGGCCTCTTCTCCCAAGTGACAGGGGACAGGACAAGAGGGAATGGCCTCAAGCTCCACCAGGGGAGATTTAGGCTGGACATTAGGAAAAAAATTTTCACAGAAAGGGTCATTGGGCACTGGAACAGGCTGCCCAGGGAGGTGGTTGATTCACCTTCCCTGGAGGTGTTTTAAGGGATGGGTGGACGAGGTGCTAAGGGGCATGGTTTAGTGTTTGATAGGAATGGTTGGACTTGATCTGGTGGGTCTCTTCCAACCTGATTATTCTATGATTTTATGATTCTATATTGAGAGGCAATATCTATTTTTATTACACAATGTTGTTGCTGTTAATCACAGGCATATGATGGCAGCCCAAAAGAAGCTTTATTCTGCTTCTACCAGCCTCATGTTCACAGTTTAAGCACTGCTTTCAGTTTTACTTTACTTCACTAAACATTATTGCCAGTACTACACAGTCGCTGCCTTGAGCCTTGCTGACTTTCCGGTCTCCAGAGAATAAAAAAAAATAAATCTAATAGGACAATACAGAAGCACATCACAGGATTTCATTTGCTCTGAACTACTCACCATAGGCAGAGATGCCATGTGAATAGAAAATGCCTTTATACCCATACTACAGTTCTGCCAATTTCTACAGAGGTCTAGTGAAAAAGAAATCAAGCCCAATTTTAAAAAGCAGTCTCTACCACCAGGCATGACTTAACAGGCAGGAAAAAAAAAAGAACATGGATATTTAACAACATACCTGGAAAATAGGGAATTCTTTTTCCACCTAATTTGTAAGCAACACCAATTTTAATCTCATCAAGGACATCAAGAATATCCAGTTTTGTTAATGCCAAACTGTAAAGAAAAACATCTGTTGAAGTTACATATAAGGAATCTACTCCTTTACACTTTCTACCTGTCTTATTTTCTTTCTAATTTTGTATTTACAAATCCAGCTCAGGCAACCCAGCAAGCAGAAATACACAAATATATTACATTGTGAAAGCTATTAATTGAATTCATGCCTCTGGGATGAACACATGACTGAGTTCCTAAGACTCATTTCCAAATGTTTGGCTGCTCCTACAGGTGTGCAGCGTTCAGGTCAGCACAGGAAAACATGAGCTGACTATTTAGCACTCACTGAACTTGGTTTGGATGTGTATGGTGGCACCAATTTATCTCACTACTAATGATTATTTCTGTTATTGCTACTGATACACAATAACCATAAGAGACTTATTTACTAAATTACACTTTGACTTCACAAGCATAATCTGGATACTAAAATCACGTATGCAGTTTAGCAGGAAGGCTCCCAGCCTGACTTTCAGCGCCAGGGCTGTGTTACTGTGTTATCAGGGTTTATATGTTAATGACTCTTTCATCTTGTGAGTGAACACTCTGGAACACAAAACTGGAACCTCAAGAAGATATTGTAGTATTCACTGATCAAAATAAAACTGCATTTTAAAACTGCACAAATACTTTAGAAAAAATGAGCCAGACATTGCTTGGTTAAAATGTATCTAAGTATTTAAATTTCTATGTTATAGATGCTCAGTAATTATACAATGAATGCAACAATTAAATGAAAAGACCTTTCAGAAATTAACAGTATAGAGCCAGTTTTTCAACTTTTTTTATTTTTTTGTCTCCTCATGTTTTTTAACTGTCAGTTTACCAGAGATGACCTAGCTTTGTTGATAGAAGTGCTCTACTGGTATAAAACTGAAATGGAATGAAACATAACACCTTCCTAATATTGTTTCCACATAAATTAGAGCTGCATAAGTAAAAGAAAAATATAAATGCGAGGAAAGCAACCAAACCAAATCCTCTTTTGATAAGTTAATGAGCAAAGATTATTGTTCCTTTACAAAACTAGAAGCATAAACAATACTTAGTCAAATCTCAGTTTACAAGATATTAAAATGCCCAGGATTGTTTTTGCATATATGAACAAGTTTGCCTGAATGCACAGGTAAGGCCACACTTCATCAGAACAAAACTGTAATGAAACTTTTGCAACTTGTTCTGAAAATATGGATGGTAGTTAGTTATAAATTAGTGGTTGAGATGGTTCCTAGTATTTTAGCATCTGACAGAAGATGGCCTGACAGTGTTATGCTCTCGAACAGTTCTTTAAATAGCCACTTTTCCTTTAAAATGTCAATTTAATGTTCATTTTGAATTATGAAGTAATTTACCAAACAAGTAATTCACTTGGTCCCAGTGAAAATAAAACTCAGCCCATTAAAAGTAGCGCTTATAAAACAATATTAGACTTCACCTTGGCAAATAAATTAACCAGTCAGGACTGGAACGAGAGCTATGCCAGCTGCCATACACTTAGTGTCATCTGCCTCAATTCACTTAAGCAGTAGTGGTTCAGTATGATGGACATTTGGTCCTCCAAGTGTGATCCACTAGAGACAATCACATCCAAGAACCAGCAGCTTTTAGATCACAGTGTAAGACACTATGAAAGCACCGGACTAAGAACACCAGAGCAAACTGTTACAAAACAAGATATATTGATCCAATTTACCATTGCCATTTGATGTAAGCAAACCAAAAAAAATTGGAAAAAAATCACTTATGTTTGATTTGAAAAAAAAAGTCAAAGGAATTAGATTATTAGTATTAAGACAAATCTCAGTTGCCCATTGTGAATTATTTCATTGCTTAAAATGTAACACTTTACTGGACTTATATTAATGTTACCTACATATTTATTCTGCGAAGCACAAAATTATCACTTCCAAATGTAGCGCAAAATCTGTGATGCTTACGCAGTGAATCCGTTGATCATATGAGCATGTTTCAAACTGACAAGATCTAACCAGCCACAGCGTCTCTTTCTGCCTGTAGTTACCCCCCATTCGTGGCCACGGGACTGCAAAAGATCTCCGATTTCCTAAAAGAAGACAAAGAATACTGATGGTATTTCATTGAAATACATCAGGAAAACAAAACCTAAACAGATAAACAGCAAGCAACAAAGTTGCTCAATTCCAAGGCTTTCTTTCAGGAAAAATTAAGTCTTATTAGGACAGGACAAAGCTGGAGAATAAGCCCCTCATGCAAAGGATTTTTGTATTTCAATCATTAGCTTTTCCAAAACACTTAATATGACTATTTCAAGTTCTAAGAAGACACTTTTCTTCCTTATTCATCTGACAGGAAGATTTCCTTGACAGTTCAGCCCTGTTTTCAATTTAGTCTGTGTTTGCTTTTTTCACCTGGTCTTTTGGAGTACACTGGTTTTGAAGGTAAGACCATAAATGCTCGGTACAAGACGAACACTTGTACAGTATCTATCAGGGTCCACAGACTCCTTGACCATGTCTAGGGCCTCTAGGCTCCACCACAGTATGAGACTGCCAACTGTTCCCTTCAGGCTGTCAGTATTTATAACATGTTAAAAATGAAGAAGAAAGAAACTTTATGCTCATGATTCATAAAGCTAAAGGATATCATCAATTCATTTGAGACACTAGAGTAAAGATTTAGATGACAAAATCCTTAGATTCAGATCACTGACTTATAGATTGCTGTGTGCACAGCTCATAATCAATATCCTGAGCTTTCTAGTTTCTTGATAATGAGAATACAACAGACAGTTTAAAAGATTCAATAAAAAGAAGGGGAGATTTTGATCAATTTGTGCATGATTGGCTGATGCACACACATTTGTCCTATAAATCTCACAGAACACAGGCTGTTGAACACAGAAGTTGCATCTTGTAAGTTAAGCTTCCTTCTGATGCACTGACAATTCCAGTCTACAACTATCACCACAGAAACGCATTCAATGATGTTAAATGAAATGACGAAATCTGTTTTAACATTATTACAACAAAAGTAGGGTCACTGCAATATAACATCAACACATTTGTGTTTCTCTCTTCTCAAGAAAAATACCTTAAGTTTACAATGTAATTTCCCTCTCTTTGCGAGTGCATTATCATCTCAGGGCTTATTTATCATTGCTATACCCTTACTCTATTCCATTGACCCTATTTTTTGGCAACTGTATGTATTGCATTTTGTAACTTTAAACCTACATTAATCTGCTCAGTGGGGAAAGCTCCAATTCCCACCCGGGTAGTGTACGCCTTCACCACACCATACACATCACCAACATGCTGGGGAGGAACACCAAGCCCGGTGCACACACCGCCTATGGTGCAGTTCGATGAAGTCACGAAAGGATACGTGCCTGTCAGAAAAACACAACAGCACAACCACATTTCAGCACTGGTAAGAAAGGCAAGACTGATTTTCCTTTTTAAGTTGAAAGCTGGTTTTCACCTGCTTGGCTTTAAAACTAAACATAACAAACAGCCAAAAGAGCAGCACAAACTCTTCTTACTATATGTCCCTGTTTTGCTTTTAAGAAAAATAATTAAGCTGTTCTTCCCCAAATTGCTTCTTCCTGTAGCGAACAATACATATTTACATTACTAAAGCTCCACAGAAACCCCTGAAAATGAAGGATTTTTTCCAAATAGTTGACTTATCCTGGCAATTTGCATAAAAGCATATTATTAATGAGCAAGAATCAAACAGACAAATAAGAAAAAGCTGTACTTACAGAAGTATCAAGTAGGTACAATCTGTTACAACATGCAAGCTTTTCAGCATCCATCCTTTACAACTTTCACTGAGGATTGCCCACAAGGGAGAAATGTAAAAGCATCTCAATTCTACTTCCATTAGGCACTGTATCTATTATAGGATGCCGCTGCTGTGTGAAGCTTTTTCTTCGACTGTCCTATGTTATCTGAGGAAGTATTTCCCCAATATCCCTGAATAACGTGGTGTAAGTTCACTGTCTGACATTCCCAGTGCTCTACAAAAGTAGCTCTAAGTATCTGCAGCAAATTTCCTAAGTCTTAAGAGGTTGTTCATGACCTCTGCACTGTGATGCTGTATTGGAGCATCTCTTGTTCTTCATTTCACCTTCATGGATATATAAGTGGTTTAACTAGACTATTGGTAAGAGAGCAGAGCAGAGATCAACTGAAGAAGCTACACTTAGAGATTATCTGTATCAGTTTAATCCTCCCTCCACAGCAGAGGAATTCTCTCAGCCTGGAACGTATGGCAACGTGCACACACATTTAGAAATAAAAGTCAAGAACATCTGGAGTGAAATTTCAACTCCACTGGAATAAACTTAAGTAAAAATGAATATTTAAGCCCTAAGCACTTAATCCTGTTAACGATACAATCTCTCCCTTACTGTGCTTTACTTTTGGGAGATCTGTTCCTATTAAAGGAAAGACTATTGTGTTTCTCTATTTTCCTGCTGTTTGCAAAGCTGATATAAACACAAATCATACCAAACCTAATGAAAATAAAACTAATCTCCTAGGAATTAAATGAAGTTTAGAATGTAACTTACCAAAGTCGATATCAAGTAATGCTGCATTGGCTCCTTCAACAAGAATCTTCTTTGGGGAGCCATGAAGAGCTTCATACATAAAATACACACCATCTCGAACCATGGGTCTTATTTTTTCAGCATATCCCTGCAAACGTGAGTAGAAACATCAGTTTCCCCAAACAATGGCTGGAAGCAAGGAACACTGCATTCACTTTTCAAATATTCAGATAACCCTAAAATGTCGGCTTCAAGAACTTAAATAATTCACAAAAATGTATTTTAATGTCCACAATAAGAGAACATCCTATAACAAAGCATAGCTACTGCTTATTAAAAGGTTTTATAATAATGATGATATTAACTTAAATGAAAAATTTATAAGCAGAAGGTTCTACTAAACTTGATTTTTACTTTTTTGACTAAAATAAACATTACCATTTTCTTCTATGCTTTCCCTGAAACTGAACAAACATCACAAGCGTTAAATCCTTACCTTTAGCTTTTTCAATTGTCCTTCTATGTCTATTTCCAAGGTAGGAAACATTGACTTGTATTGTTGTGCCAGATTTTTAAATCTGTAAAATATTGAAATTGTATCTATGAAGAACATTCTGAGTTACTGTTCATAGAACCTTTGCAAGAACTCGGGTCAGTATGTATCTATAGTATATACATAGTATATACTGACAGCAATTGGCAGAAAATACCCAGAAATTTGATACCTCAATCAGTGCATTTCCCAATGTATAGAGTTAGATTTTAAACAATGAGAAACTCTGAAATACAGGAAACATTCTCTTTCTAGTTTTCTTTGCTTTCTAGACAATTTATATACAAAATTTAGACATTTAAAAACCTCTCCTTAAAAGCAAATCTGTCAGCCAAAATGTAACACACTAACATAATATTTAGAAATGAAAATAGTTGTACCTTGAAGAGAATTCATCAAAGTCAGAAAGGAGGTCACAGATTCGAAGGCCTGTTCGTGCAGCCTTGGAAGAATATGCTGGTCCAATCCCTTTCTTTGTTGTGCCAATACTAATTAAAAAGAATCCCCAAAATATGTATAAATACATACAAAAATATGCTTTATGCTAAGTAATTTTGTTAAAGCTCTTCAATATACTATATACTGGGCAGAAGGGTCTGAGATTTAAAAAAAGCTGAAGTTCTGTAACAATAAAAATATAGCAAATTTCATGCTCCAGTGAATTTGCATAAATATTGCTAGTTTTCATGGTATGCAGTAAAACATTAGGTCTTGAGTCTGGCTGAGACAAGCTTAGCTGAAATTACGCGTGTGTGTGTGTATATATGTATATATGTTATACAGTAATAATGGTTATGGTACTATGCTGGAGTACTACTACACTCCTTATCACAAACACTAGGAAAAAATGTCATCTTCACAGCTGCAGAGCCATCTATAGTTGTAAACAACAACCAGTCCTGTGAGTGATCAGACCGGTTTCCTACAGTTTTGACATTATTCATAATCACCTCTTATCCCTACGAACTGTTGCTGCAGCCTTAACCCTGATGAGTTATAAAGTGAAACTGTTTCCCATACCCACATGCTTATTGAGCCAACACCTCAGGCCTGATTCAAAAGAGCATTAGCAGGCTGATAACAAAGTGGATTGGAAACATCACTTTAATGAAAATGAGTTTTGAGGATTTGGTAGGAATTAAAAGATGTCTCTATATGTTGCAGAGAACTGGAAAGTGGAAATATATAAGAATTCATATCCTGTCTTGTCAGTAATATTTGTTCACTAACATAAGCAGGGGCAGAAGAGCCACAGAATTAATGACATCAGCAAGGTTCTTCAGAGTAAGTTGCATTTCTGTTTTCCAAAATTACACCTATTTTTCAAGTTTGCAAAATGATTAATAAAACTAAGGTGCTGAAAATAGTTACTTTTTTCCTTCTTGCGCTTGACGTTGCACTTCCTGGAGCCCATCTACTGCCTGGTGAAAGTCAAACACTGCAAAGGAAAATTAAGCAGGCATTGGTGGAGGCCAAAGGAGAAGAAACATTCTTCTTTAAATCACAGACATCTATAATTTCAAGACTAAGTGCCTTTGTTTTCTTTGATAGTGCACAGGCCTTCTCATGACAAAATGAAGCAAGTACTCCTTAAACATGGTGAAAATATGTGAAATGTCACTAGTGGATAAAATTACTATTATTGTGCTTCCAATACACAACATATAAAGAAGCCGTATTAGATTAAATACACGACTGCTCTGTGTTTAATAATGCAGTTTAACACAATGCAATCATTTGTGACTTTTTTTTCCCCTTCGTCACTTACCTAGATGTGCTCTATCTGATATAATCAGTCTTTTCTCCCAATCTTTTAAACCTGTCAGAAGATATAAAGAAAAGTAGAAATGCAGTTGTGCTCACTGGTCAAACTTTGAGATTTGCTTTTAGTTTTTCTATGTTTTCTAATCTGTATAGCTTCTTGTTAAGATGAACGTAGACAAAATGGATAAAACCTAAGTGAAAACTGACATATCAGAAAATTTTCATTAACAAACTTCTACAATTTTTTTACTTTTTCTGATTTCTGGTTTTGGTCTGGACAAAGATACTCACTACTTCTTAAGGCAATAATGCTGCAGATTACACACACACACACACACATCTTTAATGACAGATTCTTGTCTAATTCGCTAAATGGTAAATCCATTAACTTAAACTCAGAAAATTAAAAAATTATATATATAATTATAGTAGAGTTTAAGATGTTCTGGACCTTAGAAGGGCATCTGGTCCAAGGCCTCATCTGAAGCAAAATCATCTGAATGTATACTTTGGTACAAAATGGGACCACAGAAACTCTAGGTTAAATCATCTCAGTTTAAGGTCTTATTAAGCTTTACCACCCACTTGAGGATTTTATTTTCTATCTAATGTGGTACCAAGTGCCATAAAAAAATCCAGAAAGTTCATGAAAAGATTTCTTTTAAAAAATCAGTCTGAAGACTACAACACTTCAACATTTTAAATACTCTTTTCCTCACTACTTAAAATCCAGAACATTATTGCACTCAATATTTATGGTCATAAACAAAGGCCTGCAAAACCCCTCAATCTGACTACCAATATAAAGAAAGTTAAAAATTACTTGATACAAACCTTTCTTTTCATTCTTTTCAGCTTCTTCAAACAGGCCTGGTAAATGTATAACCACTCCATTACCTTTGGGAACATAAATGATTTATTTTAAAGCAAGAAATAAAATATTAATTCTTAAGACGCAAGGCAGGTAAATACTTGCTGTTTGAATTTTACTTAAAAGGAAGACTAAGTTTCTTACAGTTCTCACAAAATGACCTTGAGAACTGTTTGCATAAATCCCTACTTTTGATAAGCGGCTACAAGCCTGCTAAAATCAGAAAAAACAGAGCTTGCTTAAGATGTGAATGCCTGCTCTAGAGCCAGCTGAAGTAAGCAGATTCTTGTCTTTGTGGCGGACTTTGCACCACAACTTCAGCCACAATTGTTCATTGTAAAAGCTGAAAGTCGTCCATGGCCTTAAAACACTCACAACTCTGTGTGACAGTATATTTTCATTGTAAACTCAGCCCAAAATATGCTGTAACACATTAGCAATGTCTTCTTCCTGCTTTTGAGCTACAAAATAGTATCCACAAGCAGTACGGAACATTACTGATGAGATGTGGAGGATCAGTAACGCAGTGGGCTGGAAACAGCTGCTGCTTCCTTCTTGGGATCATAAGAAATATCTGCAGGAGTCTGTCTCAGCCTAAATTTAGGATAACCTAACTAAAGAGAGTAAATCGGAAAATAAGACAATAAACCATATTTAGAAGAGAGAAAAAAACGTTTCATATATTTCAATCATCCTTTTGGAAATTATCAAATGGAACAAAAACTTGGACAAATAAAAGGCTTAAATTCGCCTATCACTTAAATATGAGTTTAATGTCCAGTAAACAACACAAACTTGTTTATAATGTGATCTGTGTCAAATATCTTTACAGTGAAATACAACATCAACTCAAACAGCTGTTAGTGTGAACAAAACAGAGACTGGACAATAACCTTCCAAGCAAAAGTATCCTGTGGGCTATTTCTGGAAAGTCAGCAAAGAGATGCTAGAAATATATTATTTATTTAATAAGTACTGAGTTTTGTGTTCTCAAAGAATAGCATATATATTTCTGAAAGCATAAAAGGAGTGTGCAATTAAAAGATACAATCCAAACTCGTACCATCAAGTATAAGAAAGAGCAACATGATGGTAAGAGTGGGGTCTTACTTTGTTTTCTAGTAGTAGAAACTAAACTGCCACTGAAAATAGAGTAACTATTCATGCTAAAGCAGCAGTGAAATAAAAGTCAGATGAAGCTAAAGCAAATCCAACTGACAGTTGCCTATGTTTCAATTTGTTTGCTAGTATAAAATACAGTTGCACCTAGCAACCATGCAATGCTGTTTTATTAAATAAGTTCCAAAATTATCTTACCAATGAAAGAAATTGCCTTTGGATTAATAATGCCACTTGGAAACAGGTGAAAATCATATTCTTTCCCATCAACAACAACAGTATGGCCTGCGTTATTCCCACCCTGCAAGAGAAACAAACACCTGAAGATTAATGGTCTTATCCCACCACACTAAATTCTCAACAGATAATTTGACAAGTTCATCTTTTTTTTCATTTACATTCATGTCTTAGGTCGCTGCTTTCTCCTCCTTATAGTTTCTTGAGATGCTGTAGCATTGCAAAAAAAAAGGCTCAGACAGCACAATTAGGGGACTGAAGGGTTTCAGCAGAACCATGTAGAATTACAAAGCAGAATGACACCACAGACTCAGGGCATGACTAGGGCAGAGTAAGAGCAAATGAGAATGGTGATAGAACTCAGCAGAGAACTGAAGCTTTCTGCATTGAACTACCACCCAGAGTTACATCTCTGACATGCCTACACAAGCCCACCCTTTTGAATGTCCATGCACAGTCATTTATTTGGGTTTAAGCCTACAACACCAGTATTTCCTTTTGAATGGAAACCCTGCCCGCCCATCTCCAAACAGCTAATGCTTCTCTAAGCGTTAGAGATGGAAGGTCTGTATCAAGTTGGGAGTATGCGTAGTCTTTGCAGCTTCACAGAGTCTCCCCGTCAAGACATGATATTCCCAGTTAACACCACATTACAGAGTCTGCTACAATTCATACACGACAGAACCGATAGAACCATCTACCAGCATAGGAGGAGGCATTTCCCTTACGAAATCATTTTGCAAACTGCTTTAAAAGAGAATGAGGAGACAGCACAACCTTAGAAGGGATGAGTGAATCAAAGTCAGGAGTTGATTTGAACAGAAACAGTACAGTTTAAAAACTGAAGGTCCAGCTTCCTCCACAAGCTTAATGTTTGTTGCTGCTCTGTCACAACACAACTCCTGATTACTTGCTTGTTCTGGTACTACAGGTCTTCCATTTTCCAAAATAATTACAACTCTTCAGGGGTTCAATGTGAGGTACTGAATGACGTAGAAGTGTCTGGAATAAGGGCATCTACAGGAGGGAGAAATGTCACTGGCAACTTGAAAATAATGAAGAGTGCTGGCTAAATGAGTGGAGTTGTTATATAAAAACTGAGAAAGGATAGTCATTTATAAATATTAAAACACAAGTTCTTCCAGAGTTCCATTTACTCTTCATTTACTCATTTGCATATAATACATAGGAAAACAGCAATAGCTATTCCTTTCAAAACATGGATACATGCTCAAACACAGCATTAGAAAAATAAAAGCTACAGATTATGAAGAAAAAATGGGTTTTTTTAAGCAGTGGAACGAAGGAAAACATAAAAAAATATGCCTTTAAATATGACAAAAGTAACACTTGTGTTTTGAAAGATGTGAGCTCAATAACAAAGCTTAACAGATAACCTGCTAAGAAAGAGCTGAATAGGAGTTGTAACTGGTGCAGGCACGTATTTCAGTTGATTTCAGAAACTCCTGTGTAGCTCATCCTTGCGCTGGGAAGGACACCCAAGTGACTTGCTAATGTAGAGTTAACTTGTCCAGAGAATCCTAAAGAAAGCAAAACTGCCCTGCATATTTAACTTGCCTCCTAAATATACAAAGCAAGTTGTAGGAACTGGGATCCAGTTAAAAGTACTGAACTATCTAGAAGGCTAATAAATCATGCAGGAGGCTCCTTTACATATTTAAGAGATCTGAGACTGGATGGATTGCAATAGTTGAAACACTGGCTTATTTTATTATACCAGCATCAGGCTTGAGAAAGAGGCTAGTAACTTCTGAGAAAATCAGCTTTCCTTTTCTGCTCATCTATAGAAAATGGCAAGGTGGAAACCTTTAAAGATTAATGAACTCCATGACTTAACACCAATTTGATCTCTACTACAAAAAAAAAAAAATCCTTCACATTTCCTGAGAAAATAAGGAACCAGGCTCCTTCAAGAATACTTGGTCACTAGTATTACAGTTATATTCTGTTTTTCCTAATCAACATGAATACGAACAGAAGAAATCAGGCTTGAGGACTCACAATCTGAAACAACAGCACTCCTAAACTATAGTTAAAAGTGTTTTCTTGTATCCTGACATTTTAAAAGCTAGGATACACTAGTATGAGACTGTTTATGAAAGACAGTTTATGTGCTTGGAAATCCTCCTGAACAACTGATACCCAGACAAATGCTGTCTCTTTCTTTAGTGAACTCTTAAAGGGACATGAATCAATCAGCTGTGAAAGCTGGTGTACATAAGAAAAAAACCCACTGAAACACAGAAACAGCAGCAGATGATACACTCTTGAATTCCCAAGTTCTCTGAATCCATTTTCAGTCCCTCTGGACAGATAATATAAATCAAGAATTCAGTGACAGATCTTATAAAACAGCACTCCCCTAATTTAAAGCTAGTGTTGACAGCTCTGGAACTGGTTCTATGTACTGCTCATGTTGGCTTGCATTACCTAAACAAGTGTCTGAGGGTTTTTTTTCAGCTTAATTAATCATATTTTCACAAATTAAGGTAGTAGCAGAGCATCAAACTGCCCAACAGATATGACAAAGCTTGTAAAGCAAACTAATGGCCAGATGAGATAATCTATCTATTATTTGGTCATCTCAGGCATTTCCAACATTCAGTTTCATAGATTTTCCTAGCAGTATATTTGCAGTTTAATAGCTCAGATATGAAAGATATCGACTCTTTTTCTATTTGTACTTGAGTTCTGAAAGTCAGTATAGGGTCTGTATTTCCTTTGCTAACAAAGTATAAAGGGAACCTAAAAGCTTGTATGGGCTTATTCTGAAGATTATATAATTGAAGATGCAGAGAACCATCTGGTACACTGCAATCATGTAAGCTCCCTTTTCCTTGAATGTGATTTTATTGCAGTGGTGTCAACACTAACACTTATTATTTTCTGGACCCTCAAGATTCTCCCACTTGGCTCTGCACAATGAGCTGCCATTTAATATCCAGACCCTGGTCATAATCTCTGCTGTGCATGACAGATCTCACCTGAATTTTATTTACCATTCATTATTTGCACTTTCCTACATCTTTAGAGATGGCATCTATCTTTTATGGTTCTTCAAAAACTTCTCTATCAAAGAAAACATTAAGACAATGACTTGTGACAGGTTCATTACCACTGCCACTTTGGCAATGTCTGTATTGTGAAATGATGGTACAACCACAAGTAACAATTCACATCCAATTCCAAAATTCCTGGGCATTCCCCTTAAACTGCTCTGTTGTGGAAAGTTCTGTTCCCAAGACTGGGATTGCAGCAGCATCTGGAACATTAGCATCCACTTCATCCTGAAAACTTCCTTACTGCTCCTGCAGTATTCTCAAGATGTTCAGGAGCACTTGCATCCCCTCTGTTAAGCCTTTTTTAATCTTGTGATTCTATTAAAACTGTTCCAAAAGCAGGAAATGTACAAGGTGCAGGAGATTAGGGTTATCAATTACAGAAAACTACAGCAATGAAGTGGGACTTGAGAACTACAAAGTGTTAAGCATGCCAAAACCAGGATAGAACTCTTAGAGTAATAAAAAGGCATAAATATCATTTAGGAACTTCATCTCCAGAAAGAACACAAAATTCCTTCCTTTGGAGCACCGCCTACACAAAGCAACACTTCTTTGACTGTGCAGCCATGGCTGTTGCTCTTCACATCAGTTATATTACAGTTTCACAGCGGATAAATGCGTGTTTCTAACAGTAATTCGTACATGTTAAAGTTCTTCACATTTATATTGGGCACCTAAGAAAAACAACTTCAATTAAAGTCATTCATAGCCTGCCTACTTTGCTTAACATATTTTTTTTTAACTCTGAAAGCTCTAGAAGCTGAGGCTTTATTAACAGCATTAATTAAAATTTTAATATATTTTGCCTAAGAAATGCTTTATTACCTTGCAGTGCTTCAAGCTATAGCTCCTTTCTTCTTTAAAAGATCCAACAGACCACCAGGAATGTTTTTTTAAATTAAAAAATCTAAAATGCCTGTCATTCCAGGTAGGAAAATAGACTTGAAGTTCATGGAAACGGTTGCAACATGTTGTTTAAGAGTTAAACAGCAGGAAATATACTAGACATTATTTTCAGAGCAGAGTAATCCTATATGGCAGGGTTTGGTTGTTGGTTTGGGTTTTTCACATTATTTTTACAGTATGTTTAACTTGGACTACAATAAAAGTGCACTTTTCTGTAAGATTTTTATCTACATGTTCAGACTTCTAATAAAAGCATAAAGTTACATGTTGTCTCAGTACCAGAAGAAGCTAAAGGAAATTAAGCCGCCTTATAAAACTTTTTTTTTTCCAAAGTACATTATTGAAAGAAAACAAAACCTTCTCAAGCTTTTTATGTGCTGATGTTTGAGATACAGGATTCTTGCACTGAAGTGCTGTACTTCGTTTACTAATCTAGAGTATGTGAATACATGCACTGCATCAATATGCAAAATTGAGAAGCTATTCCATTTTACCAATATTAACTGTATGCTTATACAAATACTATCATTCAGGGTATTATTACAAACAGGTTGGTAGAACAGAGTGTTCTTGTTAGTACAACTTACTAAAAAGATGAAGAAACAAATCCACCCTCCAAAGTGCTCAGCCACAGTTAAGAATATTTTGCTCTGTTTTAAACCATCTCTTCTGGTCTCTGCAGCTGAAACATCCCAAGGTAGAAACAGAATTTCTATTCAGAGCAGAAATGAGGCTGTTCAGTACATGCAGCAGGAACTCTTCCCTCTCAGCTGGCCTTACAAAACGCTGCTGCATAGGAAATGTGTCCTGATGCTCAGTGTTTCCACCCACTCTTGCCAGCCAGGTAGCACACAAGAGATTGCTTTCTGCATATGTAGGAGTTCTGCTGTTTTCCACAAATCAGCACATTCTTCATTTGCTCAGTGCTCTCCATAATGCCCAAACATAACTCAATTAAACCAGACTGATATGCAAAATTACCAGTGCACAGGTAAAATGCCTTAAAACCTGATAGTTTCAAACTAAAACTGGAGGATGAACATGAAACCAGTAAGCTTTTCACAGTGATCAGTTCTCACAGTCTTGTGGCTAGCAATGATAATCAATGCAATGCAGAAAAAATAGGAATTAATTATTGAGATCTGCAGCTGACAACTGTCATTTCAGTGGTGTACCAGTAGCATGCAGCAGTCGGATCCTTAGCCAATTGGCATGAGCAGTGAATGTATAATTTGTCATGAACAGGTCTGCAATAAATAGGTTAGAAACAAAAAGGTAGGTAATACTTCAGATGGGGAGATGTCTATGCTGGGAAGCATGTCAAGGTGTCTGAACACAGTTTCAGTACTAGCTGATATGCCTGATACAAACCCTGCACACATAAGTGGGAATATCAAGTAGGAGTAGAGAGATTCTATTACCTCTCGTTTTGGCAGTGGTATAACTGCTACTAGAATACTGTGTCCTTGGTACTTGGAAAAGATTACATGATGATCCTCTCTGGCATTATAATCTGTGATTATATAATCTGAGTTGGAATACCAGATACAAATCAGCAGTTTGGGAAGCACACACCTGAAAAATGCTACGACTCCTGTCTACTTCTTTTCATTTTAAGTGTCAGCCCCATAGCTTCATTGGTGAATGAAATTAAAACATTGTGAAATTCAACTGCCTCTGCAGGCCAAATATCTCTCATCATACTATGAAAGAGACCATAAAATACTTCAGATTTTTTTATATGGATTGAGCAATGTTTTTCCATTTACAGTATTTCATACATGATTCTGAACAAACAAGAAGGAACACTGTTACATAAGTTGTCTCTTTTTCTTTACAATGTAATTAACAATGGCTATTTCTAACTTACATTTGCAACTGCCTGGAACTAATTTGAATAACTGTGGCTATTAAATGTTACCAGTATAACTGGCTTTGACATCAACTTTGTATTATAAATCCACTTCCTTTCATGGTGTTTCTCTTGATTTACACCACTGCAAGCAATTTAGAACATCACTGGTTTCAAAAATATCCAAAACAAATGCAATGCATCAAATGCTTACAACACTTAGATCCTTAGACACAATGTCACAAGATCACCTGCATGTGAAAGCTTTTCTCAGATGACTGGAAGTGTTGTACATATTGGTTGGGAGGTTGTTGCTGTAGGCACTTGTAATAGTTTCCTTTACTGGAAGGGTTTTGTTTTTTTCTTGCTTATTTTTCCAGTTAAACTATCACCTGATAGTACCAAACTCATCCTGATTCAGTTCCAGGAAGTGGATCATAACTTTTCTTTTTAACCCATGCCATTGGAAAGAGCTGGGTTAGGAATAATCAGAAGTGTACACAGACCAAAACAACTGAGTGAGTAGTGATTTTAAAGCTATGGTGGTGACAAAGAGCTCAAATGAGTTTTAAGTATTTGCCTCAGGCCAGTAATTACCAGCCAAATCTAGCTTGCCTTGCTTTTCTTCCTAAAGAATGCCTGTGATGACAGTTTCAAGCAAGAAAAACTGCACACATAACTGCTATGTCAGATTCCTGCATCTGTTCAAGTGTGTTCCTGCTGTGGCCCTTCTATCTCATTGAATGAACAAAACCCACAGATTCCCACCTTCTCAATTACAAGTGATCTCTTCAGAAACTTCTGCATTCCCAAGAAAGGAGACCTTCCACAGCCTAATGAGATAATTCGTATGATTACATATACAAACTCTTGAAAAAAAATGAGCAAAGCTTTCAGCCTTTTAAAGCAATACATGAAACATTTCTAATGCAAATATCCAAATCTAAAGCTTATATTTTGCGCTAATAATATAGTATTTTTGCATTACTATGAATAAAAAGTGACCCTTACTTATATGGATACTTTGGACTTCCTCGGTATCCAAAAAAGCAACTGGACAAGCCAGGTCTAATTCAACTCATTTTAAACCAGCAGTGTAGGCAAACTCTAGAGACTGTTAAACTTCAGTAATTTTCTCTCAAACAGAATTTTAGTTTTATGCGGTTTGAGAAACTATCTACTATGAAAGACCACCATGACACAACACATGTAACTCCAGCAGAAGATGTAAAGAAAATAAATCTGAGGTATATTGATAAAAAAAAGCTACACTTGGAAAAGCATCCTCTTAGCAGAACCCTAAAATAAAGGAAATCACACACAAAAGCCCTAGACAAGTCTGCTCACATCTTCAGTCCTCTCTTCTGAAGTGCAGCCATGTCCCTCTGGAAAGTAATATGATCTAAGGATATGAAAACAACTTTTCTTATATTGGTAAACAAGTAACAATAGCTACTGAGTTACAACAGAAATGAAACAGAATAGATGCCATTACAGCATAAATTTGTAGTTGCTTTCTTTTGACGCTTGTAGAGGATAATACATTTATCAGGCTTTATGAAGGGGATTGAAAATTAAGCTTGCTTTCTTATGGAGATTTGGAAACTTTAAACCTGACCTTCTCATACAGTATTTATAATCCGGGTGGTCCTGACATGATCTCACTGATGCCTGAAGGAGGGGCTAGTTTAAAATAGCAGTGTCACCACATTATTCTAAAGCCTAAAGTGATATAGGGTAACATGTAAGCATATATAAGCAAAATGAAAAGTAAAATTTGGGTCAAGCATCTTACAAATGACAGTCACAAAAAGTTTAAACTTCGGAAGGATGACTTCTTTATTGTAGCTAAGGAAACCAATACTTGATGAACCCTCTCCTGTGTTGAGCAGCAAAATAAAACCAACTTGCTTTCTTTGCAGGGAATCTTGCAAAAAATACTTAGGAAGCAATATACTCGTATGATGGCATAAGCACATGGGATTATCAGCCTTCCCAAACATTAAAGAAATCAAAACTGATGACCTTGGAGTCATGAGTGTGCAGTGACTACAGGACTGTCAATCTCTTCACTGAATATCATCAAGCACTAAATCATTAGGAGATTAAAGTCTTTACATGCTACTTTGTCCTGCAGGGAGAAGTTATACCAAATATCAGGGTTAAATCTCACTGAACGGAGAGCAATAACACATGATACATAAGTGTGGAGAAAAAACAGTAGCCAACATGCCTCTAACTTTACACAATCATTGCAAAAGACTGCTCTAATTTATTCCCATGATATATAGGGGCAATCAAGAACACATGGCTACTTTGCCTGGCCATGTCAGCAGCACAACAGGGCAACAAAGAAAACTACCTTGTCTCACACCTAAAACACTGAGGAAAAACTTGTCTGGTATTTCTGCTGCATTTGTTTTTTACTAGTTGCCTACAAGTCCATTCCTTTGCATTCCTGAAAGTACCACTCCCAACATATATGGAATTTACTTTGTATTCATGAAAACACTAGAACAAATAAATAAGGAAATGGGCAATAATATGTAAGTTACTTGAGTTAGGCACATCCCTTCACACCTTCATAGATCGCCTTCTAATGTTGCAACAGTATCTGGAACCAAAACCATTGCTAGGCTTTTTTCTCCCTGGTTAGCTCCTCCCCACTTTATCTGTTAACTTACACTAAACTGAGAAAACTAGCCACTGTACATCCTTGGTGTATGACTTGGTTAAATTAATTCATTCCAAATGACTGTGACCTACTCAACCATAAAAGAACTTAATAGAACAGCAAGTTTTTCTAGTACCTTTTTCAACCTTGGCTTTTCTTTAGTACTAAAATAAAAAATAATTTTCGTCCATCTGTCTCAGAAGACCTGATGAGTCCTACTTAATAGCAAAGCAATCCTTCACTTGAAGACATACTGATATGGATAGAGGAAATGCTTTTAAAAGTGACTGCATATTTAGTGAAAAATAAAAGCATATTAATATGAGAAGAAATTTAGTAACAACTTTTCTTATTGCAATCCTGTTACAATTTCATGCCTTTCCTTCAGTGCCAGCTCCTGAGGGAATGTTGCTAAGATCATGCAGATTGTTTCCAGACTTCCAGACACTGGGCTGGGCACATCATAGGTCTGACAGAGCACTGCCACAGGAACTGCAGTGCCAACTGAAGGCTGGAAACCATCTTAAAAACTGTCTGGGACAAGTCAGTGTTGCTGAATCACCGTCAGTGGTTTCAGTATGAAGTGAAGGAAACATATGCAGTTGTGCTGCAACTGTTATGCCACCCTATTCAGTAACTGAGGTGAAACCTACTGCAGGCAATGATTATTACCTTATTCTACTAATTTATAAGTAACAATTTTTGTATTTTTCATAATGAACTTTCTAAAAGTCTTTTTCCTCTCCTTTATACTGTTTATCAAATTGTTTATGAACATCTTCCTCCAATATTTTTGGATGTTTTGTTGAAAACCAATTTATTACACAAGAAAACATCCACAGGAAAGGCAGAATTGTTTACTCTCCATCACAACAGGAATTCCTAGACATTCTTGGCACACACCTGTACAAAAGAAAGTGTCTTATGAGTAATTTACAGTTATTGGCAAAGATGCATGGTACTTCTGTCATTTATTCCAGTATAGGCTATTTCCTTTTCCATTCACACATCCAAAACCATGCAGTAAAGACGCTCAGTGAAAAATTATGCTGACAAGCGTACCTTACATGGTCCCATCTTAAGGAAACAGCTAGAGCAGCATGACCACTAGCTGCCCTTGGTTAACTCTGAACTTACTACAGCACTTCTATATAGGACTTTTGGGGAACACAGCTAGTTTAAGTGGTGCCTCTGGAGGTACATCACCTTGGCAGTTGTGGCAGTTGACCATTTGTTTGATTGTGCTCCAAAGCAGTTTTGAGAAATTACCTAATTAAAACCCAGGAAGGGAAAGTTAGTCACACAACAACAAATGAGGCGATATGAGAAACATACAGTTGCAGGGAGAACTGTAATGAATAAATCAAAATCCATTTGAACAATGCCAAACCTTTCTTCATTAATATAATTATATGCATGCAAATTAGTTAAACTTACAGTAGGACTTCTTGGTCTACAACAATGTGGTAAGAGGCTAGGAAAAATGTGAACTTCCTTCTTTGTGTCTGATATTCTGTGAATTAAAAGCATTATGCTAATGCACAAATCCCATTTTTAAAGGGAACATCAAAATGAAACATGTGCAGGCGAACAATGATCATACCTTTCCCTGAAAATAAACCAGGGATTTTGAGTATTGCACAGCATAGCATATCAGTTCTATGCCCTACGAGGCCACAATAAGAAAGAAATATCAGCCTCTATTGTTCTGCTTCTGAATGTCTTTGCTTGCTGAAATAGCAATTTATCAAAAGAATGTTCTTTATGTTCTCCATTAATAACCTGAACTTAAGACAAACCTACTCAGTTCAACAGCCCTAAATTAAGAACAGGCAGTTTATTTAGAAATAGCTTTGCTGCTTGTTTACATAGGTACATATGACTGTGTATCTGTATTTTAATACAAGTCTGAAAAGCTTTGTTCAGCATCATCTGTGATAATATCCAGAGACCTTTCACCCTTATTGAAACATCCTCTTCCACAAAGAATGCTTCAAGTATACAAGCCAAACAAAATCAGTTACTTCAGATGAACTGACATTTCATATATAAATTAACATCAAATATCTTAGTGTTGCTAATGTGAAAAATGAAGTGAATTATGGTCTATATCATAATTTATTTGTACATAGACTAGGTATAATTCAAGTACTGAAAAACACAGTTATATGATCAAATTGACTCCTCAATTCATGTCAAATTAAATTCCGAGAACTCAGGAAAAGAGGCCAGAGCTTTAATGCAGAATTTTCTTCACTTAATGCAGAATCACAGAAGGTTGGAAAAGACCTCTAAGATCATCAAGTCCTATCATCAGCCCAACACCACTGTGCCTACTAAACCATGTCCTGAAGTGCCTCATCTACACTTTTTTGAACATCTCCAGAGATGGTGACTCTACCACTTTCCTGAACAGTCTGTTCCAATGCTTCAATCACTCCTTCAGTAAAGACATTTTTCCTAATATCCAATCTAAACTTCCAAAGGCACAACCTGGGGCCAGTTCCTCTCATCCTATTTATCCCTTGCTTCTTTTTCCCAATATCCAAACTAGTTTCCCTTCCAGCGGTAAAGGATTCCCTATCACCATGTCTGCTTCCTTTCCTTCCCAGTGCTATTTCATTTCCTCTGCAGCAATCTTACTGTCACAGATTTTTCTCATGCAATCAACGTGTTAAAAATATTTGAGAAACATTTACTTTAAATTATTTCCTTCCACAGAAACATTAAGAGACTTCTATTTTGAGCAACTTATTCAAACCCAAACTTGGCCTTGAATTTAAATTCTACTGGGGGTGGAGCTTTAGAAAACATTAGATCAAAGAGCATCCTACTGTGATGAAGAATTAATCTACTTAATACACTGTTTTAAGAGACAAACATCCCCACTTCAGTCACTGATTTGTTAGATTTCCCTACCTTCATTTCACTAAGGACTAGAACTGAATACTGTTCCCATCAATATCAGAAAACAGAGTGGACAGAACATCTTGAAAAATCCTGATGGAACTTATTCTGACATTTTTTCTAAAGTCTCTAATGAGAGACCTTTTGTCTTTGTTTCAGCAATCTATTCTAGCACACAAGTGCTACAGCACTAGAAGTTTCTTATTTTCTAGGAGGAATGTGAAGAAGCGAAGTTTTGGTCCAAATGCTGAGGATTTTTATAGCATTACATGCCATTAATGAAGTCCCTCTCAAACTAATTAGGCCTAGAAATTAATCACCTGCCATTATCACTCAAAGAGAACTCTAGCTAGTACTGTTCACCTGCTTATACACATGCATATTTTACTGAAATGTCCCAAATCTGAGTTTTGAGAGGCAAAATCAGACCATTACCTACTTGCAGAATTGGCTTTGAAAGTATGCAATATTAATCTGTTAAAATGGCACCTTCTAAAAAAGTATCCTAAAACTGCCAATTTTTAAAAAGCCTTAAATATTGTTAAAATCACCTTTTATTTATGTTGCATAATTTAGGCTACTCAAAAGTAAATCATTACTCATTTTATGAAATGTTTTACCTTCTTCCCTAAACTCTAATCTTGAAGACACTTCCATTGAATCAGTATATTAATAATCGTATTGTAGTCTCATACATCACATGCACATGTGCGTATCTGTGACCACTGTTCCACTGTTCTGAAGAGAGTTCAGACCCCTTCTAAGTCTACCTGCCTTCCACCCAAATCACATTATCAGGCTAGAGAACTATGATCTACATGTGCCTAGCAGCATATTAAACCATCTAAGACATGTAGCCTATTATCACACTAACCCTGATGGCACACTTGCACACACAGCATGCTGTATCCTTCAAAGGGTATTCTGAGGCTGCACCTGGGGGCCATGCTTGCCTTAGTTCTCAGGACAGGCAGCAAATCCATCTTGAAAGCAGCCTTGTTTGAAAGCATTGTGTTTGACTGTGTTCTGTATGATTTGCTCCTCCTCACCTAGAACTTTAGCATTTTGTTTTCTCACCAAAGCAATTTACAAGACCTGTTCTTAAATTCCTAGCAGCTGGCTGGGAGGGAGGAGAAATAAAAATGGAAAGCTACCTACAATCCAGATAATACATATTCATTACCTAATTTTGCATTGAAACTGTTCCCCAAGGTGATTCAAGATCTTAGACAAGTTCAATGTTCCAACTGCAAATATCTCCTCCACCTTCTAAATATTTAACTCGCATGGCAACATTTATTTACATAATACACTTAACACAGATGTCCTTGGATTTATTATCTCAAATTCAGAGATATCTGCAGCTTTTCAGTAGCCAGCACACATTCTAATGCAAAATCTATTTCATGGTACACACTAAGTAAGCTGAACTAAACCAACTACTTACTGATGCAGCCACATGAGTTTACAGACACAACTGAAGTGAGTATCATCTGCACTGGGCTAATATGTTCATGATTAATGTTAGAAAACAGCTCTTTTAGAAGTTATTAGGATTATTTGGGATCACTTCGGTGTCCAGTGGAGAATCATAGAATGCAAGATTGGAAAAGACCTCAAGGATCACCTGATCCAACGCTGTCAGGTGATATATAGTTTAAATAAGAAGGCCCAGCACTCTGTCAAGCTGAGCCTTAAAAGTACCCAGTGTAGAGGAACCTACCACTTTCCCAGGGAAATGATTTGGTTCATACTAGATAATTTAGCTCTTACTAGGTAAAATGAAGGTAGTCAAGAAACTGGGCAGGGACTGTTTACAAAGGCCTGTAATGGTAGGACTAGGGGCAATGGGTATAAACCAGAAAGGGGCAGATTTAGGCTAGATGAAAGGAGGAATTTCTTCACTATGAGGGTGGGGAGGCACAGGATAGGTTGCCCAGGGAAGTTGCGGCTGTCCCATCTCTGCAGGTGTTCAAGAACAGGCTGGATGGGGCTTTGGGCAGCCTGGTCTAGTGGTATGTATCCCTGCCCACTGCAGGGCATTTGGAACTGGATGGGCTTTAAGGTTCCTTCCAACCCAAACTACTCTATGATTCAATTCAGAAATGCACATAAGCAAAGCAATGTAAGATGTTGCCCCTTTTCAAACTTGTTTCTTCCATTTTACTCACACTCCACTTGAAAATATTTTTAGGTGAAGCTTCCAGGCATTTTGCAGGGAACACAAACTGCCCATCAAAAACCCTGCCAGCAGTAAAACTTACTAAAACTCATTAAGTTTATCAGCAGCCGGTCTTCAAGACGACTCGTCTTTTTTTTTTTTCCCCAGGAGAAGCAACAAGCCGGAACACATCGACCCCCTTCGGAGCAGCGTTACAGCCTCGCACACACCTGAGCCCTCGGGTTTCGCATCCCCAAGGACTCAGAGCCTGGAGGCGCTGCCTGCCTCGTCCCCCCCACCCCGGGATCCCGTGTCACTTATCGCCAAGGGTCAGCTATTTATATTTATAGTTCAGGGCTTTTTCTTTCCGAGTGGCATTTCGAGGAGCAGCCGGGGGAAAGGGGGGGGGAAGGAGCACACATTCCCGTCCCACAGCCCGCTGAGACGGGGAGGAGGACGAAGAAGCGGGGAGAGGAGAAGGGAAGCGGCCAGGAGCGAGGATAAAGGCAGCGGGAAAGCGGGAGAACACGGGGAGCAGCGGGACGAAGGCAGCGGGGATCACAGGGCGGGGAAGCGACCCCGGGAAGGGTGGGGAAGAGCCGTCCCGCCCGGGCACCCACCTGGCACCGGCACACGATGTCCGACTCGGTGGCCAGCAGGTCCACCACCTTGCCTTTGCCTTCGTCCCCCCACTGCGCCCCCAGCACCACCGTCACCTTGTTGCCGCCCGGTTCCCCGCGCGCCCGCTTCACCCCGCCGCCGGGGTGGCCGCTGCGGTCGTTGGACGCCCGGGTGCCCGACATGGTGGGCGGGAGGGGAGGGAAGAACCAGAGACAAAAGAACCCCGCGGCGACCACCGCCTTTACCCTCACACGCGCGGCCCCCGCCCGCCTTTAAGGGCGCCGCCGCCGCGCGCCCCGCCCCGCGCGTCACGTGCGGCCTCCGGGCGCGCGCGTCCGGGGCGGNGGAGCAGGGAGGGGGGGGGGAGCCGTGTCAGGCGCGCACGCGCGCGCGCTCTCACACACGAGGCAGAGTCCCCACACGCTCTGTTTACCCACAGAGGCAAGCTTTGCACACCTTTTCACACGCACACATGCACACAGGTGTAGTTTCCACAAACACACACTCGCTTTCTTTCACACATTCGCACAGAGGCACAGGTTCCACATGTGCTCGCACACACACTCACGCAGACACAGGCGAGGTTTCCACACATTTTGACATGCACACATGCACACAGGCATGGTTTTCACACACTCACACGCTCTCTTTCTCACACACACATACACAAG
Source organism: Piaya cayana (assembly GCA_013389865.1). Taxonomy (NCBI): domain Eukaryota; kingdom Metazoa; phylum Chordata; class Aves; order Cuculiformes; family Coccyzidae; genus Piaya; species Piaya cayana. Next base: position 41,986 of record WAAB01002221.1, read on the forward strand.
GCATGGTTTCCACACACACACACACTCACACATTGAGAGACACACACCTGAAGCACCGCCCTCACTCACACACACAGAGGCACAGGTTCCACATGTGCGCGCACCCACACTCAAGCAAACACAGGCCAGGTTTCCACACATTTCAATATAAAAGAAAGCACACAGGCATGGTTTTCACACACTCACACGCTCTCTTTCGCACACACACATACACAAGGCATGGTTTCAACACACACACACACACATTAAGAGACACACACATGAACCACAATACTCACACACACACACAGATGCACAGATTCCATGCACACTCACACACGAGGCACGGTTTACCACGCACACACAGGCATACACAATCTATCTCTCTCTCACACACACGTGCAAGGCACAGCCCCACCCTTCTCTTTCACACACACACAGACATGGCTTACAGGGACACACACACACATGCACACTGGCATGGTTTTCACAAAGACACACACACATAGAGGCACAACTTCCATGCACTCACACATGCAGACTTTTTGCACACGTGGACTGCTCACACACATGCATTCTCCTCATGCATGCACATCTCCACACACATGCATGTTCTTCTGGTACATGCACATCTTCACAGCCACACATGCATCTCCACACACAGGCACGTCACACATATGCGCATCTGCATACCCACATGCAGGCTCCATGCACATGCCCACACATGCAGCCTCCTCACACACACATGGACTGTGCACATACGCACATCTACACAACACACACAGTCTCCTCTCTCACGCACACACATGCAGTCTTCTCAGACATGTGCATCTCCACACAGATCTTCATAGCCACGCACACATGCCATCTTCTCATACACACACATCTCCACACACACACCCCTCCATACCAGCACACACGTACAGTCCCCTCTACACATGCACATCTCCACAGCCACACATGGATCTCCACACACGCACACGTCTCCATACCTTTACAGAACTCCATACCATGCACGTGGGTGATCTCCTCACACACGCACATCTCCACACTCACAGGCACATTTCCACATCCACGCAGATCTCCACATCCATGTACACGTGTGGTCTCCTCATACACATGCATTTCCACACCCAGACACACATCTCCACACCCATTTACATGTGTGGTCTCCTTACATGTGTTGTTTTCATACCACGCACATCTCTGCACACACACAGTTTACACACACATACACACACGCAGCCTTCTTACATGCATGTGGACTGCTCTCACACATTTTCATGCAGACACATGTAGTCTTGTCACACATGTGCATCTCCATACCTACATGCACATCTTCATACCCACCTGTGCATGTCTGCACCCACACGGTCTTCTTATATACGTGTATCTCCACACCCAGGCACACAAGCAGTTTCTTCATACATATGCTGTCTCCACACCGATGCACATCTCTGCACACACACAATCTCCACACACATGCACACACACACACACACACATGCAGTCTCCTGTCACTCTCTCACAAACAGTCTCCTCTCTCACTTACACAGATGCACAGACAAATGTACACGTGCAGTTTCCCTGCATACACAATCTCCTCACAGCAGGGCTGTGTCACTGCAAGGTGCACACACATAAGGGTCTGAGGTGTGCAGCTGTGTCGCTGAATGATAGAAAGACACAACATATGGGAGACATTCTATCCTGAGGTGCTTGACTCTTGCATGAGCAGTGCTGAGGTGTGTGTGACAGTGACATAAGACAGGCTGGTCTTGGGCACAAGGGCTGTGTTGCTTTGAGACACTCACAGAGTGCTAAGGTGCATGAAACCTGTATTGCTGCAGACAGACAGACAGACAGACAGACAGACAGACAGACTCTAGCCTGAGGAGCATTGTCTGCTTTCACCGCATGGCAGATGTTGCTCTGGGGCATTTGGGATTGTTGCTGTCAGACGCACTGAGAATTGCACACTCAGAGTACCCAGTGACACCAAACAGGCACAGAGGGAGAAGGACAGGCACACAAGCTGCTCTGGCAGACACGGATCATGAGACACAAGCATCCACCCGCTGGCCTGAGAAAAATGGGCAGGCGTACTCTGAGCTTGACAGACACACACACTAGCCTAAAATACATATGACTGTTGTCACTGAACTGGCACATAATCCTTTGACAGGCGCATGAACCCTGTCCTGAGACTGTTTCAATGAGGTGTGCGTGCACACCCACAGATGCACTCACACACTGACCTGAAAAAAACACAGGACCATCACTGTGAGACAAATAAACAAGTAAGGCATGCGGAGCTGTGTCCCAGGCACAGATTTATGCACCCGCCTCCCTGGTGTGACAGGCGAACAGACAGTGCCTGGCACCCATAACCCTTTCCCTGTATATGAACCATATGCTAGGTTTGACTTCTGCAACACATATACTCTAGCCCCAGGCATGTGACACCATGTTCTTAAAAAAAAAACTTGAAAAGTCTTAAGCACATGCAACTATGTTAATATGAGGTGTATATATGCACATACGCACCTGCACATATGTGCATTCCTTGAAGGAAAACACCAGCAGAACATACCTGGTTGCAGCTTCAGGCAGAAGGAGCTGTACCAGCTGCTGCTTTAGCACTCCTGGTAGCAAATACGTGAGTGTGATTCCGACCAAGAAAGCAAGTGACAGAAATTCAGTATTTTCATGTGACAAGTGGCTCAGATGAGGTACCCTGACAGACATGAGATCACACAAACATGATGTGTATGCAACAGTCGAGACACAGAAAGCTAGTTATACAATATGTAAGTCTGGTGTATGGATGAAAAGAGTACTGGAGTACTTGGAGGAGAAATAAAAATACAGCAGCCTTTACAGACCATTTCAAACAGGCACATGTGGGCTCTGTGTGTGTCTGTGTATGCACATGCCAAACATCTACTCATGTGTATACATACACATATATATAACTTATATATGTGCATGTGTAGATCATATTCCAGACTGCAGTACCTTGTAAACATTCATGGTGGCAAACTGAACAGGCATTTGCTCTACTTTATTTCTAGCATTTGTAATATTTCCTCCACCAAAAGGAAGTAGAGAGGATTTAACACTCCGTGTGCTCCAGCTGAGCATTTATAAGAACATTGTGCTGGTTTTAGCTGGTCTAAAGTTAATTTTCTTCACAGTAGCTGGTATGGGGCTGTGTTTTGGATTTATACTGGAGATAGTGTTGATAATTCAGGGATGTTTTAGTTACTATTGAGCAGGTTTTACACAGAGTCAAGGACCTTTCTGCTCCCCACCGTACCAGTGAGTGGAGGACACAGCTGGGACAGCTGACCCCAACTGACCAAAGGATATTCCATACCGTGTAACATCATTCTCAGCATGTAAACCAGTGGAAGAAGAGAGAAGGGGGTCAAGTTTCTTCCCAGGTAACCATTAACACGTGATGAATTCCTGGTTTCCCCGAGATGGCTAAACACATACGTGCTGATCAGACGTAGTGAAAGAATTCCATGTTTAGATTTGCATGTGCAGCTTTAGCCTTACCTATTAAACTGTCTTTATCTCAACCCATTACTTTTCTCATTTTCATCCTTTCAGTTCTCTCCCCCACCCCTTGGAGTGGGGAGTGAGTAGCTGTGTGGTGCTTAGGGTTAAACAACGACAAACATCGACTTGTGGAGGTGAGAAATATGGAAGAGAAGACTGGAAGGGAGCTCCTGATGTTTGAGCCTAGTTTCCCTCACTAGTTCAGTCAACTAAAAAAAAAATCATACAGTACCTTGCTGTTCCTACTGAATAACTGTTCCAGAACTGCTCTAGTTAGAAACTGCTGCTAATTTGCATCCTTCTGGACAATTTATATCCATATGTTGTGTGCGGACATTGCCATACTTCTTCATATCTCTTTCCTGTGTATGTATTTACAGAAGGATTTAAATGCAGTCTTTGGTTGTATTTTGCTTAGCAGAAGATGCTAAGATATTTTACTCTTCTCTAAAGACCATCTCTCAATTCACTGTCGGTCCTCATCTGCCTGCCCTGCACCTGTTCTGAATTTGGTTCATGTTGCTTGAATGTGGGTGGCTAGAATTGTATGCTGATCCACATCAAGTTCCTTAGTAGCCTCTGCATGGGAATTAATGTCTTCTTTCAGCTGGAAATACCTCACCTAAGACATTCATGTACTTGTCAAGTTTCGCATATACAACAAAAGTCTCTCCCACGCTTCCGCTGATACCATATACCCTGAAACGCTGCTGCCTCTTTCTGCTGTTGGCACTTCGCATACACAATGCAGCTGCTTGATATTTCACCTACGTATTCCCAGCCGGATGCTGGGTGCAATAAAACATTGTCTGTAGACAAGTCTACAGCTGGGGTCTCAAAATTTTGCATTATATAATTTTAACCTTTACTTTTATTTTGATCATTATTTCAGTTGTAAGGCTGGAAGGTTATTGTGAAGTATTTTAAGATATTTCATTCCTGTGGTCTAAACCACACCAAATATCTGGCCACAACTCCTCAAGCATAGGCTTTATGCCAAAGTCTTTGAGCTTCTTGCTCTGGTACCAGCCAGTCTAGAGCAGCCCAGCATCCCTGATCAGTTGAGTTTTAACTTGTTCCACCTCACATGGGAACAGCAGGCACTGGCTGTGTTTCTCCTTACAGCCACTCATTGGCAGCTTGCGGTCTTCATCTGAAAAACTTCTGCCCTGATCCATCACCTCTTCAGTAATTTTCAGCCAGCCTGGTCCTACTGTGCAATCTTGTTAGTAACTTAAACTTCTCATTACATGATACCTTAGCCCACTTTGTAACTGCACTCACCCAATACACAGCATCACAATGAGTGTCTTAATGAAGTCCATGTCTACTGCATTTTGTCTGCCTTGATAGCTGGTGAAGGAAGCCAGTGTCAGAATCATCTGTTTCTACTTTTGCTTGTCCCTTTTGTGTCTTACCCTGATTTCACTTCCCCCCTGGCTTTTATTTTCTTTCCAAATTTCCTCTGAGGTTTTCCTTACCGTTCCATCTAATCTTACAGATTTTTTTTTTCTCAATAACAAAATAATTTTGTCCATTAAATAATCAAAATTGTGTAATCTTATTTTGGAACAAGTATTTGTTGATGAATACATTTATTCTTGTTTTTACTTTTGAGAATGTGAGGACCAAGGACAGCAAAGTGCAGCAGTGCTGCCACTCAGTTCCTTCACACACACTAATTCTCCTCAAAACTGATGGCTTGTAAGTCAGCTCCACACTGCTAGAATATAAAAATAGCCTTTGCTTCAAGAAATCCATATTCTTGGCGCTGTTCCTCTCCAGGAAATGTAGCTACATTTCAAAGTCAGGGAAGATACTATTATTATTTTTATGGCATTTAGTATTGCCATCCTTGCATGTTTGTTTGGTTTTTTTCTCTAGTCACAATACTCTACATGTATCAGTGGAGGAACTAAAATCTTCTTCCAGGGAAACGTTAGTGCTGTTCTTTCAGTTGGTTGGTTTTTGGTTATGCTCTATCTGTTTCTTTACAAGGAAATCATCCTGGCATAACTATATGTAAATTGTCCTGCTCAAGGATAGAATCCAGCCTTTTTAACAGGAGATGATGGCATTTCCAGCTCTTTGTGACTCTCAGCCAATCATACATTGATAACTTTAATACATCTTCAAATTGACTGGCTTGGTGGAAATGCCTGATTTTTTCTTTTTTCTTTTTTTGTATGTGCAAAGAATGGTGCAGTTTCTCTGCTCCTAATAGCCAGAAGGTATTCCAAACTATTCTGAGTTCTTCTACTTCAGATTTAGCAAACATTTTTTGATGTTCTCTTCAGCATTTCTGTAATTGGATCCACTGCCATTGTGAGAGTGTCAGAAACTCCATCTGCATTTTCTTTCCAGTGCTAGCAATGTCAAACCTTCCATTTCCATAAACTGTTTTATATGAAAACAAATATACTGAATACTTTGCAAAAATCCCTGGTTGACCAGGGGAACGATTCTCTTTATGAAAGTCAAAAACTTCTCTGAGCATAGAGAATTGAAGCACTTGGTGACTGAAGTGATTTATTCTTCTTGCACCAATTTAAAAAGAAACTCAAGTCCACTGAAATAAATGGATTCAAATCCCTTTTGATTTGTGAGATGAAAAAAAAACCCCCACAAACAAATCTTCACGATAGATTTTGCTCAGTTAAAAGCAAATGTTTGACTATTAAATTGAGGTCATGAGGTCATGCAGAGTGGCATGAGACCTGTAAAGGCTGCAGGTATGCAGTGTCCCCGTCTCCTGTGGGAGGCACCTGGTGTTGGCGACTGACAAAGAAGGGGATAATCCATTATCTCAGGAATCACTATCTGCATCTCAGACGAGCAACCTGTTCCTCAGAGCTCTTCCACTAAATCCAGTTCACCCGACAATGCTTGACCTTTGCATTTTCACAGAAAAACTTTCAAACATTTGACTCTTCAGATAAAAACCCCACACTTTTTACATTACTAATAGGAAACTAATAGAAGCCAGATATGTCCACATGTTTAAAGCAGCGCAGTGTAGATTTACTGCAGAATATATCAACCATAACTGTACTGTTTCTTTTCAGAACCACATTATTACCAAGCATTTGTGTGTTTGCGGTCCTGATAGAAATAGTAAATTGGTGCAAAATCACATGAAGAACTGGAAATTGGTAATGAATGATTTATTTGGACAAAGTGCACCACAAATCATAAAGGCTGTGTTTGTGGTCCATGTTTTTTTCCTGTTTTGATGAAAGACTCGAGTGTGTAACGGAGAACATTTATTGAATGTATAGATAGCAAGAAGCTGGAAACAACAGGAATCATGCTGGAGATCAGGACACTTCTCTGAATAGGAGTCATAATGTAATATAGTTGCAAAAGAAGTCAAACATCATGCTGAGACTGAAGAACAACCTGTAAAAATTCAAGAAGATGCTCTTCTGCTTTCCTCAGTCCTGCTGAGCTGCCCAGCTGGATATCCAGCATTGCGCTGTTAGGAAGATTAGATCCAGCTGAAGAAAATCTAGAAGAGAGACACGAGTGCCTGAACACAGATCTGGAAAATGCTGGGATTAAAAAACTGAAGGGGCTGACAGTTTAGGAAGAAAAAGATCAGAGGAGACACAGTAGCAGCCTCCAAATATGTAAAAGGCTGCTCCAAGTAATAACACAACAGTATCGTGTTTTCTCTGTAGTAGATAGGATGAAATGAAAAGCATTTGCCTCCTTTATTAGAATCATCTACTGATCTGATAAATGTGGACAAACGTGAAGGCATTTAAAGCTTTAGAAACAGGAAAGAGAAGCTGTGAATAAGAACAGCTTTGCTCCAACACTGCTTCCAAGGGTAGCACTTCAGCACAACTGCGTTTTAGCACCCTCTTAGCACAGCAGCAATTTGTCCAGGCTGCAGGATTCTGGTGTTTTTGAGAAAATATTAGGCAAAAATGATTCAACATGAACTGTTTTGAGTCAGCGCAGCTTTACTGTGTAAGTCTCAATGCTATAGGTCTTTTCTGAAGACTTTCACCCAAACCCTTTAAAAGTACATATCCATCTGATCCAATGCTCAGGTTGAATGCTTGAGCAATACTTAAAAATCTGCTCAGATGCCATCTAATTCTGTAAGCACTTAAATGTCTTGATAGGCACCTGAAATTTGTCCTTTTTTTCAGCTAGATATGAGGGGGGTCTCACATCAGTGATTCTGCTTTGCTAGTAAGTCCTTCCCTCATGAACAGCAAACGTATAACCTAGAGCAAAGGCCCCACAAAATTGTGTTTGGATTATCACCACAGACTGGCTGAGGAGTTAAGGGTCTCAGCTATGATGTGACAGGCACTGCTTCAAATCTGTTTTTCCCAACTAGAGACATGAACAGGAACTCCATTTAGTCTCTAACATCCTAGGGGAGCCCTCTAATAGCTGAATTATGTAACATCTTTCTCTGCCCAACGAGTAATCAAGCTGATACCAAAACCAGAGGCTTCTCCGCATGATTTCAGCTGTTTGAGTAAACAATGTGCACAGAAAATGAACTTACATAAAGCCTGTGGAAAGATTGTAAACCACATTTAATGAAATGGGCTCAATTTGAATTCCCTCTTCAGCCAATGTAATGAATTGGAGATTTTACAGGGGCATGTCTATTTTAAAAAAGGATTAAAAGATCGTTACAACATGGTTATGCTCCTTTATGACTCTGAGAGCATGGCTTGAAGTCTGTCAGACTCCCAGTAAAAGAACTGTGACAAACTTATTGAACTCCAGGGTGCAGGGTCAAGCTTTTTTTGTTAAAAAAATTCTTTGCAGTTTTCTGGAGTTCATGTGGCATTAATCTAACTACTTAACCGTTTTATATTGCCAGATGTAATTAAGAAGCTTGTTCTCATTTATTCACCATCTTCTTTAGGTGATTAAAAGCCAGATAGTCTTCCCTTTCAGTTGCACTTAAAAAGAATTAAAATAAAAATACCATGACAGTATTTACAATCAGCACAGGAAAAGCCGTTGCACACAGTCTTATTTGCTGTATGTGATTTAAAACCAGGACTAATAAGCCTTGCAGATTCAGGTACATTTGTTTAGCTCTATTTACTGAAATGAACATACACAAAAGTGAAATGCATCCTGGATTACAAAAAGATACTAAGTAAATTCTGTGTTTAAAGTTGCACTTGTCCTTAGTACATGTTTTTAAAAACATTATTTCTTGTTATAAAAAAGCACATCCAATCAATACAACCGCAACCCAGTAAACAGTAAGCTTTCAGCAGTAGAATATTTGCTCATATCCCCAGGTCTTGAAGACTAGATGCTTTTGTAAGACCAATTTATGCTGATGACATTTTGTCATATATCAATTACAGTCAAATAATTAATTCCCATATAAGTACAAAGAATAAGAATTTTGCCAGAAAAAAAGTTCTTGTATTTGACACTGAATATATCAACATAAGAAACTGGACTGGGGGTGAATGTTTGCTTTTGCAATTGGTTTTTATATGCAACTATAGTAGTTATACTATGGAACTCCTGTACTGTTCATCAAACTTTACTTGCTTTTCATCTTTTAATACCATTTCACTTTCTCCTCCAGTCACAGTATTAAAGCTACACACATAAATCCTTACCAGATAATTAACCGCACATTTTAATTTCTTAGTAGTGTTTTTTTCTGTTGCGTACTTTGGTAATTAGATATGTCCCCAAATTTGTATTTGAAGCAGTTCATTTTTCCACTTGGTTAACAAGTGGAATATATTTTAATTCCTTTGAAATAAACCACATATATTACAATATATCATAATATATAGCATTTTTTTCTTGAAGTAACATATAGAATTGATCTTTGCAAGTATGTTATACTATTATCCTTGAGAATTTAAATGCCCAGTAATGGAAGATGCTGTAAGAGAAGCTGAAGAAAATAAAGCACGATAGCTCCTTAGTCTATAGGAAGCAAGCATAGGAAAACAAATAATATTAACGTAACTACATGTGTAAAACACATTCAGAGGAGTTAAAAAAACCCACAACCCCAGATGTCTGATTCCCTGGAATCGGCAGAAGCCTGTCACCAAACCTTTTTAGAAGGCTGTATCTTAAATTTAATTTGTGGGAAAGCTGTTTTTAATACATGGAATCAAGTATAGGATATTGCTCTGTTTCCTAATTGTGGCAAATATTTGAATTTTGTTAACAGTTTCTGACTCAACTTAGTTCACAGCAGTTTTCACTCGCTGCAAGCCTTCCCTTATAATCTGTTAATAATGCATCAATGATGACTGCTTCTGCCTTCACCTCTTCTGTTTGAACTCGTGAGAGCAAGGTTATTGCCTGCTCTGAGAGACTTCACTGCCATGTGCTGTCCCTACGGATCTGTCAGCTGCAGAGAAATGATCCTCAGACAACTGGATAAACCAGATATTGCCACTGACAGAGCATGTGACTGGAGTTAAGGTCAGAGATTCAGAGGCTGTAGGAACGGGGCCTGAAAAGATTTATGCACAGGATTACTCCTTGTGCTGTATATTGCTGGCTCCAAGGGAGGTACCTGCAAAGCTAAAGGTGTACTTTATTCTTTGTGGAACCAGGCCTTGATAACCCCATAATCACATGCTAATAGGGTTTTACTCGCTATGCTATCTTTTCATTCCCTCCTTCAGAAAATAAATGCAGAGTTACTTAGTTTAATTATATGATCAAGAAAATTTTATACATAGACTGATTGTTAAGATGAGCTTCAACATCCTGCCATGCCACAGCTAATACCCTCTATATTTTATGTCACCATATCTCGATGCAGATAAATACCTGATTCTCATTGTCACCAGTGCTACGCACAGTTTTCTAAAATAAGTACTGAAAAATAATTTAAAGTCTAAATGCTCTCATATGTTTAAGTTTATATCCTGATAATTAAATCCATCTTCTTGCAAAGGACCAAAAGTTACAACAGTTACACCTAGACTGTGTGTTGCAAGCGCAGAAGATTCTTTTGGTCTGACTTTCCTTCTCTTTACAGGGTTGAAGCACATCTTTAATCCTAAAGCTCAATGTTATTTTATAATTTTATTTTACCATATACTAAACTACTTTTCAGTATTTACAGCAAAAGTGTTTATTGTTTTAATCTGCATCTTTACATTAAGCATGTTACAATTGCTAAGTAGATAAAATGCATTTGCAGTACAGCTTGCTTAACAATATTAAAGGCTTCGTTTTGGACAGCTTTCAATAAATTTTATGCATTTAAAAATGTATTTCTAGAGCTGAGTAACTATGAAATAGGAGCTAAAATAAGGCGATTTGTTTAAACATCAGACACAAGGAAAACCAGAGTCTTCCAAGGGGGCGAGCACCTGATGTAATATTTACAGGAATTAATAATGCCGTTTTTGCAGTTTTTTGCTGAAAAATCAAGAATCAAAACCAAATGTTATTGGCAGAAATCTTAAAGTTAAGTGGATGTCAAGTATCTGCCAAAATAAAATTTTAAAATAGACACATGGCAATCTTAGCACTAGAAATGCCTCATACCCAGGTAGGCCAAGCACAGCAAATGCTTTTCTACATTTATGTCAATCAGTCGTTCTTCAGCAAAGCACAGACACTATTTTAAACGCACACATAACTGCTTTAAGGAATCAGACCTCTAATCAGAAAAGAACTGTTGTGGTAACAGTAACACCTGACACAACTTGCCTACCACAGTGACACATCCCAGCTTGAAGTTCAAGTACATGCAACTTTCTACACCCCTAAAAGTCTTCCAGTAGCTATTCAGAGCAATAGCAGGATATCACCCAGCTCTAAGCAAAGTGGTGGAAACTTATTCATTGGAAGAGATATTTTTACTAACATCCCTGGCATGATTTTCTTCCAAGCATTCAGATGTTCTGGAGCATTCATTTCTTACTGTACTATCTACTCAACAACGACATAATCCATGGATAACTCACTCTCATTGTCTTAGATCATCCACAGCTAGAGATATATTTTCCTCCTAACTAACAAAAGACTGGCTAATAAAACCAGAATTAATTTCTGTACTCTCCCTTTAGCCTCTTCACATCTTCTCCTTTAAGCTGTTTCTTCCTTTTCTCAGACTTCCTAGCTTGTGCCTTCCTTTCTTGATTTTCCTGAATTCAGACAGAATGAGAAATAAAAAAAGAAATAAAATGAGTCATTAGAGGAAAAGCTGGTCAAGAAACTCTCAATTTACCTTAAATAGCTATTCTAAATATACCCTATGCACACTTTAAACTCTCAGCTGCTGGGTTTGAGGGCAAATAGCAGAACAGAGCTTCCTGGTCATTCCCTTTGGCCTTCTCTATATGATGATGCTACCAGTGAACTATTTCATTAGCTTTAACTGCAATGTTCAACTATGGACTGAAATGTATTCTTAATTAGACCCTTTGTCCACATAGAAGAACATTTGTTTAATTAATATTCTTGAGATTTATCCCATAGCAACCTTGATTTTATATTGTTTGTGTTCAGTGACTTCTACTAGAAATTTCAGGAACTCAACTGTTTTCAACAGCAATTCATAATTTCTCTTCAGGCACTCATTAAATTTGCCAGTGTCTTTCTGCACTAGTGTTCACTGGCTGCCCAAGCTGGATGTCTGTTTGTACCAGTCATATGACTGCCAGGATGGCATAAATCCTGTTGGTATTTCCACAGACAAGGCAGGACCGTGTTTTCCACAGAGCTGCTGGCACTGGAACTGTATGGTTAATGGAGGAAGAGAAAGAAATTGAATGATACCTCCTGATAAAGGAAGAACTGTACTCACTAGAGGAGTATATCTGGGTTTTGACAAGGAGCACAACTTTAGGTGAGGGCACATCTGAACTATCTGCAGCAAAACATCAATATGACAAAAGCTATTTTCTGTAAAGCTTTTGCAGTTCTTGTTCCCGAGCTGCATCATCATCAGCACATTGCCATCACCACCTGGAAGACTGCCTGCTTTCAACTGCAACCAGTCAGTAGCTAATCTGTGTGTTGTGGGTAAATCAGTTATCATCTTGCCTCCTGTCATAGAGATTTGTGATGTTAAAAGGGGGATGCTGCTGTGTCACGTTACAAAATCTAGGAAGATGTTGGTAATTTGGTTCAGATAGGATTCTTGAGATGTGCCTGGTTTCTGTTGCAGAGAGTTTGGCAGCAGAAAAGATATTTTTTTCCATAGTAGTAATAGATTTAGTTGATTTTTGTGAATCATTTGCCACTAATTCCACAAGATGGGCTGAATAAATCACAGGAAGCATGCACATGTTTCTTAGAGCCTTTATAGAAAGTTAAAGCCTAGAATCCTTTGGCCCACAAAATTTTCCAGACAAATAAAGAAAACTGTGAACATTCGTGAAGTTAATCTCTCTGAAATCCAGGAGCTTTGTAGGCTCAAGATTATGAAGACCTATACTGGATGCCTAGAAAGGAGACAAAATGCTGTACTCTTGACAAAAAAAAAAAAAAGAAAAGGATGGATTTGCCTTGAATGGAGAATGCTTCTAAAAGAGCAAGGTACAGATGCTGAGGTCTCAGAAAGCAGCTAAGAGCCCTTCATCACTGCACGCCTCCTGCATGCTCACCTGACAAATTCTTGCTGTGTCTTAGCATAAAGTCTTTGAGATATAACATCTGCTGAGAAACTAGGAGAACATCTTTGTGTAACACACCACAAGAAGTAAAGGAAGTGAATTCCGGCATACATTGTCCTGCTACTTGAGCAGCACACACGCTACTGAGAACAAACCAAAAAATAAATTTATGGGTTAAGCAAGCCTGAAATTAATTGTTCAGAAAAATTAAAGTTATTCATAATAAATCAACACAAAAGCATTCTTAACAGAATTTCTTCAACACAAGAAGACCCAGGTTAAAGTGGTAGCAAGGCAGAGCAATGAATTTTCAACAAGCCCTTCTCTATCTCTTCCATTACTGAAGGTAGCTGTATGGATGGGATTAAATGTAAAATGTCACTTTAGATTTGTACGTTGTTGGATGTTAGATACTTGCTTGATCTTTGAGTTAAAAGATGCTCCATGACAACTGCTTATCCCCACACTATCTGAAGCACATCCTGTTCCAACACCATATGCACTCCACTAAGGAGCAGCTGCTCCAGCCTCGTTATCCTAGGAGAACACTCAGAGAAACGATCCCTGTGTAGAGCTGTTTGTGTAACCTCTGTCATCAGCTGAGTACTTTCTAGAGGAGATTTTGTTTGACCTTTTTTCCTCCTTTTCTTGAGATTAGACAGCCTCTTTGCCAGGAGCTCCCCTCTTTGAACAGCTGCAAGTGCTAAGGGAAATCAAATGGTTCTTCCAATCCCCCATAATTACACAGGGCTTCTTTTCCCCACAATTTTGCAACTCAGTTCTCAGTGTATCTACAATTCTGTTTTGTTTTATTTTATTGTTGAACTGGGAAGCTATTTTCTCCCTGCCATCTGCTCCCTTTATTTTTTTGAGAACTGGTGAAAGAGTCATCAGCCCTGGATGATAGACTGGATCTTTTTTGTTGTTGTTTGAAAAGCTTTTTTTTTTTCCCCGTCTCTCTCTCTCCACTTTTTCAATTGAGAGAAGGAAGAGGGCAGATTCTTATCATAGTAATTTCATTTGTGCAGCTCGGCTTTTGTTACCTGAAGAATATGAGACCAGAAAGAACCGCCAGGGAATGGAGAAGGATTTTGTTTAAACAAAGAAGTATCAAAATCAAAATCTCTCTAGGCAAGCTTAGGAGCTGTGAAGGACTACTCTTTATCAAAATTATTTCCCTTCTTATTTGATGTGAGAATGGAAAGACAGCACTAAGGATTTTGGTAGTGCTAAGAGACCTGCTTTACACAGAAATCTCATCCCAAAATAGAAGTTACACCTCAGCCTTAAAGCTTCTGTCAAATGGCATGGAAAGAAATGATGCATGTAGTTGATTCCAGTGTAAAAATCAAAACTACAGAACAAAAAGATAATTTAAAAAATGAAAACCTTCAATTTCTCAGCACCTTGCTGTTTCAAGCACAGATAGTATCTTTACTATGATTACAGGGAGAAGGCAAGGCAAGAAGGGAGAGGAGGTTACATTACAGCTCTGCAACTGTAGTAACAGAAGCTTACAAAGTGCCTAATAGCTGTAGTACCTTTCAGGTGAGGTGCTGCAGAGAACTGGAACTGAAAATAAGATGAAAGGGAGTTGACATGTTGTCTAGATAAAAAGAATCTTCTCTCCAGTTGCTCCAACCTGGCTGTGAACAAGTAGCATCCAAAAAGTAGTTTAAATCTTCCTCAGCTGTACTAGGACACTACATAACCTTTATTGGATCTGTTCCTCATAGGAAGTTGCAGTTGTACGATTTACACTTCACAGCAGTTTTCCAGTGTAGCTCTCCACAGCTGAGCTGTGATGCTCTTAATATTGCCCTTCCTGCCTAGATTTTTAGGGACTTTAAGGGTCAAGTGTATTCCCAAAGGATCTGTGGTTTGTAGGGCCTATTTTCCAGACTGTCTGTGGTGCTATCACATCGTTTCGAGGCCTGGGTAGCTGTACTGCTTGCAAAATTGAAGTGCAGTGCCTCACACGAGAACAGGTAGTGGGAACATTACAGTATATATTTTTCATCTTTCAGCACTTCTTCCAAAGCTCCTTTGTTTTCATTTGAAACTATTAGCACTCCTTCAGCATCTCTTGCTTTGGTATTGTCTGGCATGACTGTCTGTATTCTTGCAATATTTCTTGAAACATGGATAATTTCCTCTACAGGAGGCAAATCTAGTCTCAGTCTCACTTGGAGTCAGCACAGGATGATTGTTGTTGTTAAAATTTATAAATGTGAAATCCGCTATTGCCTGGTATTAAGAAAACCCTAGATGAAGTACACTGACTCAGGTGTGCAGTATGTATCAAGGGATGTGAAAGAAAGGTTTACTGGAAGCTTATTAATTGAACAGTCCTCTACACTTCTTTTAAGGTGAAGTTGCTGTTTTCTTAGTCCTTTTTTGAAAGAAATAAATCTTACACCAAAGTGCCAAATATAATCTCCTGGGAGATTTTTTGTTTTGCAGAAGAGACAAAACAAACTGCTTTGAGCTAACTACTACAATTAAACACCTACATGTATATAAGCTTTCTAATTTATCTCTTGCCTATTGGCAAATTTACCTTTTGCCTATTGGCAAAACCTATAAAGTATGTCAATTTGCTCATTCTTTCACATGCCGTTAAGCTCCTGTTGCACTACAGACCAATTAATTATTTTACAGTGGGAACAACAGCTTGGAGGGTTCTTAGTTCTCCATAGCTAAAAAACCTTAAATCACATTTTATATTTGCCTGCATGCTCATTTCTTGCTACAGGTTGCAAGGAAATGTACTTTCAACACAAGTTACTTTCAGTTACAAGAAAGTTACTTTCATTTACTCCTGCAGCCTGTGTTTAAGTAGCCAAGCTTAGAGTAGAAGAATAAATAAATTTTTGCTTGCGCCAAAATAACCCCCAAAAGTTCTCATTCTGTTTCTAAACAGTCACAAATGCAAACCACCTGTAAGGCCTTGAGGAAGAGCTCTCTGAAGGTTTTCATTGTGCCGAATATATCTTCCAAAGACATTTTTTTTTGATCTTCACAAAGGTAATTGGCAAGCTCTTCTTTCTTCTTTTCGATGATGGCAAACTCCTTCTGCAGGTCCTTTGAAGCATCAAGACTGTCCTGAGACACAGTTTGCAACACAATTTTATGTATATTAAGTAGCAGACTATTCTGAGCTTCCGAAAAAGCTCCAGCCAGTTCACACAGCACAGATAGTGCTTTAAAAACTGACAATTAAGTTCACAATGTGTGATATTTTCATCTTAATTGAACAAGATGAATTTACCCCAGTTTCATTTGGCCCAAAGCAGCAGCTTGTCTGTTCCCACTGCCACCAGACAACCACATGGAAATCTGGCACCACCTGGGATGACTGATGAAGGGCGATACAGCACCATGATTTCAGCTCTAGTTTAAGTGACCCTGTTTTGAGAATATCAAAAGCTACCACTTTTGGAAATACATACAATAAAAAGCATATTGCAAATCTGTTCACTTACCCTGCCCTGAAGAACAGAAAGACAAAACATGCTTCTATCCTGCACTGTACACATTTATAGTTGCATCCTACATCTCATTCTTAGGACCTTCCTTTCTTCCGCACAAATGCAAAGCTGACTGGTCCTCAGCTTTTCCTTATCATGATACCGCCTTACAGCAGTGGAGGAAAATCCGGATTGCTGCCTCCACCAGAGCCCAGGGAGAGTGTAGTTAAGTCCCCTTTCCCATAGAGATCTATGCCTGTTAGGAACTTGAATTACAGCGCCTTTGAGAAGAGATTCAAAGTGTTTTAGGAAGGCAGATGGGAAGTGTGTCACACCCAGATTACCTACTTGAACAGATTTTGCATGCTGTATTTTTAAATCGTCTGTAGACAAACCCAAACGCTTCTCTATTTCCAACAGTTTCTTCAAATTGGCACCTGCCTCAGCCTGCATAGCATCAAAGGAGATTCTGAAAGGTCCACAAAAGTGATAGTACATTAGAGGGGCAAGTCTTTTGTTATCAGTAACAATATTACATCTGTAAATTAATGTAGACCTAAATGTTCAATCTTCATGCTACCTTTTTCAGGTCCCTATCTATATAAATCCTTTTCTAAGTGCTCCAACCATTGTCTAAGAAACAAACTGGGTTTTTTTGCCCTCATTATGTCCCTGGGTAGACTGTGAAGGAACCTCACTGCTCTAGTATTCAAAAATGTCCTCCAAATTTCCAGCCTGTTTTCATTCATAAACAACACAGGCTTATCTCCTTTGTGCCAAAACCATCCTTATTTAGCTCATTCTTTTCTCTGTTTGCCTTTTCTCCCTAATCTTAGTCCAAAATTGTATCTGTTCTCAGAGTTTGTTTAATTCACATGGAGACCCAAAGTGTTACATTGCCAAATCAGCATCTCTTATGATTCTGACCTATTCTTTGTGTCAGACAAAAAATACCAAATCAGTAAAACCTGATGTGGTATTTCATGGTGCTCCAGATATGAGCAGGACTGGAAGAGTCCCATGCAGGATTCACATTGTAAACAGTTCTCTGAAGGCTGATTAGTGAATCTAATTTTGTAAGTCTGAGAGTTTGACTAATCTAGAGGGCACTTACTTTATAAAAAAGAGCACATTTATCTCATCAGCCAGCAATATTTGATTTCAGGCAACAAAAGCATTTCTGTTATCACACAACCCCAAGTTAAATTCATGTTTCAAAACACCTAACTTAAATTCTGCATAGACAACTCACAAAAGCCATTATACTTGCTGCTGTATTACTGAATAAAGAGACTTTTTATATGTAATTATTTAGCAACTACTTAAAAATGTCAGTCTGTTTCCAGCTTTACTTGTTACCCTCACTTCTAAAAATAAGTAAAATTAAAACACTGAAGGTTGCTTTTCATAACAGGATTTAAAATATTATGTTAAGCATGGTGATATTAAATAAAGATTCTAATAGGTGTAATTTAAAATATCTCCATATGTTTTTCCCATTCTAAACAAAAAAAGCGCTGGTGTTAGACTCATGAGGCTTTCCTCAGACACATGGAGGAAAGTCTGCAGAAGTAGATTTCTTTATTTCTAGCCATATATATTGGAAACTCGTGCTGCTACTCAGCTCAGGACTCCTGAGGTCCCCTGATTTCCAGTACATCAGTCATTCCTTCCTTACACCAGTTCTGCAGATGTGCCTCCTGAAAGACTTGCACACAAGCATGACTGATGAAGTTCGGGGAAGGTAAGCTTCAGTTGCAATATATGGAAGAAGAATCTGGTCCTTGAAAATGAGCAAGTTCATTGTTTACACAGTTTTACTTCTATGTAGTACTGGAGCATCCGATAGTCAAAAACCCACTGAGCTACACATAAAAAGTACTAACCATGTTGATTCATAAATTTGAAATTCTTTGGTGTTGGAAGAGAACCTCTCCCACAGCAGAGAAGTCCTGTGACCTTACTACACCATTGTAAAATGACTCAGTTCCTTGTTGGGTTTAAAGAGGTTGGCAATTCATACATGGCAAAACCAAACAATAGCGTCCTACCCCGCTGCCTTGGAAACAAAGTCAAGATCTCTAGGAAGCTGCAGAAGATCTGTATGTTTTTTCTCAACCTCCTAAAATTGAAGTGAAAAATGGTTATGTTGCACAGTCAGTCAAAGAATAAAGAAGATTTTCACCTGGACAACACCAGGACTGAAAAGCCAAGACCTCAGTTTTCATTCTTACAAGCACAGGGGTAAATTTAGTTTTGTTCGTTGTTTTTCTCATGTTGGCATGCACAAGGACTTAAAAAGAAAGCTCTTTTAACTGGTCAGGCCACAGCACACAAGATGACCTGAAATTTTGCCTTCACAGGGCTAAAATTAATTTCACTTGACAGTTGCATTTGGGAAACACATCAACATGAGAGAACAGTTGGAGAAGAGAAAGAAAACATTAAGCAGACATATTAAGAAAACTTGAGAAAGGAAACCTTGTTTTAAGTCTCTGAACATGACTGCATATGGGTTTTAACCAATCTGCACAGGGAGCAGTGGAAAAATTATTGCATTTCAGGCACAGAAGTTCACCATCTTGATACATACAGTGGATGGTACTGAGGGTAAAGCTCCTAGGTTTCTGGGGGATGAATATTTAAGAATAATACAAACTGGAATAATCTCACAGTTTTGTTGTACCTCCAAAATATGGTGAAGCAGAGTAATGTGACTTTGGTTTGCTTTTGTTTCTGTTAGCCTCAGCAAAGCATTAATTTTAAAACCTCCAGCATCTCCAGTGTGATGTCCCTAGAAGATACAGGAAAAAAGTTTCTTCCTTCAGTTCCGAGTCTTGAATTTGTATTCACTGTTATCTTTAGAAATAGAGTAATTAAAGAAAATGGTTTACTTACATAGTTCAGAAAATTTCCCACTTTAAGAATCAATTGGCAGAAAACTGGCAGTCGATGACTGGTAAGAAGTGCTGAAGAATAAAAAGGGAGACATTTTCAATAAATTACATAGTCTGAGACAGGATTTTCCTTAGGTTTTACAGTAAGGATAATAAAATTCTCATCCAAGATTATGTCAAGCCATTGTTATGGATTTGGAAATATGCCAGTAAAGAAGTAAATCAGCTGAATGGAAATGGAATAAGTAAGTTTCTGTTGAGGTCTCTTCTGTACAAATATATGGAAAACTAGTTTTCCTGTCACGTTTGGAGCATAGACGTGTCATTCTTATAGCCGATTATGAGGCAGAACTACATATGATAAAGCATATAAACTTGTGAAAGTTGACAGGTCCATTTTCCAGCACACGTTATTCTAGGTTAAGAAAAGCAAAGGGCTTTTTGCCTCATTATCATCGTTAGTGAGCTTTGCTGTTTTGCAGGATAATCTGGGGTAAAAACACAGTGGGACTGCAGAGAACTGTTGAGTGCAACACAGTAAAGAGTAACTATAGCATGGACATCAGGCAGCCAGGTATAGCCAAGTTTTATGTGCAAACATAAAAAAAGTTTTGCAATTTGACTATTCAACAGGAGTTGACTCTGCAAAACTGTTGAACTGAAGATCCAAGAGCAACTTCATGGAAGAACTGACTTAAAACCAAGGCTAATTTTGTGTGGAGTGATTTCCTGAAACACTGGTGAATGTCACCAGGGACATCTGTTTTGGAAGTCAAACCGTGTTCTGTTATGTCACTGTGTTCTGCTCCATCACAGAAATAAGCTAGACTGCAACTAGCATGCACTACAGGAAAAAGTGGAACTGATCTGTTATTAAAATCTCTGCCACACGTGAAAATTTAACTTATATTCAAACAGAATCTGGCACTGGCATAAAAGAAATCTCCTCTGCAGAACCACTGATAGGAGAGAGAACTATGTTATTCATGTTGACAGAAGTTCCACTTCAGAGCAGGACAGCACAAACTGCAATTCTTCAGAGCAAGTTCTAGAAGCAGGAATCTGCATGATAATTTTGATATTTTCAGTATATTCAGCAATTGAAAGGTTAAATCTTATTAGATTATAGCATATGCTACCACTGATTCTATTCAAGGAGAAAAGAGGCTTCCTGTGGCTGAGCCTATGCTGATGTACTTACTTTCGCAGGCTGTCCTGATGGCTTGTGCTTTTGGCCACAGACACTCCAGCAGAATTTTTGTTTCCTCACAAATCAGCATACATTCAATCCTCAACTGGTAGCTAAAAGAGATCAGTGAAAAAAAAAACCAAAATCAAAACACCAAACACCACAAAACCAAAATGCTGATTAACTGGCTTGTGTTCAGCAAGAGAATCACCCATTTTAGGCAAAGTGCAGTACCATCATTGTTATGTTCTCTTTTATACCCTGTCACAAAAACTGGATTATAAATAAACCAAACACTTAGATATTTCCAAAGATGTCCTAGAAACTATTATCATCTCCTCTTTCAGAAAGCAACGTTGTGCTGACATCTGGCAGCGACTTCTTCGCATAATGAGACCATATTTTTCTTACAATTCCTGGGCAGCACTAGCCAGGACTTTTGTTCTTCCTTTTAATGTTCCAAGCAGAAATTCAAAACATTTTTTTGCAGTGATGTCCTTTATTGCTTTTAATTACAACATATCACCATGTTTTTATGAACACCGTAAATATTTCTCTCTGTGCACCTCATCTGACTTGGTAAAAATCAGAGAGGTGGAGAAAGCAGAGGCACTGATGCAGTTCACTTGTGAGTCTGTGGCAGACTAGAATCTCTAATCCAGGAGTGGAGTGAATCAGCAGCCTGGTGGCAGGATTCAGTCTGCAACTCAATGCCATACAGACAATAACTGTAAAATAGCCAAGAGCTTTCTCACTAACTTAATGCTAAGGTTAGTTTAACTGTAGTTTGCCAAAGGCATCTGAAAATCTGTTTGGCCTTCGGGAAGGAAGGGTTTCTTAAACCAGCTCTACAAATAGCAGTCAGATGATTTATCCTTATGGCTGAATATCAGGAACAACCCTCAAGCACAGAAAACAGAGACCTCAGTTCTTACAGACAAATCTTATAAGAATAAACTGTTAGGGGTTGAAGACACTCTTAGGGGTTGAAGACCAAGAAAATTTTGCTTACCTAGGAATTTCCAAGAGGTGGAGATAAAACTGATCAGCATTTGCTAGTTCTGATTTTGATTCCTTGCAAGATTTCAGGCTGTTTATCTAACAGAGAATAAAACAGTAAAATACCCGCACAAATATTTCTGGTTCACCGTTGCTTTACTGGCTTTTCTGAACTTGCTGTGTGCAAAGGCAATGGGACTGTGACAGATGAACAATTTATTGTGTACATGAACTAGTTTCGACAGATGAACAATTTTGTTTTGTTTTGACTGGAAGGTCATCTGCATTTGTACAGCACCTTGTATGGTGAACCCCTGATCCACAGGCAGGGCTTCAGCAAACTACAATGCGTTCAAGCCAAGCAGCCCCTTTAAAGATGGGTCCTTTCTCCTCACAGAAAACTGTTCTGAAAACACTTTATTCACCCTAAGTCCACAAATACTAATGTACCTCATCCACCTAATTAAAATAATGGGAATAGAGAGCAGGAGCTGGTCTACACACGCGTTGAGTTTCCCAGTACGCTGTTGCCTAATCTTTGTGTGAAGGGGCCAGACTGATACTAGGACTGGCTTCCCACTCATCTACCCTGGAAGGTCATTCATCGAGATGGTGCAGGAGGATGTAGGATTGGGTCATAGCTTCTTACTTCAGCAGTGCAAATGTCTGAGCACAAAATACACTGAATCCCATCAGAATAACACAATAGATACCTCAGTGTTTTCAGGCAGCAGTTTAAGTAGCTGCTTCAGTGTCTCAGCATCCAACTTGGAGCTATCTCCTTTCTGAATCAGGGCAGCGATCTCTTCATTAGAGCTATAGGAAAGAGAGAGGTGCTGTGGAGCAACAGCATAGGGAGTAGTTACATGCCAAACAGAAGAGACTCCAGTCTCTCAGCCAGCACTGTAGAAGTAAATGAACTAAATCTTACTATACTTGCCTCCCATCATGTTTTGAGTCTTAGTCCTCAGAAGTGCAGTGGTGATATGAAAAGTAAAGGATTTGTTTAAGCCTAAAGCAATACTCCTCATAATTCATATGTGCTTTGTGGGCTTTATTCATCTTTATACAACAAACCCGTAAGGCTCTACTTTTACTGTGGATGTTCAGTGTCATTGAGAAGAGATTTACTTCTGAATTTCTCTACTGCTTCCAGCAAAGCCAAGGCTAAAACCAATGGCTCTCCACTTACTGAGAAGAATCTGTAAATATACCAGAAAGTTATACCCAAAATACTTCTTTGAAACTTTAGAAGATGACATGCCTTTGAAATGAACCCATACTGCTCTGGTTTGGCTCTGGAGAGTGTGGCTTCCGGTAGCCACCAGCACTCCCAGATGTGAGACTCAACTGCAGAGCAGCTTCATCCCTCACGAGTACAAGTGGGACTCAACTCTTTGATCCTACAGTCACTAGCTGCTCTCAGGAGAGTGCAGCTGCTGCCCAGGGAATAACACAGAAACAGGAAAGAACAACTGGATTAGGCCACACACAGCTTTTCCCCACCAAGAAGCAGTTTGCAATGGAAAAATAATAGAATAAAAAATCTTTCTGACTGATTCTGATTCATTCTTAACACAATGGAATGTCTAGACTGAGTTTCTTTTTGAAGCCCTTGTAACACGGGACAGTGCACAAAGCACAGGGAGAGAGCAGGAAGTCAGTTTTCCTCCAGGGAATCTAACAGTAAAGCTGTTTTGCCGAAAACTAGTACAAATCCCTTTCTTTTGCTTCCCCCTGTTCCCACTACCTAGTGAAGGCTATGACTTGGTAAATTTCCACTTGCTTAATTATAGAAACTGTTTTCTATTTCTAGAAAAACAGTAAATAAAAATATATACGATTCTGGATCTGAATTTCTGGAAATGTTGCTTTAAAATTATTTAAGTTACTTGAAACTTCCAGTCAAGAATCTTCACTGATGGGTCCTCTCATTAATTATGTCAATAATAATAATAATAGGATAGAAAAATATGTTTACACACAATTTTACTGCTGTTGATAAATATTGTCTCTTTAGGAATTAGTGGTGTTCAGTTTTAGATTTACCAGTTTGAGACATGATATTAATTGCCTGGCAAGAGACTGCCACACCTCCTTAGTTAAAAATAAAAAAGTTGACTCCTTGCTAAAATCATTTCTGTCTGATTTCTTTTGTGCAATATCAGAATCAACACATATACACATCAGATAAATATTCAGTTGTTAGTCTTCAAATCTTACCACTTAAACCGCTTCAAAAATATATTCAGGAGGAGGCTTTTCTTTGGACCTATAAATGTGATCTGCCAAAAGAAAAAGAAACAAAAGCAGTCAACTAGAAACACGTGTACCTTGACTGTAACAGAAATTTTAGAGCTTTTGTTTGCTTGTTTGGCCAAATTCACTTTTCTCTAGTAATAATAGTACAGAAGATTGACAACAATAAATATTGAGTAAGTTTTTCACTGTCAAGAATTTTGCCAGGCTTTACAAAAAGTGAGTAGTCCAAGTACCTCTTTTGATTTCTTTAGTTTTGGCCCAGCTTTCTTCTTAGGTGGGACACAGAAAAGTAGCTCCAAGCTTGAGTAGTCAGGCTCTACAAGCTCCTTGCTGCTGCTTGGCATCACAGCCCACATAGAGCAGCTTTCTGGAAGAGAATAGCACTTCAAGATGGGCCACAAAGGCAGAGGAGCACTTTGAAGGCCGTGTGATTTCTGGAAGGAAAAACACTTTAGAGGATGAATGAAAGACAATGCTCATTAATCCGGGACAAATGTTAATTATTTAAGAGTGGCGGCTTCCATAAACAAAATCCCAAAGGTCTGGAGGCTAATTAAACCTGGAAAACTACTTCCGCATTCAATTGGCTGAACTGAAGGCAGCAAGTGAACTTAATGGGCTACTCAAATAATTTTTGCTATCGCCAACCAAAGGTTGTTATAATTGTGGTTCCTAAACCACAAGGGCATGTCTCATCTGATTAGGTAAATGTCTCTCTTTGCAAAAGATAAGGACTCCCAAGCCCAGCATTATTACCAGAAGCATTAGGAGTCATGTGAAAAACACACTGCACTTCAAAATGTGAGCTTGTCAACAACACTGGGATCTTTAACAAAGGATCTCACCTCACAAAACAGTTGTAACACTGGCACTGAAGGCACTGGGGCTGAATCAGAATTTGTATCTCTGCCCAAGAAAGCAGTCTGTGGTTCAGACTGGATTTTACATGCATGCTTATGTGTTTTAACATAGCAGCAAGTTCTTGCCCTAGATGTCTTCCTTTCTTGATGATAAGCACAATGAAGATGAGCACTAAGGGATCTCTGTTGTGGATGTGAATATTAAAAGCTGCAGTATAAATGGAAATGTGTTCACAGACTCCTTGCTGAAGCTGAACAGGCCTGGCAAACCCTCAGGCAGACCACAAGTTAACCACAGACCTTAGTGTTATTTTGTGCATGGGGAAAAAACCCCGCAAATCATGTGGCCGTGGTCAATATCAAATGAAGTTAGAGGATACATCCTACTCTGAGAGTACGTGTTCCCCAGCCCTACTGGCAAGAGTTTTCAGCCCTGGGTCATGGCTGATGTGTCTGTGGCTGTGTAAGAAAAAAATGTAAAATCTCCAGCTGAGAGGACACTCACAAATGACGTGCCAGGAGCTCATTAGGAATAACCATGGAGCACAACTGTTCAATAGATCTTCCCACTCAATACATTTAGAGGTTTTCTGCAATTCTTAATTGCTGCAGACTCATAACATCACTTTAACAAGTAACTAATAGAGCCTGAGAAGTTAAGAGAAGTTAGTTTTAGCTGCCACAAAGTCTCAGTTCAGAGCTTTTCCCACTACTATTTCCTCCATTTATTGGCAAAGTCCTGTCTTTCCCTATTTATCTGTGGTTACTAATCTTTTGTAGGACTGAGAGTGAGCAATGGGACCACCTTTGTTACCTGACATATTAAGGTCTAGCCCCCCAACACGAGTACTGTTGTTTGTATGTGAAGTGAATGAACCAATCAGCCCAGTGTTACAAGCAAGCACGTACGTCTCACCACATCAGAGGGAAGCTTCTGCCAGTGAAACACCTTCATCTTCAGAGTTGGTGTCTTCTTAGGGTGGAGCTTCTCCCCATAACCACAAGTAAGATGATTACACTCAGGATTACTGCATGGCCAAGGAGGTGGGACCGATGGGGCATTTGTGCCAGGCATGGGATGAGGCGGAGGAGGCAGTTCACTCCCAGGAGGAAGGGGTGGAGGGGCTGGCAGCAGTGGTAGCAGAGGTGGCACAGTAGACTGTCCTTGAGAGGATGAGGAAATACCTTGCTGGGAAGGGTACATGTTCCCTGGAGATTGCTGCAGCTTGCCAGAAAGGCCAGTTATTGGAGATAGGTTTAGGTCTGCACTGGGTTTCTCATCTTCCAAGTCCACATCAACTTGAATGCATTTGTTCACCTTTTGAATAGATCTTCTGGACATTGCTTTGTGGTGATTTGGGCATTGTATGCTTGATAGTAGGTTCTCTTTGTCTTGCCCTGGTCCCATTTTCCTGCTCTACAAGACAACAAAGAGGTGTAGGGACTAGCAGAGCTCTCCACAACTCCTGGCTACTGCCAGCTCCCACAGAGAAAGAGAAGTAACACTGACCTTCCCACTAAAGTTAAAGGCAGAAATGATTCTAACTACTTTATAAGTGACATTTCACAGGGGTTTCAGCTGTACAAGTCAGTATTGCTGAACTTAAGGCTCTTTTTGACTTCTCTCAATCCTTTCAAATTCTCATGGCAATACATAAAAAAAAAGTAAGAGCAAATACTGTCAGCATAGTAAATCTCTACCTGATTACTTTGTTCTCCTTCTTGCTCAGCCATTCAGTGTGATTTTTCTTTTGAAGGGATAAACAGATGCCTGCTACAGAAGTTGCTACAAATACTCTACAGGCACATCTTCTGAGACAAAAAGAACACAGTCATTTATTCCTGAGAAATCCCGTTACCACAAGGGTGGGGATTTTGAGAGGAACTCTCAGAATAGCCTAATATATTAAACAAGCTACAGCTGAGAAGGACTTGGGCTGAGCTTCTTACAGACCTCTGACCACAGGGAAGTGATTGGTAAGTGTTAAAATCAGTAAGATGGTTTTACTTTGCTGCTTAACCGAATTTTCATTTAGGACAAAACTTTACATTTACTCTGAGACTACATAGGCTCAGTCAGAGCCTTATGCAGGAGACTATGCAGAAGTCCCCATCTTCTACCTATGCCCAATTTTAAGTATGGAAGTGGACTTAGTAAATCAGCAGAAGTACTCACTAGATCAGGATGTAGTTTTGTTTGCTGGACTGAGTGATTTTTTCTTTTGCAAGCACTTGCATCTCTGTGGATGAATACTGTCCTGGGACACTTAATCTCAGTAACTGTAGTTGTTCTGTGATTTTTCTCTTTAGCTAAATTCTATGGCAATATTTATCAACAAGAGTAGAAATACCACATGTTAAATGAGGGGAGATGAGCAAACTATCAGTACTCCAGAAATAACAGTTGATGCAGCCTTTTTAGGGAGTGCATGTAGATAGGAAGAAAGACCCCTGTCATCCCATCCCTTACAGACATCTGTAACAAAACGTACATCAGTAGTATCAGCAGTTTTAGTGTAGAGAACCAGATGGGTACTTTTAGTTTTTATGTTTAGTGCAGGATCCGAGACTTATTTGGCTCATACCCCATGTTTATTTTCCTGAAGGACTAGATTAGTACATATGAATGACCATTTTCCTCCTGACACAGCAATTTTGACTAATGGCTTGCACAGACACTCAGGGACCTGCACTAAAACCCACTACTGATGCATCTCTGATCCATACTACATCTCTAAAATGTCTCCTATAATTTGAAATAGTTTGTCTTTGAAATCTAGCAGTTCATACTGATGACAATATCCAGCCTCAGTAAAATTGTGAACCAATATATTCAAGCCAAACGAAAGCAACAAAAATTTTGATTTGTGTTTTTAATCTTACTTTAGTAAGAATGACTTAAATTAAAAACATTGTGTTAAATCACGCAGAAAATAATGCTTGATTTACATACAAAATGGAAACAGTTAAAATAGCTAAGCTGAAGGTCTATAACAGAAGATGAATATTAACTATATTTGCTGCTTACTTAAATTAATTTGTTGTTGGTTTCCATAAATACTTTTTTTTGCACAAATAAACACTAACACTTTCCCAAAGGCAAAGCAGGCTAACATTTAATTTATGTAAACCACTTAATGTATCCCCTTTAGGACTTCACAATCTTTGTGCTAAACTTGTACAGATGCCTGTAATTACCCTATCAGGACAAGTGAGGGATTCAGGATTATGAAAGAGCCTAGGAATAAGCCTATTTCTGCCAGAAATATTAGGAGTAAAATGAGATGATTAAGAAAGAAATCTTATTAAAAATAATCATGTTGAAATTCTGCTACTCATTTATTTTAAATAAGGTACTGGAGGAATCCGTGAATGACTATTAATTAGGAAGCTCATCTTTTCTTAATCAGAATGTTCATCTAAATCACTGCAGGGTTTGTGTAAGGTAAGTCTTGTTTTTAAAAACCCTCATAAACAAGGAATTTTACACAAGAAACTTCTAATATGCTTTGAATGATAAATAAGCTTATAATAATGTACCTCCAAAGATTATACTCTTGAGACTGTCAGAGAAATCCATCCTCTTAGGAAGATTAAGTCTTTGGTCTAACTTGAAAGCAGCTGTAATATATATTGCTGATACTGTTCAAATGATCTTGTGGGTGTATTTAAAAAAAATCTCTGCATAGAATTTCTCTTTATGAACTGCTAAAATCCACCACTGGGAAATATAGACATACATACAGACACATTCCAATGCAAGCAGGCAAGGACTAGCACACTGCAGAAAGCTCAGTAATTGGTCTGCTTCACCCAGGCAGGGCAGGGAACAGAGATTGACTGATTACACCAGCTCAAATCTGATGATTCAGTTGAAATCATTTAACTTGCAGTTAGTCCTGAAGCAGTTCTCAGTGTTCTCTATCTTTTGTTTTATTAGAAAAGCTGCTGATGGTTGAGGAATGCGACAGTATGGGCTTTCATGTTCATTTGCTTACTGATATGCTAAAAATAAGAACACTTCTTATTAGCCTAGGAAGATAAGTTGTATTTCGATGGCATAGGTTTTGAATTTTTAAGTTAGATCCAAAAAACATCTTCCCTTTGCATCTCAGCCCATGTAAGCACTCTCATTCTCATTTCTAATGTTGCTGATGGGCTGATATGGCACTAAGTTATTTTGTAAAATGTTTTTTATTGTGGCTGGACATTCATTTATTGGTCATTATTATGTTGGAAATGGGGATTTCAATGAATTCTTCAGAAAATGTCATATTTCCCCTTGCATGCTATTTCTAGCCAGGTTTGGGTTTTTGTTTTTGGGGGGTGGAGAGTGTTCTTTAAAAACTGCATCCCATACACTCTTAAGGTAACTATCAAAAGTGAAGGTACAAGAGTTAATATCTGCAATACAAGGTATTTTTAGTAGTAAAAAGATGTGTTGCTTACCAAATGGCTTGGAGAGAGCTACAGGATGTATAAACCTACCAGGGAGAAGGTTAGTCACTTGGTTATACAGGTAGACTGTCCTTAACTAGTACAGAGCTACTGCTCGTTACCTCACAACAGACTACATTTGCTACAGTCCTGCATTAATTAAGAGGCTCCCTGTGTGATATTCTTATTGGTGACTTTTCAACAGGGGTACTTTATTCTTGATATTTATGATTCTTGCAATAATAAAGGTTAGAAGCTGAAGAAATTAGAGATAATAATCCTTTCTTGTGTAAGCAATCTTGTGGTTATAAGGGTCAACCTTTTTCTTTTAGACACATACCTAGGGGTTTTCATGGGTTTTCTGCAATTTGAGTTCAGAAAGCTCTTAGATGAGTGGTAGTTCTCTGAAAGTTACCCCCTTACTTTTGTTTTGGCTTTAATATGATTGCAAACTTGTTATGATCTCAGAAAAGAGACTGATTTTTTTTTTCCTAATCACTAACAATATTTGTGCTCTGGCATTTTTTCATCAACAGTTGTCAAGTGTTTACAAAAAATCCTATTGCCTCCATTTTACAGATGGGGAAACTGAGGTATGGAGGATTGGCTTGCCCATAGCCACTCAGGAAGCCAGCAGCAGATATCCAGTGATCCCAGTAACCCAAGTCCATGGCATTTCCCTTCAGTGTTCTGACAACCAAAAACCTGGTTAGTCTTTGCAATCTAGCAAGTTACCCACCTCTCCCTTGTTAAGATCCAGCTACTCCTGTGCTTCCATTTTCTCATATGAAAAAAAAAAAGCTGGAAGCAGTTGGAAACAAAGCAAAAGGCTCAGTTTTCACTCTGTAGCTGCCTCTGCTGCTGTCTGGAGCATGGTTGTGAAGTCTACATGCTTAATGCCCATGGGTGCAGTCCTAGTGATGGAATTAGTGAAAAAAACCTATAATCGAACAGGTTGCACTCTTTGGAAGCTGATGGGAAGGCAGGAGCCTTGGGATCTGTTGTAGACAGAGCCTGGACAAGCAGCAACAGCTGTGGATGGCATAAGATGGGGGAGACTGATGCTAATAAGGTATTCACTGGTCTCTATGGCCTGAGGCACTGCAGTGAGGCAGTTCAACCAAGGAACCATGTGAAGGTGTATATAGAGTAAAAGGATGGGCTGTGAAGCATAGGTGAATGGGAGAAGATGGGGTTTAGGACTAACTGAGGGCTTTGTAGAGAGTAGGGATGAGCTCTTCAAAATGGAAAGGAATATTGGACTTTAATTGGGGTTTGTATAGCTGGAGAGTTTAGTGAAAAGATATAATGGCTTCAATATTGAGATGTTAGGCTTGGGATGGTTTGGAAGAAATGACCATTTTGGCTGTATTTGATCTACATATAGTGCTCTGCACCCAGACCTCTACAGGCAGCCGTATACACCACTGAAGATACCTTGTGGAGCTCAGGGATTTTCTTCTGCTCTCTAGATCTCAGCAAGTGAAGTAGAGCAGCTGAAAGTACCTGGAGGGAGAAAAACCCTTCTATCCTCCTGTTCTTTCTGGGTCTCTCCAGCTAAGGGGTTACTTTAGACAAGCAAACTATGCAATGTGATTCAGGATGGGTTTGTAGGCTGTTACTATGGTGAATGTAGTGACTACTCCTGGGGTATATTTTTCTGAGAGTATGATACCAGTTCAGCAAGCATGTCTCAACTCCTACTGCTCCTATCTTTTCTGAACTACTCTGCTTCTCTTCTGTTTGGTTCTTGCTGAACAGGGAATCATAGAAATGTTGTTTTGGGGAGTCAGAGGAAACAAGGGA
>WAAB01002223.1:0-11133 GCA_013389865.1 Piaya cayana
CTCTGGCCCTCACCGCGTTACCTAACCATGAACTACCACTTTTTTTTCTGGCTAGGAGAAACCCCAGGGTTTAGGAGCCTGGTTATATAACAACTCCTAACATTTCTCTTTACTTTAGGAATAATAAAAACATAAATATATTAAAATTTCAGAATTTAGGGACCATATACTGTAAGAACAATTGCAAGGTGTCTAAGGAAAAAATCAAGATAGATTTTCTTCCTCAGAAAATAACATTTGTGACTTTTGTAAAATATTTTATGTGTATATTAATAAACTCAATTATACCACTTATCTTCCTTACCACTCATGTAGACAAACCAGCCCAACAGTCCTTTATCTGTTGTTTCTAAATTTTTCATGATTCATGTTGCTTTCTCTGATCTCTATTAGCCCTACACAAATAAAATTTACTTCATGTTTTGCAGTGCGTAAGGCTCTTTGGAGATCTTATTAAAAGAAAATCAAGACAAAAAAATGCGTAAAGATGGAGATATCTTACATTTCATTAATTTTATTAAAGCCTTCAAGATCTTTGTCCATATCTAATGTTCCAGTGTCACTTTGATTTTATATAAAGGCTTCAATTAATTTTGATGAGTGATCAAGACTTAATGAAGATTTGTAGAAAAATCTCCTGCATACAGCTGCATATTCTAATGTGCTTAAACCTGTAGTCAATGTTTATGCTGTTGAGTGAGTCAATTTTCTTCAGTAAATTTCATTTATTAAGTATGTGCAGCTGAGATTGTAAAAACATATCATATTAACCTGAATAACTTTTCCACTACCTCCATTGTTATAAATTGAGACCACACTAAAAGGTCAAAATCAATTAGAATTTATTGATTATAATTAGCTGAATATGAGCAAAACAGCGCTGGGCGACAGGGGGGNTTTTAGTTGTTTGTTAGTTCTAAGAAGTGCTCGATACCGCTAGTTCTGCAGGCAAGAGTTGTCTTGCGAGTTGTTTTTAGCCTTTAGCAATACCATGGATAATTTTGTAAAACTAAGCATACTTTAACTTGAAAGACAATTATAACTTCTTACAATTCACACTTTAGTTTGATAAACAAACATAATTTCTTACATCCATAAGGACTGGCAAATACTGTATACTACAAAGATAACCGTAAATCTCATTCACTATCCCTGTTCTCTCATTGCCTTATTTGGATACTTTGATTTTACACAAAACTATAGTCAATACTCCTAGCATAGCAACTGATATACTAGAAGCTATTTGTCTACTAGCAGCAAAACTGTAAACCTGTCATTGTAATAATAAAAAACAGGAAGTTATGCATTTTTTATAACCAATCTTCATGAGTTGCTAAGCTGTTAAGCAGGTTAATGTTGATCCAAAGGACTACTATAAATAACACAGTAAAGAATCAAGTAATAATAAAAATGAATCTGTACAATATTTCAGAATCAACAAGTCCCATGTGTGAAAGACCATTCCTGCTCTTTAGTTTAACCCTAGATGATTAAAAGCATATAGAAATGAATGCCCATTTGCCTTAAAATCCTGTGGGCTCACCATCCTATGGCTTTTGTTTTCTTTATTCTTTGGCAACATCAATCATTTCTTGAAACCTTAGAGAATAAAACATGTTTAAGTGACCAAAAAGCATCTAGATTCCATGATTTTGCCATTAAAAACCTATGACCAATGATTGACAGTTTGGAAAATATTCTATCCTTTTGCTAGAGTGCCCAAAACTTCTGCAGGCTTTATAAAATGTTAATATGTTACACAAAGGAATTAGATTACACTTGTGGATAAAACAGAAGACATTTGTTTATAGCAAGTTTATCATCTAGATGTTTTTGCTCCATGCTGTTTTAAAGGTCTTTAAAAAAATCTTTTCAAATGTCTACTTATTTCAAATGTTTAATTAAATGTACTGTGTTAGTGAAATCATGATAAAATAAAGAAGTGTACAGTGCTGTACAGTGTCTGTGATATTACATGAATGAAGATTTCACATGACACATTCAAACATTCTCTTGCAAAATTATCAAGCTACATATATAGTTAATAAACTTAGAAATTGCTACTGAAAATTTCTATACATATGAACACCAAAGTTCAAAATAATAGTCACATGAATATGAAAACATTTTAAAATAAATTATTTTGCTAAATCAATATGGTTATAGAATTAGCTGAAAGCAGATGAAGACATACACTGTTTGCATAAAATAAGCTCTATTCCGAATCCAAACAGCTGCTTATTGACCAAATTGAACTCTTGCATCATCGGCAACAACAAAGAAAAAAATTCTCTGTCATACCCCTCTCTGTAATGCTGTGTTGTCAGGAAAGACATTTTACCCATACTTTTGCTACACTCTGAATGGAAGATCATGTTCCAGCTTAGTGTAAAGACAGATGCAGTAACACATCATGCCTAGAGTAACATGCCATTTACACAGCAGATGGAGCCCAGTATCTCAGACTAGTTTGGGAAAATGACAGCACAATAAGTATTTTAGCATGAAAGGAGAACAACACAACAAAACAGCAATCATTTTTATTCTCCCTGCTGTATTCTCAGCAAGCTTGCATCTTACTGAATAAAAAAGCTCATTGCAATAATTGTTTCTCTTTAGCCTGCTGCAGTAGAGCAGACACATACCACTTAAAAATGTTCAGTAATATTACTTCAACAACCCTTAGAAAGGGAACACTGGTAATTAATGTTTTAGGAATAGCTTTTTCCTTTATAAGGCAAACAATTCATATGCTCATTCATCTACTGAGTGCTATTCTTTTTACCTTCCTTGTAGGTTTCCCTGAAAAGTGATGGAGATTTTCAAAAGCATTATGTTGGTGGTGTACCTTCCTTTCTGCTGCACTCATAGGTAAAAATGTCCTTGATTTTCAGTAGGAGGAAAGAACTGTAACTTCTGCCTATAGTTTCTCCTTACTATAGGCTTCTGTCTTTGTAGTATATCATATGTTTTAATGTTTCTAAAAAAAACTTCTTTAATCAGTCATTCCACAAACACTAATAAAAAAAAGTTTGTGTATCAGTTTTATTGCTATTTCCAAGTGCAGAAGCTCTAACCTCAGATATAACAGAATGAATTATTAATTTTAAATATTAAAAAAAATCTGCAACATCAATTACAATAATACCTTCTTTTTGAGTTTCTATGAAACTGGATTGGTACGGCTGTTAGAATAAACATAGAAAATGTCTGTGCCATTTTGTAGGATACTTCAGATTGCTAACATCCAGGCTGCACAGAAAATGGCTGACATCTACCATAAACAAAAAAGGCATTAACATCACATAAAAGCTTCAGGGCTGGTTTCAACTGCATTATGTCACATAGAGATGAATGTGAGAACTGCAAAGTGATACAGGGTGAAAATCACAGTACGTTTCCTAAAGTAGAAACAGACAAAACTAATTGATGCACCCTGATAATACTTTTGAAAGCATTTGGAAAAGTGACATATCTTCTTAAAAGCCTCCATAAATCTATAACACCTTGGCAGAATATTATGTATGTCCTTAGCATAAAAGATTTTGTCTGCGTTACAAATTACTAGTCAAAACATACATTTTTCAGTCTAAATCTGTAGCATCTTTGGTGCTTGCCTCTGCATGTAGACAAAAGCATCCATTGACACTCAGTGCTTGCAATGTTTGTCAGTTCCATGGCTCTGGCTTGAGGCTCTCAGATAGTCATGAGACAAACTGAGGGAGTAGCCAGAGGTTTGAAGTTAACAAAAAGTGACGGAGTTTATATCTAGGACGGTGTTAAATAAAGTTAGGTCAGCTGGTTTAAATAACCACACTATTTATAGAATATGTTGTTCATAAATTATTTTTCACAGAAAAACTTAGGTTAATGCCTCTTTGTGTCCCACAATTTGTCCCTTAACCCAAAGAGAAGTTTGTGAGAGGTCATTCAGAGTAGGTTTTTTTAACCTATTTATTTTGTCCTAGAAAAGCCATTTTGTAGATTGAAGAGGAAACTAAATGTATGCACTGACACTGGAAAATATACAATGTTATTCAACCATTGAGAGATAAAAAATAGAAACACAAAATATTTGGTAAATTACTTTTGAGAAACCATAGGGTATGTACGGAGACTTGCAGACAGAAGGGTTAAATTACTGAAATAATTTTTGAGCAAATTGTCCCAGCAAGCATTAGATTGTAAAAAAGGCAGGGTTTTCACTTTAGCCATATGATATTGCATTTCAGTGGCCTAGAAATAGAATTTGCAAGAAAATATCATTTTTCTTTTATAATCAAGCTCCTACCAAAGATCTGTCTTCTTAGAAGCAGAGACGACTTTGAATAACATCTGCTCGATACTGAATGGAAGGCTGGAAGAGACAGAACAGAGGTGTTGTCTGAAAGCATAGATAGGTTCCAGGTACAAGTGTCAAAGAACCAATTCTGAGTGTTTTGTGCTTGGACTTCTTTTGATGAATATCGAGAAACTATTTAGTGTGCATATTTTTGTATACATTATTGCAGTATCAATATTTTACATGCAACAGTGCATACCACCATGCTCCTTCTCAATATATATCAGCTGTAAGTATACATTTCTGTAGCAGGTAATACTGACAATATCCCCCCAGTCTTCATGCAACTACAACAAAGATCATTACACAAATGGTGAACTCAAGGACAATCCTTCTGTGCCATTTATGGTTTTATGAATTAATAAGATGAACGTTCATCTTATACTAGTTTAGCAATGATACCTCTTAGTTTTACCACATAATTACACAATGAATACAGCCTATGTAGGATCCTTCTGATATTTTTAATTATGTTTATTTTTTTCCTTTTTATTTTCCTTTCTGCTTGAATCTTTTTTACCTTGATCATTTATACACTCGTTACATTAATAAATCAATGTAGGAAGGAGTAATTCTTCTATATTTTCTAAATCTTTCTCAAAATACTCCATTTTAAATTTTTCTATACTGAAACATTTGTGTATTATTTTCTGTACTAAAGTACATTCCAGAAGCTAAAGTTTTGTCTACTTCATAGTCTTCTGCTCCTTGGTTGTTTTTTTTTCCTAAAACGGAACAGTGTTAATCATGTAGAGATAATTTCTGATATAATCAGAATCCCAGGTAGACTGGTGTAAGAACAGTAATTCTTTATGAGACATTACTGAGCTAAGAGAATGTTTAATGCTTAATACTAAAGTATCAGAGAAATAAAACTAGCATTGGATTAAACTATCTTTGAGGTCTCTTCCCATGAACATTACATTAAGTTGCTACACATCATATGCTCCAAATTTTTCCTGTTGTGTATGACTGTAGTTGGTTAATTGGCAATGTGTGAATTAACCAAAGACCTAAGATGTTCTTATCTAACCATCACATCCACTTTCTAGTTCTCTGTAGTGGTACTGGGAACCAATTTTTTAACCTGAATGGCACCAGTGTTTCATGCTGACTCCCTGAGGTGCAGCACTGGAGGCAGAGAAAAAGACATTCAGCCCAATACAATGTGGGTTTACACATGTGGGCAAACTAGTTTCAGTGCTTTTTCTAACACATGGATTGCAGCTACCCTTTGTGAAATATGTATAAAGGAGGGAAAAGTACTCAATTAACTGTAAAAGTTACTGCCTTTTGAACCACAAATCATGCATAAAAGTCTAATTCTTCAATACAGCCTAAATGTATCTTAGGTGAAGCATTTATTGGGGCAGTATGCATAACTAAGATTTTTTTGTTCCTGAACAATTTACATTTGTTATTCTTTTTCAGCAATGCAATGAAGGCCATATGTAAGTATGTTACTGCTTGCAGATTACTTGTAAAATACTACTTTGAATGAGAGCTATTCATAACTCACTCTTTATGACACCTACTTACTACCTTTCACGCCTCCAGCTGGATCCCCAAATTTATCAGTGCTTCTCAGCATAGTTGTGTGAAGACTTACAGTGAAGATATTTTCAGGGAAATATGTTAGTGTAAGCATATGCAACTCTCTTTAATCCTGCCGCTGTTTTTATGATCAAGAATGCATTTTTATTTGTCTGCTCACTACTAACTTGACTGGCATAAAATTCTTGCCAAGCCTTGAATGTGGTACATTCTTGCCAAGCCTTGAATGTGTGTTGTATCTTTTATTTTTCCTCATTAGTTATTCAACAATAGCAGCTGGTAGCACTATGAAGAATTAAGATTCCAGGAGGCTAGATATTGTGACCGTCAGTAGCTGTCCAAATACCTTATCTTCAAAATAGGTGATGGATTAGTGCAACAATCTTAACACGAGCTATAGTCAGGACAGTACTCTGAGAATGTATGTACATGGGTAATTTCTAGAAAAAAATGAGAGAT
The DNA here is from genome assembly GCA_013389865.1 of Piaya cayana. NCBI lineage: Eukaryota > Metazoa > Chordata > Aves > Cuculiformes > Coccyzidae > Piaya > Piaya cayana. The sequence continues at coordinate 6,356 of WAAB01002223.1, forward strand.
GAATGAACGAAAATCCTTACAGAAATCCTAGATGGTTCTGCTTAACAAAAGTACGTGCACTGAAAAATGAAACAGCATTCAGGTCTTTAAGTAGGTGATATAACATCTCACTTACAATTCCTCAATAAGGACCTGTAAATGAATGTCATATATGATGACATAACTGGTGAAGTAAAAAAGACAGGAAAATATAAAAGTTGCAGCATGTCATTCATGAAGGAAAGTTGTGTACAGATAGTTGTATCCTGTTATAAATTCTAATTGCTTGTCTCTTGCCTTTGAAATGTTACTTGTTCTACACGCATTGATTAAATAGTATAAAGAAAAACCCCAACAAAATCCATTAACTCTCTTATACAGAAAGAAAACTATTTTATGGTTATCAGTTTTCAATTAAATTATTCCACATTGAATGTGCAACAAGGGATGGATAATGAAACTCTCATTTGTAATGAGAAATCTATATTTGATCAAGTGTTTCTAGAAAATGTTATGCAAAATGCTATTATAAAATACGTAATACTGTAACCAGACTATGGATCATGTTACAGGCAATACAGCACAATGATCAAACAGAACAACAAACAAAATGACAGATTGTGAAAATGGAAAAAAAAAATCAAGGTTTTTTTTTAACAGCTTTCCTAAAGAAATGGATGTTAAAAGGTCAACTTGAATTTAAAACATGAAGTTATGAGCAGTTAAGCAGCTGAGTCTAGAGCTCTACACATATATATATATATAAATACTATCTTATCTCAGAAATTGTACACTACAGGCACCTTAGAGGAAGCCTTCAGAAGAAATATAGTCATCTAGAACCATGGAATGCTGAAACATCACCTTATACAATGATACACAAAAATATTACAAAACAAGACTAGAAGGAATATTTTTCATAAAATCTTATATCCAGACTACACTGATAGGGTAGAGAAATGAAAAGCTAAGGCTGAGATACTGAACAACAGGCCGAAGAGATCATTCCTTACTGTGCATCTACTTCTGCATCAACTGTGAAATTGATACCAGATCCCCTATGGAAATAAGCAACATGCCTGTGAGATTGTCAGAATGCTAGGGCTTGCAACATCAAGTATAGAATACATTGTATCTTTCCATAGCTTTCTAAAAGTAGTTAGTCTAAAATAATCAGTAGGACACCCATTTTGTTCTAAGTATTTAAGGTAGGTAAAAGGCAGTGGGTATCTTCCACAGACTATAGATCAAGCTAGACAATAGTCTACTGCTTCCTGTTGAAGGTGGATGCAGTTAATTTCTCCCAAGGTAACTGAACACAGAAAATCTGAACACAGCATTGGAGCTGAGACAGCAACAAACCCACCTAATGGCATATCAGAATTGAACAGAGTAACTTGTCAGATGGAGAAAAAGTATCCCAGAAGAGAAAGCCATACAAGCTGTGACTCAGTGCAATAAATGGTATCCATTAACACCTTCTGTGCACTTTCAGAGATTACCCAGAAAGATTTCAGTATGGAGAATCTTGCTTAAAATTTACGCTATGCCTAAAACTGGGATAATCCAGTAAGACAACCTCCACTAAAAAAAACCATCTAATTTGCCATTCTGAAGGGGTAATTACTTCTTTAATGAAACAATGGGAATTCAAGTATTGATAAATGTCTCTTGCTGAGAAGAGAAGGTTTTGCTTTCTGTAATCATTTCCTACCAATGTATAACAAAGATGGAGTTCTGCATGGGGTAGGTCTCACCTAGAACCTGTTAAGTGTCCTTTTCAAGCTGGAAGAAATGCTTTAGGAATGATTCTGGGAAGATAGAGACATATGTTGCTAGTTTATCCAAACAGAGCAATGAAATCGAGATGCATTTCTTAATTTTAAGTCTTAGATACATTAACACTTCATGGACCAGGTAAAAAGGTGTTGGGAAGAATTAGATCAGCCAGTCTGATCAGCCTCTACTGTAGGCCAAGTTAACTGCGAGCAATTTACCTTTTTGACTGCCAGGCCCTTTTAAAATGAGATCTTCTCAATATACCAAGAGAAAAATCCCCAAGTCTCTCAAGTCACCTGGAAATGCTAGCTTATATCTGCTGTAGTTGCCAGGCAACCATCACAATCTTCCAGTTACTAAAAATTATCTGACTGGAGCTGACCTTACTTTTAGCTATGGTTATCCCTGCAGCCTTCCCCAAAATAACAAAATTCTGTCAATCTGCCAGAAACAAAATTCTGTCATTATACTGAAATTTTGCAGCCCATTAGTCCATAATATGAACTACTGCCTTTAGCTATCCCAACTGATTTATTTCTGTTGGAAACGAGGTTTTTGTATTTCCAAACATATGCATTATGTATTATTTCTCGCATTCTTTAAAAAAAATTGTTATTTATTTTATGTATGTGGATTTGGGGACTTATTCTGCACTGCAGTCTTAGTCCAAATCTGAATTAGACTCGAGAGAAACTCAGCTTGTCTTTAAGAATGCAGAATGTGACCTCTGGCCTTCCACAAAAAGACAAATGTCAGTAATTACCATGTGTCAATATCAATGCACAGATCAATAAAAGCACAGAATGATAGTCAAGCAATTCCATGTCAATTAGATCACATTTTCTTTTAATTTATTTAGCATTTATTGTTTATATTGCAAATATGGCATGGGAAAGAAACTGTTTTACAAAAGCAGACAGATATCGTTCCTACCTTGTAAACAGGAGAAATAATAATAAAAAAATCATTGTTAAGTGTGCCAAGAAACAAAGTACTCAGCCTAAATGTCACTCTTACTTCATACCCTTTAATTTAATGACATCTGAAATTCTCAGAGGGACCATCTAGAAGGAAACTGATTATTGATCATAGAGCTAGTAGGTTGATCTTTAGCTCAGCTGACTTTAGCCGGCTTAAATGGATGTGTACAGTCCAAACTCCATTCTATCTACAGACAATGGCAAGAGGTCCCAAGGAAGGTTCATCCCATTTGAATGGTGTATTTGTGTCTGTATTGATAACAGTTAAATGTGATCCAGATGACTAACTCAAAACAAACACCTAACTTTTAGATGTCCGAGCTTAAATGAGATTACTCAGTATAGGTAGTCAATGGAAAGTACTATGCAGATAAACTTTAAGCTCACGTTGCAATTATGTGCAACAAAGAACTAGTTTTGTCTCTGATCATCTAGCTCTGTGATTTATCCACTGAACACTTTCCTTTCTGTAGATTTTTCTAATGTGTTGGAAAGAGGTTTTTTCCAAGCACTTTAAAAAATATAATTATCAGTTTAAGTGTCTGTCTCTTTTCATCTAGATTTGTGTACTGCAAGCTCAACCTCTTAGTCTGGAAAGCATACAAATGTGTTATAACAATATGACTCATTCTGAATTTACTTAGAAAGTAATTAGCTCAAGGGTTGCCAAGTAAAAATATAATATAACAGTACTAAGTATAAAAAAATGTGTAACAACCTCCAACAGAGCACAGTGATTCAGGATCCCTCTTGGCAAAATTCAGGTTTATATTCCATATCACTCAAAAAGGAACAGGTCTTAAGGAGATATAAGCATAATTTTCTTCTATTTTACAGTCTATTTGGGCTTAATACAAGTAAAATTTTATACTGAATGTAATGTAATATAATCTTCCATTTCTTTTTCCAAGATGTTGATGTTCACACTACTGCCAGTGAAGTAAATAAAAAAATTAATTCAGTGATGTTTAACCGTAAATTTATTTGCTCACCCACTGTTAAAATGAATGTGAAATAGTATCTTGAAATTGATTTTTATACACTTCATTAAAAAATCCTGCTGCATATGTCTTTTTTTAATACCAAATGGAAGCAGTTCCTGTTGAAGTTTCTCGGGAATCAAAGTTAATATAATAGTTGTAGAGTCTGCACAGATAAAATGCTGATTGATGTGGCACCTTGGTAAGAAGATATCTAATACTTCAGCTGTATTATTCCTAAACCTGCAGCTGAGGCCACACCAGGCAATGATGCATAACAAGGAGTTTCACTAATACTTTGAGCCTGAGCAGTTACCCAAAAGAGACATCGACTGCTCTTCATTCTTGTTTTCATCCTTATGCTGTTTTATTCCTTAATACCAGAATGATTATTTGTGGTCCCGCATATAGAATGTACAGAGCAACTAGTGGAACAGACAACAATAGCCATTCAATTATATATGTCCTGTGCTGAATTAGTTTTAATCCAGGTCAGTTCTCCCACCCCAGTTTTAGAGTCATAGTCTTAAAAATTAGAATAGGGCATAAGGGTGTGTGTGGAGATAAGATGAGATGGAGAGACACCAAAAAATGAATGAAGAGCTGGTTCCACTCCCCTATTTGCCTGGGCTGATTTATGCGGATTTAATCACAGAATCACCGGGTTGGAAGAGACCCACTGGATCATCGAATCCAACCATTCCTATCAAACGCTAAACCATGTCCCTCAGGACCTCCTCTACTCGTGCTTTAAACACCTCCATGGAAGGTGAATCAACCACCTCCCTGGGTAGCATATTCCAATGCCCAATGATGCTTTCCATAAAAAACTTCCTCCTAATCTCTAGCCTAAATCTCCCCTGGTGGAGCTTGAGGCCATTCCCCCTTGTCCTGTCCCCTGACACCTGGAAGAAGAGGCCAGCTCCCTCCTCTCTACAACCTGCTTTCAGGTAGTTGTAGAGAGCAATGAGGTCTCCTCTCAGCCTCCTCTTCTCCAGGCTAAACAACCCCAGCTCTCTCAGCCGTTCCTCATAAGGCCTGTTCTCCAGCCCCTTCACCA
>WAAB01002223.1:11594-39069 GCA_013389865.1 Piaya cayana
GCGATCAGGTTGGTTTGGCAGGACCTGCCTTTTGTAAACCCATGTTGGCTGGACCTGATCACCCGGTTCTCTTGCAAGTGCTTCATGATAGCACTCAAGATCACCTGCTCCATGACTTTCCCTGGCACTGAGGTCAGACTGACTGGCCTGTAGTTCCCTGAGTCCTCCCTGTGACCCTTCTTGTAGATGGGTAATGTTTGTGAAAATATCATCTCAGGAACCTGAGCAGTGGAACTGTTAAATGTTCATATGAGCACGTTTAGTGCTCTTGATTAATTTTACTTCAAGCTAAGTATCTAATAGTTTTACAATAAAATGGTGAAAGCAGTATGAACATTCAGTGAGTAAACAAACTTATGAATATATTTAAGATTAACGGGTTTGTAGGATTTTATAACATCAGATCAGTATTTTGTTTAAATAGCACCTGTTGTTTTGAATTGCTTTCAATGAAGATGTCAGCAGAGCAAGCAATGATGTATTTAGTGAGACTGCACTCAAAGATGAATATATCTGGAAGTAGGACAACAGCAGAATGTAAGCAGATATGCTAGAGGATATAAAATGTCAGTGGCTGGAAGCTATTTGGATAGCAAATGCTGCAAGTTTTATGAATGGCTGTCGTGAGCCAATTGTATAAAATACACCCTGCATAAGCCATAGAGAAGCTTGGGAATAGACTTGAAAAATATTTTGGGCTCCCTACTTTAAGATTAGATTGCAGATCTGGGTCTACATGGGATTCATCTTGGTAGTGCCAAATCTCCCTGATTTCTAACCTTAGAAGAGTGTATCTTTCAGACATAAAAATAAAGGCATTTATGACTACAGTGATGCAGAAGCCATCTTGACATGGCTATTCCCATGTCTAAATGTTATTCACATTTGTGAAAAATGCAAACAAACCTAGTGTGAAATTTCAGGCCTCTGGATATTTTCACATGTTTTTAGGCTAGTCTGAGAGCTCACTGTGACCCTAACTTTATTGGAGTTCATGTGAACAGATACTTCCTAGAACTTTTTCCTACTATTGATGTTTTTGAACTCCCTGTAAAAGTCATAGTAAAGACCAGCTTTAGGCATCAGGAAAGTAGATGTGACAGATATATGGTGTCAGCAAAATGCCTCCATGATCGACACTTTTGGCCTTGGCTGGTTATTTTACCTCTGCAGGAAGAAACAGAAACCAAATTATTCAAATACTGAAAATTTCCAAAGAGTCCAAATCTTTATTTTCCATCTAAAAACTCTCTCCTAAACACAACAGAAATGTGCCTAGTAGCATCAAGTGGATTCTGTGGTATAGTATATCTATTAAAAGCACAGGAGAAGTTTTTAAAAGTTGATTTATTCTTTAAATATTAAAATCACAATTTCTTATGAGTTTGCAGTAATGATGACATCTAAACCCCAAGCTATTCCTGAGCAAAGTACACAAAGATTTAAAACTGTTTAACCATCTTTTAAATGACAAGATTTTTTTCCCTTCATCATGTTCTTTTTAATAAGTTTAAAACATGTAAGAGCTTTGAACTACTTGATTACATAGATCTTACTTTATTTCTGGTTTTCTTTATGTCTAATATTATTTGGTCAGATGAGATTGCATCATTAAGCCCTTAATATCAACAGGACGAATAGATCTGACACTACTGAATGAATAAATACATAATTTTGGACTTCCCCATCTTAATTTCATGCAGCTAAAATTGCAGGTTTGGACAACAGCTGATTTATATGCACTGATAGTGCCCTCTGCAGTATTATAATGTAGTTGTGACATACAGTATGATAATAAAAGTACAGAAGAAAAAGTGGCAGAACTCTGAATACTAAAGAGCCAAAGTTTGAGTACCATATGCAATATAGTAATACACTATCCAGAAGCATCTATTTTATTTCCATCAATTTAAAATCAATAGTGTAGTGCAATATGATTGCAGTTTGCTTCTGAATGAAGATCTTCACTCATGCAAGCTGCTGCATGGACGTCAGTAGTCAAAATACCTGCAAATTAGAAGATCAATACTGTATTGTGATGGTTATATGACATTACTAGGAATGTGCACACATGACTAAAGTAATTCAGCACCTAGTAATAGCCCTACAAGGTAATTCAAACTATAAATATCCTTGACTTTGTGAAAATGCTACTCTTACCCTGTGTTTAGGGCAGTTTGTCATCATCTCAGCTATTGATTTAATCTACACCACTGTCTTTATCCTGCTTAACCACAATCAAACCAAACCTGCTTGGTCCCACATCTCTTTCTCCCACTCCTAATAAAGTTTTCTGAATGCGTGTGATGAATATTTGTGCCACGTTTTGTTTTTCACCAAAATCCTAAAACTGCTACTGACACCTTTCAGCAGTAGAGAAGCACTTAATGAAAGACCTCAAATTCTAGACTTATTCCCAAGATATCAATGATAAGAAGCAGCATATCTGTTACTGTATCAATTCACACAGCTTGGCTGCTGAGCAACTCATTACTGGTGTTAGTTTTTGCTTCCTAGATCTTCCTGTGTCATCTCCTCTCTAGCAACTTGTCCCAATCAAGTCTTAGAATGGGAGGATGCATAGAACTATGACATCTAGCCCATATAACTATGTTAGAGTTTGTAGGTTTTTATGTTTTAAAACTTTCTCCAAGTACCTATGACAAATATTTTGCATATGCTTCTCATTGGTAGCAACTGAGGATAAATTTCTGACACAGAGCCATTTTGTTTGGATAATAAAGTTACAACAGAAGGGAAATTTTCAGAATAAGAAGACTGCTGTATGTAACAGATCATACATGAGTGATGCTGGAAAGAAAGGCATTTCTAGATGCCAATACTATACTAGGAAGACATCCTGCAGAGGAAAAGTTAAATAAGGAGAGTTCAAAATAGAGTATCTTGCTTATGTAGGCAGTTTGCTTATTGTTACATAATTAGTGTTATTATGAGGTCTTGGATTTTGAAACAATCTGTTTACTCTAGTTGCAATTTTAGCTTTACCATAATATCAAATCACAGAAATACTTTTGCATCATTACCTCTGTTAAAGTACAGTTAATAGGTGGTAATCTGGGAAGTAGTGATTTTAAAGTGGTTTCAATACCTGAGATAATTTAGAAATAAGCAGAGATTATTTTTGGTCTAGCCAAATGTATGATAAAGATCACATTTTTAACCACTGGGATAAAAGAGACCCCCAAAGGAAGCAATATTTCTAGAACAGATCAGGCTAATCAAAATAATGTATTTGTCCTAGAAAGACCTGGCATATTATTGCCAGTACAATGAAAATTTGTGAAACATGTTTACATTCTCTGCCCAAAAATGGGAAAAAAACCCGTGGAAATAACTGGCAATAAATGTAGAAGAGAAAGTTGGATTTTTTTTTTTGGGTAGGTTTTTTTGTACAGACGTTTTTCAATATGTCACACACAGCTGATGTGTCTTGATGACCCTACCCAGGCTTAAAACTTTAACTCTCACTCAGAAGCCACTTCCCATGGAACAGTATCCTGAAGCTACCAGCCTGTGTGTAGCTTGTAGCAAACCCAAGTATTTGGAACGTTTCAGTAAACTGGGAGTTCGGAGCGGACCTTCATTTTCTGGATTTATAGCTTTTTTGTTTAACAGCTATTTTTATCATTGTTAAAACCTCTGGCCAAGTGAAAATCTGTTCAGGTTAATTTTCTGTTTAGGGTTGACTTTCTAAAAAGGCAGTGATTTGCAAATCAACTGCATTTCAAAAGACCACAAATAGAAAGCCCCAACAAAAGAGGAAACGTTATGTTTCTTAGCCAAGAGAGCTCTCTCAGGCCTTGGTCATAGGATGCTCCTCTCCGACTTAAGTATCATGTTAAGATACTAGTGAATATATATAGGTACAGTATATTCTAAGGCTAGCAAGAAAATAACCTTTCTGTCCCTACCTGCAAAAAAAATACCTCCAGACCACCCTAAAATCACTTTAAGAAAGTTTGACTCCTAAAAAATATTTTTGGTTTGTTGAAATTAAAAAATGCCTGCTCCAGGGGTTATGTCCCACACACTACTATTGAAGCTTGATTTACACTTCCTGTTTTGTGTATGGAGTCTAAATAATCACTGGCACACAAACAAGTGCCCAATACCTATTCTGATGCACAACTGCATTAGAAGCTGCAGTGAGGAAGGGTCTGCCCAAAATACAAGCATTTCCCTAGAAACTTCTCTGTTTATCTGAAGTTATAGCTCTGATGAAGCTGAGGGGATCTCGGTGATCATTTTGCCCAATTTTGTTGAACAGCAGTGAACGTTTGTGGTGACAAAGCTAACTGTGTACCAGGCACAGAAATGGACCACAACCATTAGGCTGGGGGAAGTGGCTGCTCACTCTTGCTTGCTTAGAGTGCCACTTCTGGTGTCTCTAGTCCAAGCTGAGACCTCAGAACAGAGAGACACTGGTAAGGTGGAGAAAGACTTCTGGAGGGCCATCAAGATGACAAAAGGGGCTGTAATACATGTTGTTTGTCAAGAAGCTGAAGGAAATGTATTTTCTACAATTAAAATCTACTCTTCCTCATGGAAGAGGAGAGTTGATTTTCTTATCTTAAATTAGAGAGTAAGGCCTTCTCACCAAAGACTGCCTTGTGCTACCTGGTTGTATATCACTAAGAGAAACAGAAGTTTATAATGTGACTTCAATACACCTGAGTGACCTAATATACAAATTATATGTAACAGCTGAATCTGGGGATTGAGAAGAAATATAACTGATTTTAATCCTCAGTCAAAGTAATCCCACAAAAAGCACTTCTTACAGTGAATATAGCTAGAAATAGTGGTACTAGATGATTCACTTCCTTCATCACCTTTCTGTAGCACTTGTCATCTATTAAATGTCAACCTTGACTGGAGGAGAGCAGAAAGTAAACAGACTGATTTCAAGAAGTCCTTTAGAACACAGAAAGTTTATTTTACTTTATTAACTTCTCTACTGTATTTGTTATGAAAAAAATTATCAAGTTCTGGGTGATTTCTTTTCCCAAACAAATCTTGATCAAAAGCTGAACTTGCACTACTTTTAATGCCTCATGTATTCCACTATACTATTATACTTTGACCTTTGCAAGATTCAACTGTTTCCCTGACTGATCTCTTTTGCTTTCCACTGTTTATAGTTTCACTGATTTTCCTGTTCATTATTGAAAGTAAGCCTGTAACATTTGAATTTACACACGTGAAAATAAGCAAAATTTTCAAAATGGAAAGTAGCTTCCTCTGAAGTAGTTTCAAGCCAATGCTGGATGTAATGTGTCAGAAAGTTTCACAAACACTAACAATAAACAATCAAATGTCAAATTCAAAAAAGTGGATTTAACAGCTTGAAATTTATCTTCACTGCATGATTAACTCTAAATATAACTTGAGTATTCCCACTATGTGCAAATCTCATCTCTATATTAGAGGATAACAATGTGTTGTGGGCCATCTTAAGTGTCATGCACAAGTGCAACCCCTTTCACTAAATGTAGTCATGCCATGAGTTCAAATTGATGGATTTAAAAGAAACATATATGAGAACTTAATACAACTATCTACCTTGTAGCATGTTTGCTTCATAATATGAGCACATACTGTGCCATTCAAACACCAGAATTCTTCTGTACTTTCCCACAATTGCCTATGAGGCCAGGAAAAAATCACACTAGGCTTGTTTTCTTAAAAGCACTGATCACACAACTCATAGTATAGTTCAGCTTACTCAAGTGCAAAGCCCAAGAGGATATGACTCTTAAGATACTTGATGCTTTACAGAACTGTGTGTCAAACAATAGCTGACTTGAGAAGGAAAACTTGACTGTAGATAAACCATACTAACTATACAGTACTTTTATACATAAAACTAATTTACCATTAATTCTTTCTCAGAATCCTGCAGATATTAGAGAAATTAGCTCTGAGAAATTTACAATGAGAAGTACAAAGCTATTGATCTCATGCTAGACTGAACTGGCATTGTGATAATGTGTCTTAAATGTATACTCTTACACAATGTAGAGAAGGAAGAACAGTACAATTTGAGAGAGTAAAGGGAAATGGCAGGATGGAAAGATGGAAATTAACATCTGAAAACATCCTTGATAATTGATGAAGCAGTATTACATCTTAGTTGTTTTATTTTTTCTGTGTTTTGCCCCGGAATTTTGTTTTCTGAGTCATATAACAATGCATATGGCACCCTCTAGTGGTCTATAAAAATTTACTCAGGTGATCACATTGGTTTTAGGGACAAATAATGAGTTACTTATGTACACAATTCCTGATTAGTGAAACTTTGATTTTCTAGTATAAACTGGCACAAAGGTATTACAACTGATTAAAAGTCAGAACAATGTGTAAGAAACTTCTAAGTAAGACTATAAGAATCTATGATGATTTCAAATTCTGATACTTTAGTCTCTGGAAAAAGGCAAGAATGATGCAGCATTCTTCTTTGATGTGAAATCCCAAGTCCCAATAAATGGCAAAGCCAAAGGAGAAGGTTACTCCACAGATTCTCATTCGATGCAGAATTCTTTGCTTTCTGCTGCAGTGTATCTTGTTTGATCATCTAACAGTATATTAGAGATGATGTCTACGTGTTATTGGTTTCAGGTTATAGCTCTTCTCTTAGTTCCCTTCAGATCGTCCGTCTTTGAAAACTAGATTAATGATTCAGAGTGGGAAGACAGAGGATTTCTTAATAACATGAAGTGGTCTTTTCAGGTCTTCCCCAAGCTGAGCTAATTTGCAGATCTGTAGATCTGCTCTCTGTCTTTGAATCATTCGCATGCATCTAAAAATTATTCAGTTTTACTGCTCAATTTCCTATGTCAGCCTTTCCTCAGTCTTGCCCCTCTTCTCAGGTGGGAAATGCAGATCTATTCAATAATTCTGTGTTTTATCATCTTGATATATATATTTATAACACAAGCTAGATTATTATTTTTCGTACAAAACACTGCTCGTCATTAGGACTGATAGGATTATTTTTCTGTATAATGCAGAACAAGATGCACAAAAGTAAGAAATTTGTACTGTAGGTGGTGTTACAAGAAAATCTTCAAGCTATATAATGGAGATCTGAAATAGATAATTGTCATTGCAAAACCTCGTTTTTAACTGTCTTCATGAATGAAACTAAATTTCCACTGTAGGTTTCATTAAATCTGCGGGCCTTCTCAAAATCTTTAAAGAGCAAATGTGACATTCCTCACTTAGCTTATCACTCTCTTGGTCCATTTTTAGAATTCAAGAGAAAGTGCTTAAAATGAGGCTATATCTAATCCTAAACAGTTAGCAAGTCCCCCAAACCTTTCAAATCAATGAAAAGACTAAAAGGAGAATTTTTAATGAACTATATAATGATAATATCATTACCAGTCAATCCATATCAAACCAGATGATTTAAACAAATATGGACTCTTTATAAAGAACTGAATAAACAGTAATTCAGATGGCATTGCTGTCCAAACTGAAAAAGATAAAGCAGTTTACTTCATTAGTGCTTAGATGTTAAAACTCCAGAAATTTATAGTGTAACTTCCTGGTTTGATCTTCCCTGGAAATTCAGTTTACCTTATTCCTTCATTCTATATCACTGATGGATACAATTTGAATGCAATTGTAACTTTTATTTGATAAAGGTATGGTCCAATTTTGTTGAGAATAATATAAGTAACAGAGGCTAAATTAGGATATTCATAGGTTTTAAAACTGATTATTAACTTGCAATCAAAGTCATAGAATCATGGAAGTCTAATATTTCTAATAAAAATTCAGTGGGAGTATCCAACCATGCCAGTTTAAAATGTTATCCCAGCTGGTAAATCTGTAAGCTCATAAAAAGACTTTTAAACCTTTGTGTATTTTCTTCAACGTATATATTATGATCATCATTCTTTGTCATAAAAGGTACATTGCACTTAAAACTTTCTAGGGAAGATTTCAGTTGTATTCATACTGACGAAGTTTTCTCTGCTACACACTACTTTATCTTACAAAAAGGAAATATTCTGTTTCTTTAAACTGTAAGTGTAATACATATGCTCATGCTGCATGAAATGAAATGTTGGGAGCTTAGGCCTTATTCAGGAATGGCTTCTGCAGAAAGGACACTGATAAGCTAGAGGCCTCGTTAGGGAAACAGTGTCCTTGGTGCCTAGGGAGGCATGAGACCCTGGTTAGAGCTTCGGTGGGAAGAATGCGTAGGGAGTGAATCTCACAGCACCCAGCTGCACCTGGGGGGACGGGTTGTTTATATTTTGCACACTTTAGTTCACTGACCAATTAGGAGCTCAGCTTTTGCAATATGTATGAACCTCATTATTGACTGTATTTAACTAAGCACCACTCTTAATAAAATTGGGACTTGCTGACGATCATCGGATGTCCTGTCTCCCTTCGTCAACAATGAAACACAAAGGTACCTCCTGTTTCACCAAGGTTTGTGGTATAAGTTGAGACATTTTACTCCATGACACTAAATTTAAATGCTGTCATAGTGGGTTGTACACATCTTATAATCAGGAATTCTTCAAGTATATTAGCTCTCTGATCTTGACTGCTACTTCTTTTTGTACATCTGGACCAAACAACAGATGATTAATTTTCATGATGCGTAAATACTCAATGTAATTTGGCAGCTAGAGTAGATTTTAATGCATACTACTTTTTTGGACCCTAGCACAACCAAAATGTCTGCCTACTAATATTCAGAATAAATAGCTTAGAAAGGATCCAGTAAATAAACTGTGTAATTGGAAACACCATATGTTTGGCAGGAAGAAAATGTTATTTTTAACAATCACTTCAGTCTTACTGAATAGATTTCAGCCCATGGGCCAGAGAATATTTTGCAGAACAAATGTAGTAGTAAATCAGAGACAGTAGAAGATGCTGCCAAAGTAACTTAGAAAAGTTCCAGGACAATGCTAAATTTTTCTCTGTGCAATGGCTCTGATTCTCAAGAACAGTCAGTATAATTATACACACAATAAGTTTAAACAGTTTTTGCAGAACTGGGCCAAATAAAATGCTAAAATAAGGGCAACATTTACATAATAATATAATTTACTAAAAATAGCTAAGATGGTGTCATCTTTGCCTTCACTATTTTAGAGTACAATGGTATAAATGAACTGCTAATTCAAGCAAATAATACAAGTTTTGTTTTTTTCTTTTATGAGAAAACCAGAGCAACTTTTATTATTTGATTTTGTTCAATATTTCATCCCCAGTGATTTCCAGCTCTGTTGGAGATATATCAATTTACAAATCAGAATTAGACACTATCTTCAGAGATTTATTTTATTATTCCTGGGCTTACAATCTATATTTTGACTCACATTGTGTGTTCCCCAAGCACAGTTTGTAATGGATTAAAATCAAATAGCATTACTTGTGAAAAAATGCCCTGCTAAATATGCAAATAAGCAATATACTGGAGATGTCTGAATTTATTTCTAATTACAAAATTATGGATAAAGCGGCTTCCAAAAATTATAGTCACTTATTTAAAAATTTTGGACAGAATTATATTACTTAACTTACCATCATCTGCATTTGAATCATAGAATCATAGAATCACCAGGTTGGAAGAGACCCATCGGATCATCGAGTCCAACCATTCCTATCAAACACTAAACCATGTCCCTCAGGACCTCGTCCACTTGTGCCTTAAACACCTCCAGGGAAGGTGAATCAATCACCTCCCAGGGTAGCCTGTTCCAGTGCCCAATGATGCTTTCTGTGAAAATTTTTTCCTAATGTCTAGCCTAAATCTCCCCTGGTGGAGCTTGAGACCATTTGCTCTTGTCCTGTCCCCTGTCACCTGGGAGANTCTAATACAAGCCAAGATGCCACTGGCCTTCTTGGCCACCTGGGCACACTGCTGGCTCATGTTCAGTCAGCTGTTGACCAACACCCCCAGGTCCCTCTCCTCCTGCTAGCTTTCTAGACAGACTTCTCCTAGTCTGTAGCTCTGCATAGGGTTGTTGTGCCCCACGTGCAGGACCCGGCATTTGGCTGTGTTAAACTTCTTAATGACATTACATTGAGACGGGGAATGTTGCATCAACTTTCAGTGTTTATTTTGCTAAGACAATGGTAATGTTCAACTCATAAAATTTTAGGCACCAAATCAAGATCTTTAAATTGGAAAGCTATTGTCCCTAGGATTCTTTTAATGACAGTAGAAAACAAGACTTCTGCTGCAAATTATCGTCTGAAGGACTCAGAGCCTTTTTGGTACAGTTGCACTATGGACCAGGCAGTTTTGTCCCTTCACTATCAAAAAAAAAGGGAGATGGTTGGGGCAGAAGACTTGTAGCTTTTAGGTTCCCTCTCCACAGAGTCTCAACATTACCCAGTCACACACTTCAACCTAAGCTAGACAATCCTCTGTATGGTTTCACATAACCTCTGTTCTTAGAAATTATTTCTGTCCCTTTTGCTCTGGGGAATGTTTTACCAGTTGTTATATCCCTGTCTATATCAGACCTGCATTTTGGGAGACTGTAGATGGGCTTCTTGTTCTTAGATTCTAAGAAAACTATCGATGCACAAGAGGGCAGTATTTGACAGGAAAATCTAGCATTGGATTTAGAAAAGTATAATGCTGCAGCTCTGGCATTAAAGAGTTTAGGGGCTGATACATCAGCTAAGTTATTTTAAATCCGGTCATTGAGCCAATTTAATAAGCCTAGGGAATGGTGCAAATGAAACAAGTTTTCCTCCATTTTTCCAGCCTGTATATCTTTATTGAATCTACAGGTTTTGCATATTCCATTTCATATTAAAGCATATGCAGAATTCTGCCAAGAGTGACAATATTACAGCATTATTGAAAGCTGCAGAACAACAAAAAAAATTGGCTCAATGGCAAGCACTGGCTCTGAAACTTCAAGGTCACCTTTCATTAGCAGCTGACAAACATCCAATAGCTTATATTTTGCCATTCTAGGGATCCTGGAACTGATTTTTTTCCTACTGTGCAGTTACAGGAGAAATAAGAAATATCGGAATAGGTTGCCTAGATAAGTTGTGGATGCCCCATCCCTGAAAGTGTTCAAGGTCAGGTTGGATGGGCCCTTGAGCAGCCTGATCTAGTGGAACATGTCCCTGCCAATGGCAGGGAGGTTGGAACTAGATCATCTTTAAAGTCCTTTCCATCCAAAGTTGTTCTATGATTCTATGGTTCTATGATTTGTAATGAATATTCAGATAAGGCATTTTAACTTACTTGACCATGAAATAAATTTTCATTGTGTCTTGGATCCAACATGACAAGTTAATTTAGGCCTTACTGCATGTTTCAGCCTCCTAAGGCATCAAAACATGCAGTTATCACCATGTAGTATACTCAGTATTCTGTTCTACATATTGTGAATACCTCTATGGTACAGTAACAACATACTTAATATGTCTACTTTTATAGTATAAAAGAACTAAGAGTGAAAATGAATGTGTTTGTGCTGCAGGTTAGAAAGCAATATTTGAACACTGTCAATTCATTATTTAAAGTCTGTTGTAAACTCTTTTGACCTAGCATAAAATACCGAAGTACATCAATGTTCCTCATTGTGTCTGGAAGCCTATTCTGCTGAGGTCAATGCCTGCCATATAACAGGGCAACATACAGGTACATTAAAACAGCAGTAGGCGAAAACCTGTGCAGTATTTCCCCCAACTGTCTGACTCACATCAATATTATTCAACTTACACCTGACTTAAAAATAAATGAATATGTATACAAAGTGAACAAGCAGTCAGTGCTTTACATTAGAAAACCTTTAAAAGAATCAGCATTACAGAATTGTAGAGTGTTTACACATTGAGGGAAAAAAAAAGATAAGATATAACCTATGAAATATCACTAATGTTCTTCTAAAGTAACTTTTTTCCTATACTTGTCCCTTCATTGAATGTGGAATCCTAAGGGAAATAATTCTCCTGTCATTGTGCAAGGCATATGCTGTTTTGCACTTGTCAGTTCAAACTTTCCATTAGCAAGAGACTATTGTCCCCATAGTTGTCACAGAAAGAAGGGAAAGATTGAGAGAAGAAAAAGCTAAGTCCAAGTGTTTTCTGCTGTGTCTCAGTTATTTTTGTTTATAATAACACTTTCAAAAACAGACTGGGAGCAAGCCTAGTAATGGTATCATGTGGAAGACTAATTTGATATGTCTGAAAACATATTTAAAACATGTTATTCAGCAAGACCAATCAATCATTGGCATTACCATCTTCCTTTCCATGCAATACTTCACAGAGGATAAATCTCCATAGTGGTTAAGTTATTTTGCTAGATGTAGTCACTTAAATGAATATTGTTAATTTGGTGTCACAGTACCTTGCAAAACAGAAAGAATAAAATATCCAGCAAATACATACACTTACAATGGCAATGACTTGCATTCATAGGCAACATGAGGCTGAAAAGCTGTTTTCTTAAATTTCCAACTTCATTCCTATTGGCTAGGAAATTGCAACCTTGGCTGTGAAAATATTTAAGTTATATGAACAGAATCAGTCTCTGAATGCTTAGAAACAGTACTGAACTGCCAGTCGAAATACAATTCAGTACCTTTGCGAGGGTCATGCAAGCTCACCTGTCAAGCCTGTCCTAGTCCCTCTGCTCTCAACCCCATTGTCCATGTCTCCAGCAAAGATGTTAAACAATTTCTATGATAGCCGGTAGTCCATGAAATCTGTGAAGTCCCTGCATTTTTCAGTAAGGTTTCCACAGGGAAATGGAAATGGGTCTGCTCTGCACATAATTCTTCAAAAGTGTTTGGATATGGGAGACTAAGAAATTTTCTGTATTACTTAAAAATAGGGGTTTAACATAAGCCAACATGTAGTGAAATTTGGAAACTGACTGAGTGAAAAATTAAATTCTGCTATCTTTAAGGTGCTTGTGCATTTTCACATGTTTCACTGTGATATTTCAAAGTTCTGACCCACAGCTCATTTTCTTTTCTTTGGTATTTTGTGGTTGTACTTATTTAATGCTGAGTTACAGAGAACTGGGCAATTCCTATAGCTTCTCCCACAACTTTGTGATTGTTTGTATGTATTCAGCTCACATCTCACTTTGAGTGAGACTGAAAAATCTAGCATGAGACTAAATAGAGTCAACTGTGACAATGAAAATTAAAATCAGGACAAGTTGTACTGAAGTTCATCATGTTTTGTTCATCATGTTTTGACATCTGTTGTCTATGTATCCAGATAAAAATGCCCATTGTAGTAAATATAAAAAGGATTACTGTAGTGTATTAGCACCCATTTCCACAAATATATGTTACTGTTTTACAAAGATCATGAGGTTACCAAGAAGGATTTTGCAATGAGTCAAAAATGAAAAAAATTATATGTCAATATATGATGAATTCCATCCAGACCCTAAAGTATCTTCTCTCTGGCTGCCTCTGGTCTAGACAGGCACACACTATGCTGGGTGGAAAACTGGTTGGATGGTCAGGCCCAGAGAGTGGTGGTAAATGGTGTTAAATCCAGCTGGAGACCAGTTACAAGTGGGGTTCCCCAGGGCTCAGTGCTGGGTCCAGCCCTATTCAGTGTCTTTATTAATGACATATCCATGTAAAACTCAGTCTTATAGATAGAAGGGTCCAATAAAATATCTTGATGATTATTGGTGTCCATACAACATTCTCCTGAGTCCAGTAAAATTCCCCAGTATGAAAATCAGAGGGGATTTGTCAGAAGAGCTGCTTAAACACTAGAATGGGACTGTACAAAAAGGCACACCCTTGTTCAATGTCATATACTAAAAATCAGGTACAATTTCAGTGTCCAGTGTATGAGCACAGACAAATACTTTGTCACTGGAACTTATCATGAATCAGGATAATTTGCTGTTAAAACCCCCAAACAAACAATAAAAAAATCAATTACCTAAAAATAGATGAAGTGACTGGGTATTGCATATGCTCCGTTATTTCAGCATTGACTGAGAGAAAGTCTGTGTCTAAGGAGGAAGACCACAATTCGTATATGCTTCTTTTACCTTTTCTATTTTGTTTTTATCTTTGCCTTTGTATTTTAAAAGATGCAGTAATATGCTTTCAGAAGAAAAAAAAATATATTAAAGATTTTGAATATTTAGTTGTATAAAACAAATTTAAAAACTGGGCAGAGGATGGCTCATGAATTTGCAAATGTGCCTGCTTAGCACAGATAGTAAAAACACCTCTCAGACATCATGCTCTTTAATGCACTTCGACATGGTTACTTGAGAGGTAGTAAATTAACTGCAGTCCTTGTTCAGAGTGTTTGATCTAAGGGGAATAGTCACAATTGTGCCAGGCTTAATTCACAAAAAAAGGCATGGAGAAAATTAATGCAAGTGTATACAGGCTCTAAAAGGTTTCCACCAACTTTCTAGGACAGCAGCCTTTGCAGAGAAAGTAATCCAGAGGCTGGAAACCAATTTAAGAAAATAAGAAGCATCTGTCATTCATACCAGCTGGGTTGCAGTGTGCTGACAAAAAAAAAAATTTCAATTTGAACAGCTATTAGCAGGATGACAAAGTAGACTTTATTTCAGAATCATCAGGACTTATGACTGTATTTTATAATGAAAAGTACAGATAGAATTTGAACCTTTCTTCATACAGAAAAAGATTAATAGCACTATTCAGCTCACCTTATTCTTTACTCATTAGATTTCAATTAAATACTAAATTACAGAGCAGTATCTTAAGAGTTTCTGAATTATAGCTCCAAAGCAGAACAGAAATATCTCAGATGTTTTTCCCACCAACTTCAGTGGAAGGCAAATTCTGGCTTTCCTATTATAATATAGGCCTTTTAAGGTCACCGCTTTTTTTATTTCTGAGCTCTCACTCATTTTAAAAAACGTTTGTCTTCCTTTTTAAAACAGGTTATCCAGACTGCAAACCAAGCCATTCAATGTTTTCAGAATACTGAGACCAAAACAATGTACTTACATGTAAAACAGTGACATGTAAATGTAAATCAAAACAGAACAAATAAAATTATTCTATATGTTCTTTTATTTAAATTTGGCCACTGTCAGAAGTTCTGGAAATACTTATAAAAGCAGAATGAACACAATATATAATATTTTAAATACTTATCGTCACAGACATATCTTAGTTGTTCTGCTAACTAGAAACCAACAAATTATAGATGTTAGCGTGTATACAGGAATGCTTTGTAGGTCGTTCAAGGTGATTCAAATGAAATTCATGAGTTGCACATGTATAATGGGTGTTTTTCAGAATCTGGCTGTGTGTCTGACATCACATCAGAAAGGAACATGTCATATGAAACATGGATAGAATTCCACTCACATTAGATGAAATAGGGATAGAATCCCACTCCCCAAAGTGGAAGGTGGTTGAGTCACGTTCCCTGGAGGTGTTTAAAGGATGGGTGGATGAGGTGCTGAGGGGCATGGTTTAGTGTTTGATAGGAATGGTTGGACTGCCTTTTCTAACTTAGTGATTCTGTGATTCTTTGAAAGAAACACTTACCTGCCTGTGCTCTATTTCCATCTTCTCTCTTTCTCCAGTCAATATATATAAAAGGGCAAAAAGATTAAAAGCAAGTTCCACAGAGCTGTTATCTGTGCAATACTATCATACTTGGAATTAAGCCAAGGATCTGTGAAGAAAAAAATCTAGTGACATGACTACGAAATACTACATGATGAACTAAAATAGTCAGTTTTGTGTTGATAGTACTTAAACAGACTTCCTAACTCTTAAATGTCTGATCTTGCAAATTTAAGTGTACAGATAGAGGTCTACACAAATAATATACATTTTATCTACATATTTCTATCAAACTTGCATATCCATAAAAGTATCTCAAACTTAAAAATACAGACCCAAAGGTTTTAGGGTAATTAGCATTATTTTTACTGGCATAAGCATCTTTTATATAATTTAAGACACACCCGATTATAATTGCAAAAATAATTTGATCAGATAGAACATAGCTGTGGATTAAGATCAAACCTGTTGAAGATGACAGTCTTACTATTACAAAATTCACACTGGGACCCCAAATGAATAAAAGTGGTCAGAATCTAGCTTAAACATCCTGCCTAAATGCTACATTTCTCATCTAGGACTACAGTGAATCTATTTAAGTAATGGAATAGGAAAACCCTAAAAAAATGTGAGCAAGGAAAAAAAATGTCATATTATTTATGCTTAACATTTGAAGTATATGTTAAAAGGACATATTCTTTCAATTCTGTCAGAATTTTCTTCTTGGTCAGTTGCATATATATTCCAATTTTATATAGATACAACTGTAGAGCTTTCTTCTGCACACTCAGCTAGGACAATGAAGCACAGCCAATCAAGACATCATAAGCCAAATTCTTCCTTCATGCACGTTAGTGCAAATACAATCATTGAAGGTGATATGGAAGTGATTTTAATGATGAACATAGTTAATTTAAAAGTTCTAGAAATACAAAGGTAATTTACACCTTCAAATTTGAACTAGACTTCTTAAATCCAGGCTCTGCTTTCTGAAAATTGCAGGTTTTCATTGACAAGTAAACATCCAGAATCCATGAACTCAATAAGAATTATTTGACAAAAATCACCCACCATCAGCTACTGAGCTGTAGCAGGGAAAAGAGTAATCTCTTAAGCATATTTCAAAAAATAGCTGTAAAGTGCTATCCTGTTAAATTTGAACCCCATTGGTAGAAATGACCCTTTTTAATATTTTTTACTCCTGTTTTTCTTTCATATTCTAAGAAAAAGAGGAAAAATAGATTTCAGCCAATGTGCCCACTGTTCAAATCACTTACAAAACATTAGAAGTTACATTAATTGACAGGATTTAAAGTAGAACGTTACCAAGCATGATCTATTTAAAACTGCAAAATATAAAGAATTAATTCTTATGTTAAAATATAGATAAGTAAAATGCAGCAAATAAAAGCATAGAGTTCCAATATTTAAATTTCAGAATAGTTTTTAATGCAATATGATATTAAGCAATTAATATTCTTTCACTGAGGGTGAAAAAAATCACACTTACTTGTTTCTGAACACTTGCTTGTATAAAATAAAGATAACAGTAATTGGATAACTGCTTCGAATTTAATCTTTTGACATTCATTAACAAGTCTATTTCTATTCACAGGATTAAAGACATAGTATATTTTATCCCCACTTAGAACTATACTTTTCATTGCAGGGTGAATTTTTTTTAAACAAAAATACAGCTGGTGGTATACATTGGATCATCAACTAGATCTAAACCTTGAGACCTTTCCCTGTAGGACAGAAATGTATGAGATGTAAAATGATGGCTGTAGGACTGAATTAACATAATCAACAAACAAAAACTCAGTAAAAAATATGTATTTTATTTAAGAGGTCTGTACCATATTGAAACAAACAAGCAAACAAACAAACAGTCCTGGTATTTATTAGAATGCAAAAAACTGAGTTTTGACTACCATTTCATGCGTATCACAGTAACTATGGTATAAACAGTCAAGTGACTGCAAAACTTGCAGTTTCTATTGTATATTTATTTACAAAAGTGACTAGGATTGCTCTAAGGGCATCACTTGTTCTGAAAGAAGTTAGTTGCATTGGCTAAGGAGGAGATATATGATAAGCAGTGGCAGTGGAAGATTTTTCAGTCTTCCCTGTATCTCATCTGCTGAAGGTCTCTCAATGTCATCAAGATCTTCAACTTAATTAAGCTGGTTGAGATACTATGGTCTCATATTGACATGATAAAACACGGGTGGAAGTGGAGCAACACCTAGATTAGATGCTTTACCACCACTGCCTTCTGAAAAAAACAACATAAGAAAAATTCATGGATCAAAATGGCTAGTTCACTACTTCCGTCCCGCTAGGCAACATCAAACATTGATTTGCACAAATAACATGTGAAACATCTAATTCAAAGCAGAGTCCTAAAGCCATGGAATGTATTCCATTGCACATAAAATTATTTAGTATAAATGTATAAAATTTACTCTTACCTCTGCCTTTTCTTGGTGTTTAGAGATATAATCCAAAATATTATTTTATCAAAATATTCTACAGGTATCGTAGAAAAAAACAGTCTTAACAATTCCTTTCTGGAAACTTTGAAGTTTTTACATTTATACTTACTATTAACTGGGAACAAAATAAGGAAGGAAACCAGAGAAAAATAACATAATAACATGGCACAAACCCATATTAATGGATTTTTTTCCCTGTATAACCATGCAATTGGTCTTGTATTTTTGCAACATTCAGTTACACTGACAAAGATGTAACAAGATGGTTTTGGTTAAAGGCAACTGTGAACTTCAGACCTTGCTTACAATGTTCAGTGACATAGTCCAGGATTATTCAGAAGTGTGACAAGCCAATCAATTTTGCATTCCCCTGCTCCACCTCTCATTTTGATCTCTATATTTTTCATTCCTCCCCATTTCCAAGGAGCCTTAGAATTTCTATTCACAGAGAAAGTTATCTCAGAGTAACCTCAATAGATTTTTCTACTGTGTCATGTACTGAAGCGATGTTTTAAAGCAGTCCTCAAGGAAAGGTCATTCACAATCTAATTTAATTTGTGATGTAAGGAGTACATTTGGGGGAGCCAGTACAAGGATGATGATGATGTGAAATACAGTTTGACTGACTCTATTTAAGTGAACAGCTAATAGAAAAGAGATCAGAAGTCACAGAATCATTAATGATATGGATGAAAAAGATATTGAGGTTATCTTCCCCGAGAGAAGTTGAATCATACCCCCATCATTTCTGTTCTTCAGAACTCTCAGTGGCACCCATTCAACCATATTGACACCATTAAGAAATATTTTTATTGTCTATTTTGTCTCTGCTTTTCTGCAATTGTAAACCCATTGCTTCTTATGCTATTATGAAACTCTTTAATCCTCTTTAATCCTTAGTTCTTCATGTTATCTTTTTATGCATTTGAAAGTCATAATCAGTCATAAGTACTCTTTGTTTTTCATTTCTATACTAAATGACTTGGATGTGTTCAGACTTCCCCCATTGTTTACAGTTTGCAGATAATTTTTTTTCCCCTTAAGTTCCAGGCTTTGTTCTTTTGGCTTACCTGATAACCTATATGAATATGAAGGCTTCTTGAATCAAGACAACAGTTATCACAGCAACATTCCTGCCTCCTCTATACATTCAACCAGCTGCTGCTTTTTAAATTACTGACATAGAATAATATTCTCCAACAGTACAATACCAGATGGTAAGTGACTTCTCATCACAGAACAAACCACAGAGTTTTCTCGCTGTTTTGCCTTGCCTTAACAGGTGACAGCAGAAAATTTGTCATCTGATAAATACTGTAAAAGGAGTAAGGGATACAAAAAATAATGCAAACCATAAGGCTATGTTTGTCTACGCTCTTAACTTAGTGCTGCTGTTTCTTTAATCACAGTATGACCACAAGTCCACAGGATAAATATCCCTACAAGTAGTCCATGAGGCGTTTTTCTGCTTGCAACTTGGCTACCCTTATTCAGATGTGTTTTCTGCAGCATACAAGGACTTACATTTATTTCTAAAAGGCCAGTGAAACAATGTGAAGATTCATACATGAAGGATTTCAGTTCCAGTACACATATGACTTGAAAGCAAAGCTGAAATTCAAAGACCTCCAAACATCAGTCATGTATCAGCTAGTGTAGCAAATCCTTCAAGACTTCAAAGAAGTAAGGAAATAAAATTTTTTCTTGTTATGGACAAGGAAGCAATGTCCAGTCTTAAATTCTCACATCATTACTTGTATTTATGTTCCAGTTTTATTTTTCCACCTTTAACAATACCCTCCAAGACTCACTTTTGAGCCTGTCTGATGTAGATACCCAACTGAGGATATCTACATCACTCTTATAGACACCAATGCCAAAGCTATCCAGTATTTACTAGTCACACAAAATAATAGGACCAATATGGCCATATTTTTTACCAGGCATCACCAAGAGTTCTCTAATGATTTTTTCCAGCTTTAAAATTATGCCAGATGTTGAGAAAAAGAGAGAGGAGAACCAGAATACATGAAAGATAACTTTATCCTCTGCGTGAGATCTTTCTTTCTCTTGTTACTAGTGTAGTGATCTAGTGTAGAAAAAACTACCTGAATTTTCTTACAACTCTGCATGGACAGCACATAGCAAGGAAAAAAAAAAATCAGACAACCTTTTTCTTCCCTTAAAGCAAGTTGTGAAGCCATAGCTGAGAATGAGACCTAAGTTGAAGTAAGTTTCAATCTAGAGTCACAATGTTCTGCTGGATGTTAAACATTGTTCCCTTGCAAAGGACAGCGTGAAATATTACGATAAGTGCTAGTAATTGCATCATAAAACCATTTATTCTGCAGTCAACAATACTGAAAGCAACAATGATCAGCATTGATGTAAAACCAACAGCACCTAATATTGCCACTTAAAACTATTGGAGCAACCAGCATGCTTAGGTTGACAAAACAAGGAGAGCCAGCATAACCAGAGGACACACTAAGCCAGTATCCAGGCCTTGCTTGCCAATATCCTGTCTCAGCAACCACAGAATCAGTATCGGAACCTTTTTCTATTGTTTGCTATGCTGGAAGTTAAACACTATTACTGTGCTTCTTTCTTCACAAAAAAAAAGAAAAAAAAAAATCTCTGAATCTCTCTGAACTTCCAGTGTCAAACTAGAAATTATGAGCGCATCAACCCTGACATATGGAAATCTTTAGAGGTCTAGCATACATATCATAAGCAGGAAAATAGCTCAAGTATTTGTGGTTAAAATCTTTTCTTTGCACTTTGCTGATCTTGCATTATTTCAATAATAGTGATTCTAGCAAAACACGAAATAAATGGAGAGACGTGGTGCCAATTTTACGTTGGCCTGGTTTTAACCAAGGCAGAGATGTTTGTCATTTTTTGATTCTCCTCTTCTACTTTTCCTTTCTCATGTCTCCGCTTCAGTTGGATACTATATTCACACATTATTCTCCAAGATACAGACCCAGATGATAACATGTCACCATGTCTGGGTGAGTCCTCCTCTATTTTTTTCCCCATACAGAAGCTTCAGGTTTCCAGCCATTATCATTCTCTGCTACCTTATGATGCATGTAACACAGCATTGATACCATGATGCTTTCTAAAGGGGAGTACAAACAATCCTCTTCAAGATTTTCTTCCTCAGTTTAACGCAAGGATTGAAGATAATTCCAGGATTTTTTCAGGACTCATCGCTTATTGTTGTTCTTTCTCAATACACAAGTTTTCATGGCATGTAAATGTTTGACAATAGTAGAGTTGAGTATGTCTTGTACATCTTCACTTTTTGTGAGATATTCAGATATGATCGAGTTCAATAAATACTGCACTTGCTTTGACAGTATTTTTCTGTTACATTATTCAACTTCTGCCCTTCGTTTATGTCACTTGGAATATATCATTAATCTTTTATTTAATTGACACTGAGATTTTTCATATGAACACTCCTCATAGAGACAATGACAGCTCTATTTTCCTCCTGATGTCTTTGTGTTAGTCAGGTGCCTTGTTTGTCAGAAGTGTAATACTGTCAAATCAAGTTTATTACAACTTTGCTGATCCTTTCCATTGTATTCCTGTGTTATTTCTACCAACCACATTTTTCAAAGGAAGTTTCACGTTGGTTTTTTCTATTTTTTTTCTTGTCATCAGGCATAATTAACACTTTTTTATGCAACTTTGCTTAGCACGTATCTAAAGAATCTTACATAAATACCATCTCTCTCTCTAAAGCTAGGGAGAATATCATTGCAATTACTTTGGTAATTAAAGAATATATTTCACACAGCAGCTTGGACTGGCTCCTTAGTTGGAAGTTAGAGATACCAGATCCTCAAACTGCATTCTGCACACCCTGATCAATCTGTCAGAACTCCTGTATGCACCCTTCAGTGCTGAACTGTGGCAGAACTTAACGGAAAGTAGGTAATTAATAATAGTTATGTACTGTCGCAAGCTGAGAAGATACTTTATTTTTGAAGAATGTTTAGGGCAAAGTTGTTCATTATCTCTTATACAGCCAAGCCAGTTACCTCAGTTTAAAGAGCAATTAACACAACACTGAAGATCAGAAATATTTCTGAAAGAGGATATTCAATTATTGTGGAGAAACTGCTCTATTTTCCTACCTCAATTTTTAATTAGTAATTCATCAACTGCATTCTAGTATTTCATATATTGTACTTAGAGTAAGGCAATTTATTGAAAAGCATTTAACAATTTTAAAGCCTTTTTCAATTAAACTTTGCATCACTTTAGCAGGCAAACAAAAATTACTTAATAGATGAGCACATTAATAGCAAAGCGTACAGCTTGAGAATTAGAATTATCTAGCAAGAAAAGTCCCCAGTTCCTTGTGTTTCGTGACAAGAGAGCATCCCTTCATGTTTTACAAAGTATCACTGTAATAGAGAAAAAAAATTCCTAGTATAATTCCTAGTATAATATTATCAGAAGAATGGCAGAAAACAACTGCTGTCACATGGTGAATATGGCACGGCATAAGCTAAAACAGAACTGATAATACAAAAGATTTCATCTAAAGCAGAAAAACCATGAAACACAAGGTGATAGCTATGACATTAAAGCTAATTTGTAGGGTCATTAATACTGGAACCCACTTAAATTTTCCTTCTTTTTTTGAAACTCTTGACTTTCCTCATAGTTTACATATTAATTTGGGGACTCAAGAGAGAAACCGTTTTTTCAGAAATGCTTAGTGGATAATATAACTGTAACACTGTTCTGGTGATTTTTCAAAGGCCAAGATAATTACTACTGTATAGCACAGTGTAGCTGTTTATCAGTTTTAATTGCTTCAAATGACAACTGTAATGCTTTAAGAACTATATGTGTAAATTTTTGTATATACTGATATAGTAAAAATTTTAAAAGGATATTGTAGTGATACTAATTTTGCTTTTTGATTTGGAGGATTGATAAGGACATTTCTCTCTTTCAGAGCAAATAGTCATGCTTGAATTCATGACAGAAAAGCACTATGAAGAAAAATGTCATGAATTGCTTTTTTCTTTTCTGTAAATTCATTATAATTATGATGTTAAAAAAACATATTTCAAGGACTGTCCTATCATGATTTCTACTCTGCAGTTGCAGATATAATTTGTGTAGTGCATGAACAAGAATTACTTGACAAAGTACTCTGCTCTTCTTTGAGCTGCTATTTCTCAGTCTGTCAACTACTTGATTACTGGTATTTACAACTAGAAGTGACTTCCAGAAACCTCTTTCTCCTGACAAACTTAAAAAAAAAAAAAGAAAAAGACTGAAAAATCTATAAAAAGATAAAAAATGCACCCATTCAACCTGACCTCATCACTCAGTTCTAAGTAGGGGAAAACTACATATTCTAATGCCACCTGTGGTAGAACATACTTTACATCTTGCTTCAGGAAAGAACAGAATTTGATCTAATGATTCAACTCATGATAGTTAAGGATTTACTATCAAGTAAACAAATATCCTTCTGTTTCAGAAATAAGTTCCTAAGAATATATTTTATTTTGACAGTTTACTAGTTCAGGTGAACTCATCTTTCATCTTACTGAGATGCAAACAAAAACCTGAGATAAAAGATAAAAAACTCGCTTCTCCAAAACCAGAGGATTTTTAGGTGAAAAATGAGTCACAATGGCATTCTTATTGACTTTCTCTAGAAAAACAAAATCCTGAAGCTATTTTAGTCGATCTAGGTTATTTATTGCTAGATCCCCCTGACAAAAGTAACTGCACTTGCAGTCTGATTTGGGGAATCACACTACCTGTCTGGTAAAATGCTACCCTGTTGTTTTACAGTCCTTGGAATGTCAGAAGTACCACATACTTCAATACAATTAGCGGCCACTAATCCCACTGCATATGTTTCAGATTGAAACTATGCTGTAAAATATCAAAATTGAGAAAAAGGCTTTGTATCATTTTAGTAGTAACATTGTTACAAAACTTAAAAATGAAAAATTCCAGATTTGAAAACAGCAGATACTGGAAGTTTTCACTTCACCACAGGGCAAGGAATCTTAGCAGAGCTAGTGTAATACTAAATTACCAACTCTGCAAAGAAATTTTTGTATGGAAGGGTTGGCCAAAGAACAGTTTATTGTATTTTTTGACCACTTAGAATGCAAGTTAGGACATCTGGTTACTTTTCACTTGGACTAAACTAAGCCCTCTGGCATTACATTAGCATTTGACTAAGAATGGAAAAGTTGCCTGCAGCTTAGAGCATGGAATTTGAAAATGGTTGAGTTAAATTCATTATGTTAGAAAACAAGGTCTGCTTTCTTTTCTGTTTGGAAATTCTGTGTGATCTTAAGAAATTTAAGGTTGCATGACTGCCTTGCCTTTTCCTTGCATGACAACTACAGATCACATCTTTTTCACAGACTCACTTCTCCCCTGAAATTCTGAGTTCTGCTGCCTTTTGAGGGCTAAGGTGAATCAGTCTATCCTCACTTCTTTACTGTGACCTTCTGCTCTTTCTGTGCCTCCTGTGTTTGCTGCACAACTTGAGCAGGAGCTCCAGTTAGGTTGCCTGAAATGCTGATTGCAGAATGCGCTTCTATAGCAAATACTTGCACTCTGGGATGGTATTTCTCATGCTTTGGAAGGATTTCTTCTGTTCCCTGAATTACTTATTTCATCTTTTTAAAAGGGAGATTTTGTGTGTTTCAGAAGGGCAGTCTTAATTAAAGCTGACGCTGACAAGGCACTCTCTGTGGCTCTGACACTGAGATGCTTTTGTTCCTTACGCTAAAGAAAATAACAGTTTGACCACAAAGCAACAGACATTTTTCCTTACAGTTGCTGAAGCCTGTGTCAAAAGTCATGCATACGCAGCACTCCCCCAAATACTTTAGACTGAGTTCTTTCAGTGCATTAATACAAATGCATTCAGCCTGAAAGCTGAAAGCCTCCCGCAGTGCTTGTAAAATCCAAGTAGAGAAACAATGAGATTTTATTGCCACCTTTGCCCAGCTTTCCTCTGGTGTTTCCATTTCTCCAGAAACACTTTGTAACAACACACTGGAATTTGCAGGCAGCATAAGCTGCACACCATGAAAGATGATACACTGCTAAAGCAGGAAGGGGAAAAAAAAAAAAAAGCTTTGGTCAGAAGCCTACTTTTATTTCTGGCACTTTTAACAAAACAAGAAAGTAAAAATGTTTCTATCATAATCCTGATATTTCCTACTAGGAATAAAGAGATCTGGGGTTTGTGTTCTCAGATCTCCCTTCTATTACTCCTCATTAATTTACTCTATATTACTTATTTCCATGCTCTAGTTTATACCTGTATGGATGAAGTCTGATATTTCTCTTTGAATTCCTGTTACAGAAGGGTGAAAAATACTACATTCATGGTAAATTTATTACAGTTTGGACACAGAGCAAAATCTTTAGCAAGATTACAGAAGAAACACATAGGTAGTGATCTAGTACTATCAATTCCTGACTATTAAATCTTGTACAAAACCCTTTCAGTCATGCTGAAACACCTTCACTACAACTTTGCCCTTGTGAAGTATCTTTCTTTTAGGTGCAGTGAATGACTACATATTCATCTACAAAAAGTAACACACTGCAGTCAATAAATAACACAACAGGAGCTTTTCAAACCCCAAAGGCCAAGGGCTAAAGATTGCACTTCATGTCAGCCTTAAAAATCCTGAGAGTTTAGCTGTGGAACCACATCTTGGGATAAGGGTGTTTGAAGTCAGTAATAACAGAAAAACATGATACTGAATAAGGAAAGACTGGACATAAGTGGTAACTAGGAATGACAGTCAGGATAGTGAGCCATAAATAACCTTACACATCTACTGTGCCAGACAAATACAGGGAATGGATTCTACCAAACATACTCTGTCAATGAACATGAGAACGTATCCTCTCTCTTCTCACCTACTTCTCCTCTTTCAGTGCCAGTGCAGATTGCCCTATAGAATAGAAACTTCAGGAAAAAAAGATTGTAATCTAAAACCTACTAATCCTCTGTAATTAGCAGTAGCCAAGAGTTAATGATGCTTTCCTTATGAACAGATGCTAATAGTTATGAAACCTTGCTTGGTAGATAAATAGTACCTTTCTCAGCAATCGATCTTACAAATGATCCTATATGTACAGTCATTACTTCAGTCAGACACTGGTAGCTCTGCAATTGTTCATGGCCTGGGTGAAGAATAGTACCTGTCATGCAGTTTGAATGTTTCACCTTTCAACTGACCTGTTTTCAGCTTGTTTGAAATACTGAACAATTGCACATGAGGAAGCAACATGAAAGAACAGTTAAGATATAAACAAATGGTACTCATTTCTCTATACATAGAGAACCTCCCCTCCACTCCAGCCCAAGGAATGTCCTGAAGACGCTATGGTAGAACTTGCTGCCAAGACCACTAACGGCAAAGCCCTCCACCACTGCTGCCCTCTATCCTGGGACCTGGATTATCAGAGGGCTCACTTGGCACTTACTTAATCACCGTAGCTGGGGTTGTTTAGCCTGGAGGAGGCTGAGAGGAGACCTTATTGCTCTCTATAACTACCTGAAAGGAGGTTGTAGAGAGGAGGGTAATGGCCTCTTCTCCCAAGTGACAGGGGACAGGACAAGAGGGAATGGCCTCAAGCTCCACCAGGGGAGATTTAGGCTAGACATTAGGAAAAATTTTTCACAGAAAGGGTCACTGGGCACTGGAACAGGCTGCCCAGGGAGGTGGTTGATTCACTTTCCCTGGAGGTGTTTAAGGCACAAGTGGACAAGGTGCTGAGGGGCATGGTTTAGTGTTTCTTAGGAATGGTTGGACTTGATGATCCAGTGGGTCTCTTCCAACCTGGTGATTCTATGATTCTATGATTTCTGAGTTGCTTACATGGTGAACAAGGAGACTCCAATCCTTCCTCAATATTCCCCACCTTCACCTCAGAGTTCAGCTGCTGTTGACTTTCATCACCAGCAGTGTTCATACCTCCTTATCTTTTAAGAGCAATATTGATCTTCCAGCAGTCCTGGAAGACTGGGGAAGTTCCACTGGACTGGAGGCTGGCTGATGTTGTGCCCATCTATAAGAAGGGTCATAGGGAGGATTCAGGGAACTACAGGCCTATCAGTCTGACCTCAGTGCCAGGGAAAGTCATGGAGCAGGTGATCTTGAGTGCTATCATGAAGCACATGCAAGAGAACTGGGTGAACAGGCCCAGCCAACATGGGCTTACAAAAGGCAGGTCTTGCCAAACTAACCTGATTGCCTTCTATGACACAGTGACTCAGCTGCTGGATGAGGGAAAGGCTGTGGACGTGGTCTTCTTGGACTTCAGCAAAGCCTTTGACACAGTTTCTCACAGCATTCTGCTACAGAAACTGTCAGCCTC
>WAAB01002224.1:0-68792 GCA_013389865.1 Piaya cayana
GGGGGGGGGGTTGGGGGGGGAGGCCATGATGTCTCTCGAACAGAAACTGCTAACCTGCCCAGTTACCTTTGCCACACATGCTGTAGAATTTAATAAATATATTAAAAATATAAGTAATACAATTTCTTGCAAGCCATTGAGTATAATCAGATCATTGTGACTTCTGGTCTTTACTAGGATCAGCTGGATATAAACTGCTAAAATACTGGCAACCAGCTTTGTTGTTTTCTGGGATATCTAGGTCTTAATTTCTGCCTGCACTTCATTCTTCTAATATTTGTTATAGATCTGCATTTGGGCAAGTAAAAACAATGGCCTAAAGCTGTACCACCTACTCCTATGAGGTCAATAGGATCACAGATAAAACAGTATAAGCTCAGCAAAGTGTTAAGATAGCTGCTGTAAGAAGCACTTTAGAATAAGCGCAGAAATACTTTCTTGTGGGGGAAATCATGCTAGTACTCTTCTACCAGAGTCATTACTACACCAAGCAGTCTACAGAGCCAAAATCAACACGAATCACAGAATCACAGAATCACCAGGTTGGAAGAGACCCACCAGATCATCGAGTCCAACCATTCCCACCAATCTCTAAACCATGCCCCACAGTACCTCATCCACCTGCACCTTAAAAACCTCCAGGGAAGGCGAGTCAACCACCTCCCTAGGCAGCCTGTTCAAGTGACCCTTTCTGTGAAGAATTTTTTCCTTATGTCGAGCCTGAACCTCCCCTGGTGGAGCATGAGGCATGATTTGACATAGCAGCTTTCAGGGGGAAGCACAACCAACAGCTTAATCATTAACAGGCACTATTCAGAAAGCATCTCAGATTAATATGGGAAAAGCAAGGAAAGTGAAGTCCATATTTCCTCTTGTCTGCGAGAAGAAAGGTGTTAGCCTGGGTGTCATAGACAATTTCCACAACAGGTAAATCTTACATCTTTGGAGACAAAATATTCTTCACTTTGGTCCCCAGCTACTGTTAGGTGGTGATGTATGTGAATAACCAGCATCCTGTGCCATCTAGAGCCAGCTGTCTTTCAGAGCTCCACTAACCGGTTCCTGCATACAGTGTGCCAGTTTATGAAATTGTAAAAGAACTGTAGGATTTCTAAACCTAAAAATAAGATATTAACAGGACAAAGATCCTGTGTCTAGAAAGGAAAGTCTCTAGACTAAAGAGACAGAAGGGAGTGGGACAAATGGAAATGCTTGCCAAAATCTTGCTTGGCCTCATTTCATTTAATATTAAGTGAACTTGCTAGAAAACATTTTAGGTTCAACCTGGCTTTTAATTAGTATGCTGTTTACATCATCTATTAGGAGGCTTTACTTTGGATTTGAGCCTGCTCCTGCTGCAGTAAACAGCAAAACCACTACCAACATCAGTGGGAGCAGGATCAATGCTTTACTTTGTACATTTCATATTTAACGTCAAAAAAAGAAACTGGCATTTATGTTTTGTAGTTATTAGTTATCAAGTTAACATGCTAAAGGCAGCTTGACAGGGAATACTATTAATGAGCAAAATAAGGTTGCTGCTTCTGGACTGAGGTCACTTACAAAGAATGTACAAATGAAAATAAGGTTGACTTTTATTTACTTAACTATCTTCCTACATTGAATTCCTTTGGCAATCTGTCTTTAAACATTTAAAGCCCTGTTTACAAGGAGGCTCTGAAAGTAGCTTCAAATCATTATATCCCTAATTGAATTCCCCAGGAGTCCTGTAAACTTGGAGGAAAAAAGAAAGAAATCATAATATTTGCTAAATCATCTCAAAACATATTTCACTGCAAGGTTATGTGACCTGTTATAAGTCTGAATGATGACTGGGATTGAACTACTGAACCCTTTTATTATTCAGATTGAAATCAAACAAAAAGTTGTCCATTTGAAGCCTGCCAATTAAATTATACTTCCTCTGACTTTTATCACTAATTAAGAGTAAGAATTTTGGCACAAAAGACAAGTATACTGAAGATAACAGAATTAATTAAAGATACATAGCTTTTGTATAATATCACGGGGCAGACCAGGTGCAAATTACTAGGCAAGAGGGTCAATATATTTAGAGCAAATGATTTTATGGGAAATAAAGGTTATAAACCCCCCATGATATTCAAGAAACAATATTCCATCTACCCCCTGCAAACCAGAAGTGTTTTTTCAAGTGGAGTTGAAAAACTTCACATTATTGCCAACCAGCTATGCTAGTTGTGTAACATCATCTATATGAGACAGATCACACAAGAAGTTACAGTTAATATCTTAAAATGTTAAATAGTTACATGTCCCTGTCAGCTTACCTGGCTTGTAAGTTATTCCTGGGGGGAAGAGGAATCCCTGCTGGGCTGCAGCAGCCGCTGCCAGCGTCCGCTGGTCGTGTGGAAAAATTGGGATCATGAGCGGAGGCATGTGACCCTGAACCTGCTAAACAGAAGAGAGCCTCTGATCAAAAACAGCACAAATTTGTCTTGACAGGTATTTCTCCAGTACTGATAGTGTTCTTGTGTTCACACAGTCCCACAGAACCTTCGCCTTAATGTAATCCCTGCCAATTTCACATTATCACATCAAAGCCCTCACTAACATTGTTTTCCCTTAGTGTCAAAGGTGTAAGAGTCTCAGTGAACTGCACACTTTCCTACATAATCCTGGTTCTCTATTATTTTTTTTAAATTAATAGTCCCTGTCCTGTCAGAGGGTAAAAGGGTACAAAACCTTTCTAATAAACCATATGTTCTTTAAAAAGAAGAGCAGCAAGTATTTTTATTATTTTTTCACAAGTTTCTCATCTTTGGTCACAGGTGGCAGAATGACAAGCATTTTAGAAGTAACCAAACACTGTAGTTACTACTTTGATGTTCAGATTTTGGTATCCTTTGAGCATTTTTAATTCTGAAATCTTACAACATTGTATTGTTCATATACATACCAACAACTTAAGTCTTCTAGTCAGCACCCCAGATCGTAAGATTTAAGGTTCCAACATCTTGGCTCCCAATTAAACTAATATTTTTTCCCATACACACCTCACTATAACATGTAAATTGTTAGTCTGTCCAAGCAGTTTTATAGCTTTGTGCACTATCGTGTAGTTTGGTAATTATGGAGCTGTATTGAGAGACGATTTTGCAATAATACCTACTATATAAAATTTAGTTTGACCTTAATAAATGTATCAAAAAGCATAAACATGCAAAAGAAAAAAGATTCTTCATCTTATACCAGCATTCATATTCAACATACAGAAAATGGGAAACTGGATAGAATTGTGTCTGTTAAATCCACATTAATTTCCTAGCTCCTTAATTTATGCTACATGCATTTCAGAAACAGTGGCTAAGATCACAAAGAGTTTTTATCCATCATTCCTTAACCCCAGAAGTACCCAAGAGTTTGACTATGATTTTTCTGATTAGTAGTTAAGCAAACATAAAATGGTTTGTATATCAAAGCTATTAAAGTTAGGAAGAAATTGGAGGTTTAGGCAGAAAAAAACCCCCAAAACTTTGCCCTCATCTTACCATAAATCGGCGGCATTAAATACTATTAAAAAGCTGAAGTACACTTCAAGCAATTTCTTTTCATTTAATTCCCAAAAATCTTTTTTGGACAAATCCCATATGTTGACCTATGACATTGTTTAAATAGTGCCAAATTTTCTTGTCATATCCCCATTACTTTCACAACCATTGATGCAGAGCAGAAATGCTACTGTGTGTGTCTATGAGGGTTAATTTACCAACAACTCTTCTCTTGGGAAAGCCCTAAGATGTAGGTTAATAAAGGTCAAGCAAAAAATAAACACTTTACAGTATTTTTTTAAATCCATTTCTCAGGAAAACCAACTTATAATAAAAAGGTCTTTGTGCAATTACTGCTATGGCACTGGGGCATGAAAGAAACTAGCTTTGAGCAGCTATTTCTCTCATTTTAGCTGAGGTAGGCCTGGCTATGCATTTTAGGATATGAGTTAAACTTGGTTAGATTGGTTGACCCCCATGTGCCCAGCACAGGCGTTTACCTCTGATAAAATGGTGTAAATTTTGCTGCATTATGTTCCTTTACATTGGCTCTACAGGAATACAGTAATTGAAAACTACAAGCTTTGTCTTATAGAAACAACTATGGGATATACTGGAAGGAATTCAAAACAATATCATCTACCAACAGCAATCTAATCAGATGGACCCAAGGCTTAAGAAACATCCCTTTTAATAGCCATACACAGACTATTTCCATGGAGTTGTGAAGGTACAAGACACCAACACAATCTCTCAATATAGAAGAGATCAGAGCAAGTATTGTGGTTAGACTGATGGTCATACATACCCATAGCAAAGCTTTGTGTCTCAATGTCTTAAAAATAATTTGAAAAACATAATTAGGACCAAGTCCTGCAATAGCTATTTCATAAGGCTCTTCCCAATGTAATATTGTAGGGCTGGATCAAATCTCCAGTATTCAAAAAGGTTTTGCTTTAAACTTTCAAATAAAAACAATTCCAGAAGTGTAGAAAATTATGACTGCATGTTCTGGCTGTCTGTGAGTCTTCCCTGAAATGCTGCTCTGAATGTTGGATCAGGTCCTCAGCCTAAATAAAGCAATGTAACTTTGGCTAAACGTGGCTTACATTCAAAGTGTAAGTTTGAATTTATACTTAAGAGATTTATACACACTGAAAAAAGCCCATACTGAATGACAACTGCACAGGTGAACTGAAAAGCACAAAAAAGCATTAAAAAGGAAGAGAATATACAATATCACTGCTCATTGAATTATTAAAGATGTAAAATTAATGCCAAAACCAGCAGACACCTTAATTTTTTACTTTTTTTTTTCCTGGGTTGTTCTTTTTTAATTTTGATTTCACTGGGGAGAGGTAAGACATTGGGAGGAGGGGTTGATTGGTGTATTTCATAAAATCGGCTACATGCCCAGAAATTTTAATTGCTGAGATGTTCCTCAGGTCTTTCTGAAAACCAAGACTGTAGCAGATGCCCGAGAAACACTCCGATTCTGTCTCTTCCCATTCGTAAAAATAGCGTATTGTTGGATCGGTGCTTTCCCCTTTTGTCTCTTCTGTGCTAAGTTGTTGATGATGCCATTTTTTGCCATCTGCCCCAGAGCTTCATTAAAGATACATGAATGGACTAACCGGACTGCTGTCTTGTGAGGAACAGGTGCTATTGTTTGTCCCCAAAGACTTGCACTAAAGATCTCACTCAGAATACTTGAGAAAGAGCATCTGCAGCAGTCAGTCAGAGAGTAACTTGGCAGAGCCCCTACTATGGGCTAATGTGCAAACAGTGACACTCGGGGGGACTAATTTTCTCTTTCATGAAGATTTTTTTTTTTTTGTGATGCGTAGTAAATGCTTGGTTTTGAACAATTCTGCCAGTCTATATCTTTAATAGAACCATACAAACCCTGGAAGAAACATGAGTATATTCTTTCCAAAATTCAGTTTTGTAGCCTCAAGTAAAACCATGTCTTATATAAATCTACCTCATAAAATTAATCACTGCTTCTATACAACAAGGTCAGGTTTAACTGCATTAAACATTAGAAGCCACCAAGATTAGGAAACTCTTAAAAATGTAGCATGCCATTCCTTTAATATCCCATCACAACTCCAACAGCCCTTGGGAACTGATTACAGCACTTCCTTGCCTGAGATCTAAGTCAGGAAGCAACTTTAGAGCAAATCAGCCCTGATTAGTTCAAGAAGCAACTTCCAATTTGATTCTCCCTGAAATAATAAAAGTTACTGGCCTGCTTGATAAACGGCAAATCTGTAGTGCTTTGTCCCACAGTCATGTGAATGGCAATCTCAGAAGTCGGCTGAACAATGCTCCTTGTTAGAAAGTCATTGATGGTTAGTGTTGTGCTTGGAAAATGAAAGCCAAAGTGATGTGTCATACAGAAATAATGCCTTGAATGAAAATGATCTGCCTCTTTCGGATAAGGAACACAGCAGACTAAGTGAGACTGAGGAATAGGAAGGGTTCTGTCCTTTAAAAGCCAAAGCTGCCTCCACCACAACTAAGCTTGCAGCTAGAGAAGTAAAAGCATCCAAAGAAAAGGACAGCAGCAGTGCAAACAAAAAGGCAGCTTGCACATTTCTTCTTAGCTGTAAGAATCACAGCCTTCAAAAGCAAGATGCTCAAAATACATGTTTATATGATACAACATAATGGCTATAGCTG
This sequence comes from Piaya cayana, assembly GCA_013389865.1. Taxonomy (NCBI): domain Eukaryota; kingdom Metazoa; phylum Chordata; class Aves; order Cuculiformes; family Coccyzidae; genus Piaya; species Piaya cayana. Next base: position 6,216 of record WAAB01002224.1, read on the forward strand.
ACAGCTCAACAGGTTACATTTTAGGTTGTTTTGTTTTAAAAATCATAATGGCACTGAAAGTAGTATTTGTGCCCCTGATACTACGAGTACAAGTTGTTAAATACCCTGAATATTATATGCATTTAATTTATCTGCATTTTAAACAGTCTGCATATGATACACGGCACTATTGGAAGTATATTTATTTCAATGTCTAGTGTTGGGATTTGTTGTTCTCTGTAAGAGAAGAAATAGAAGAAATTTTCTGAATTTGAATTCTATGTCAACTAGGTCATTTTGGTGGTAATGCTAGAAATCAAAACTTTGTTGCATAAAGACATAGTGACTCCTATGAAAATTTATATACGTGAAAGTCTGTGGGACCACTTAAAGGCTTAAAAGCAGCAATATGCTAAAATTTCTATAGGTTTGGGCCCAAATCTCATCCTTAACTCAGCTAATATTGTAATGAACTCAAGCCAAGACTAAGTCCTTTTCTGGTCCCAAAATTTAGCTATTTAGAAAACTGCAAAAGAATTGTACTTAAGTCAAAAGGTGTCTCTGGATATAATTGAATGGTCTGGCTGTTTCATTTGTGCTGTTCTGGTGAAGCAAAGTGACTAAGGCTGGATTAACTGACCACTGCAGTTATAAAGGATCTGGGCACTTTTTGTGTGTGCTGCCGGAGCCTTTTGTCCTGAGTTCAGAAATGAACTTCTCAAGCCTTTGAATTAATGTGCCATTAATGCCTAGCATTCTCTAATGTGAAGTTAATATGTGAGAGTGGACACAAACACTTAAGTGAGAAGTCCTCCCTAACATAAATAATATCTTAGAAGCAACTGTGACTCTGCGATAGGAGGAACAGCAGTTGAAGAAAGGTTGGCTCCAACAGATTAAAAGTGACCATACAGATACTGCATAACAGCTAATATACTGAAAAATAGCACTGACATAGCCCCCACATTTAAAATTTTTCAGAGACTTCTTTCTGCCCCTTTTAGCAATATAGAATCACTGGAGCTATATCTATATAGGGAGGTATATTATGTTCTAATTTATCTGCCATCTAATTATCTACAATCTAATTGAAAAATATTTCCTCTCAGTGAAAGTACATGAGCCACAAAGAAAATGTCTGCCAATGAGATCCCAGGGGAAGTGTTGGCAAATAAACTGTAAAAAAGATACCATAGACTTGCAAAGTGAGAACATTTCATATGGGAAATACTATGAAAAATATGTAGCCCACTGCTGAATTTGTAAATGGATTGTAACTGCTATTTTCTTTCTTTTCCTCTATCGTTTTTTCTATTTGTCCAATGGTTCAGCATGATTTGGAGATTTAAGTCTACTGCAGTGCCCCCAACATTAATGTGAAAATTGCAGCCATGATCATAGAGCGAAACAGAACATTCTTTATTATTATTATTTCTTCCTCAATACTTTGAAACTTTAAATGAACTAAACTTAAATTCCATCTACTTGGGAATTAATGAACACAGCAACAGGAAAATACTACCAACTACATTGAAAACAGAATAGTTTTAAACACTAGCTGTCATTTCACTTCTTTTAGCTTCTCATTGTGTTGCCCTGCTTTTACCTAGCTCCTAGAGTACCTGGAAATACGGAATTCAACTAAAGATGATCTCATGAAGTGAAGAGTATGATAGATGGTAATTAAATCTATTTAAATTGTCTGTATTTTAAGAAACTCTCACTAGGAGGGATGGAGAACATCTCTGCTATAGAGAAATAAATAAAACATGTTATGCAAAAGTGAATTCATAGTTCATTTGGAATTAGAGATCTACCACCTTTTCAATCCATACAAATGCATAATCTTGTCAATTAAATATTATTGTTAAGGTCTAGTAGTATGTTAAAATCACTTTAAAGTGCAACTAAGGAAAATTCATGTGTGTTTATTACTCCTTACGGGTCTATTAGTGGGTATTTTATTCAGATTTGTGTTGTAAAATCTGCATAAACTCAGCATATTGTTATCCCCATGTGTGCATTTGTTTGGTTAAAGCATAACAGCAAATCTCTATTTCTGCAACTTCTGGAAAAGTCAAGAGAACTAAAACAGTCCTAATTTTAATCAGATACAAACAGTTATCTCTACAGAAGTGAAGAGTTGACTATTATGCAAATTGTCACAGTTTGTGGTCACCAAGCCATCACAGAAGACTGAGCAAGTCAATTATTTCAGATATTTCCGAAGACTAGTGAAGATGTATATTTCTTATTTGCACCTTGTCTTGCTCATGCCAAAATAAGAAAAATATTGCAGCCTAATGATACTTGTTGATACTTTATATATGGAAGTTCCATTACTTGAGCTCAAATCTAAATATAAATTATGTCAGAAATTCTTTATTAGCTTATATTTTTATGGTGATATCAAAACATGCAGGATTTTTGGAGTACATCAGAATTTCCTGTTGATGGAAAATTTTAGAGCAAGAAATGCTTTAAAATTTGCATGTCATATAGGTGCTTTTAAGCAGTTTCCACACACACACATGCTTTCAAGACAGAGTTCTTGTTTTGAACAGTAACCTTCCCTAATTATTAACACAAATATAACTCGCTCAAATAGCAGGCCTTGCAGCGTATAGCATAAAAAAATCAGCTAATGCCACAACATTGATGATTTGCTAAAGGAAAGATAGCCTTTCACTTTAGAGAACAGCTCCAGCAGAAGTGAGAACAAAAACAGAAACATCTTTCGATGCTTCCAATCAAAACTCCTTCTGCCTTATTGAGCTAAAAAAAGTGTAACAACAGAACAGGTTGGGGGGTTTCTTTTATGTTAAACAGATACAGAATACATCTGAAGCCCAGGGATCACTGATGCTAACAGTTCTGCCATTTCCTTTGCTACAAGAATTTCTTCCTCATGAGCATACTATTTTTAAAGCTAACTGTATTGTATTGTAACTCTATAAGCACTTAGAGATCACAGAATCATAGAACAAACAGGTTGGAAGAGATCCACCGGATCATCGAGTGTAACCGTTCCTATCAAAAAGATTATGAAGAGCTTACAATTGTTAACTAATTCAAGCTCAAAGACCCATTCAGACGGCAATATTACATCTACAATTTAGACAGGTGGACACTCAAACAGGCCTTGATTTCTTTTCTAGTCACAGAAGGAACAATGTGTAGTGAATATAAACCAATTCCATTGTAATCTGCTGCTTGTAACCTTTACACCTTCCTGCACAATTGAATACAGAGCTACTCAAAGTGCAAAGTACATTCATGTCTAGTGAGAACATTCTTGATTCTGTATATTTTTGGAAGAGATTTCATCCAGAATAGTAGCATATGTAACTCCCAGAATGTATATTATGTTTATGGAGTTTCTACATCAAAACACAAAAGGTTATCAAAGGCAATTACGCAGAGAACTAGTTAATGCAGAAAACTCCTGTATCTAGAGATCAAAGTCAAATCAGAATACTGATTACATCTAAAAATTAATTTGTTCGATCTCTTCCTAGGATTGACACATTAGGACCATCTTTACTCCGAAAAGACTCCAAGAAATTGGTGAGTTCGTACGGTATGACCGAGGTAATTGCCACTGCTAGGTATACAGTAATTACTGCAGATTTGGGAATAACCACAGAGAGTTTCTAAACTTCCAGTGACAAACACACAGTTGGCTTCCTTCCTACACCAGCTGTGTTTGGCTCAGATCAGTTATATTGTTTCCTCAACTTTCTACCACATTTATGATTCATCTACAAAAACATTTTGAAAGAATAAAATCACTAAAAAGGTAAAATAAGGCAGAAAACAACAAAGCATAATTAAAATGAGCATTAGGTGTTTCCTATCCAAGTTTGGGTGTTAAAATTCCACCAACAGCTATACTTCAGACATAAACGCCCACTGTTGTGCTGCCTTTTGTACAGAGGATCATGATATTCAAGAAGGAATGCCAATCTTCAAATTTTTTGGCTCCCCCCTATTTGTCAGAACTCCAACATTATTTAAAGTGTGCTTTCAGCTTTCAAATAGAGCCTTGCTGTGAATTCTATGATCACACTCACATTAGAGTGATGCTGCTTTCAAAGTCAGAATATTTTCTTCAGTTGCTTATGACATTCAGTGGGAGTCAATACCACGAAGTTATGCTGCAAACCTTTCTCTCTGCCTGCCGAACCTGCAGCAAAGGGTTGGCTCCTCTGTAACCAAAACATGCTCAGAGTTGGTGTGATGAAATGCACTGGCAAATCTACATAGAATTGCAAGGCAATAACAATGGCCCTTTGTCCAGCTGTGGCTGCTCCCCTCTGCAGCCAGGCCTTATCTGCTCAGGAAATGCCTGCTTTAACTGACAGGTAGGAGATTAAATCTACAGCTGCCGAAACACAATCTCCGCTCTGTTAGATAGGCTTTCATTGAAAAGCACTACAAACACATAATTTGTTTATGTTGTACCAGCAATCTTTGACAAAGCAGACTGTCTAGCTGAGACAAATGTGGTTAAACCCATTTATTGTATTATTTCTGCCACACAGAACAAGCTCTTAAACTGTAGAAACTAGACAAGGCACAAAGCTTTAGCTGTCTAAAGAAATCAAGAATAGATGACTTCTTGTTACACTAGCCCCCTTTACATAGCATAGCATGCTCCCTCCTCAAAAACATCCACTGTGATTTCCTTCTTTTCTTTTTCTCTCTCCTCCACCACCCTTTCTTTTTCTTAAAGTGGGTGGTTCAATGATGTTTATGTTTCCAGGTTTTAAAGTTTCTTTTGTTTTCTCTAGCACCAATAGATATAAAATAACTAAGTCAGTCAAAGGATGCCTTCAGATTTAAGAAACAAGGGAATATTTTTGAGAGACTACTTCTCAAAGAAAGAATAATTTTCCAGACACACAGTCTGGTCTTCCTGACTTAATGCATGCTCAAATAGAAGTATTGGCTGACTAATGAATGCTAGACTGACACCCCTCCACCCCTTCTGTCTCTGTTTTTTAATCATCAATCACATATTTCATAAAACATTACTTAATTCTTGTTACACCTTCTGCCTTATTATAACATAATATTGCTGGCTGTTTATTTCAAATGAAAAGCATAGGGAACCGAGGAATTAAGAGTTTATAAATCTGTGTTTTCAGACTGTAAACAATGTCTTTCATAACGCAATAGCTTTATAAGAAAAACCTGTCTCTTAGCTCTACTTTCTTCTGGCCATATATTACTCCTAGTAAACTCTCCTACAAGAATTAAATGGGTATTGTGCACTGAGTATGAGAAGTGCAATGTTAATCTCTCAGGAGGAAAGCCTCAAAAACTCCACTTACATCAGTGGAGCAGGACACACTCCTGAGAATAGACCATGGCCCATACCAATCTCTGCTGTCTGTATTTAAAATTGTTCTCTGGCTGATCTGCACGTGCAACTCCAATTAACATTACTGGGAGTTGTGTGCATAAACAGATGTTCTTAGTGACCAGCATATTTTAAAACATCCCTTCACTCTGATGAAATTTAATAAATAAGATTTCCGAGCATTATTATTATGGATCCTCAGTAAGAAAGGTCGTGTAAATTACAGAATTATCGCTCTAATGGTTAACTATAATTAAAAGGAGAAGAAATAGAAAGAGTAGTCAACACCTTAATGTTTTATCATTCGTGTTACTTCCATACCTCTCTTGCCTCTCCTGAGGCATTCTTTTACATACCCCTTTTGCAGCATGTTGGTTTCAATATTATTTTATTTAACCTTAATCACAGCATTCATCTCTGGATTTGAGAGGAAGCTGTACAGAGCTACCATGCAAGCTACCACTCAGGACATTAAGTTTGGCATAAAATTTAAAAAGTATGCAATAAACTGGCTGAATCCATAAGGGAATCCCTCAAACAGCATAGATAATGAGGGGAATCCATAACAGACATAAACAAACCCAGAAAGATGTCTGGGGCCAACATCATTATGTAAGATATATGCCCAAGATGTATGGGCATACGTTTGAACGTTCAACTTCAAACTCAGCTTGTATTAGATTGATTGAATCTCAGCATGGGGTTCAGTTAATAAACAAATCTTGCCTTCAGAAAATATTTGGGGCTGAAATCACATATTACAGCGAAGAACCTACTACACGTGGCACTAAGTTGCCCTCCTATATTAAATCTTTGTTAAAGCAGGACGCTAAAGAAAATTAGAAATCTATAATATTGGTGGAACAGATACAATTTTCAGGTTAAGTGGCACAACTCTAAAGACAGTTGTTATCTACAAACTCTATTTCAGTCTATGCACCAGGGGCATACGAATAGAATTCACATTAAAAATTAGAGACCAGTTTGAATCTTTGGGCTTTGAATCACACTTCCCATGTTTTTTAAACATGCTACCCGTATTCTCATAAAGGATACAACAATAATGTTAGCAAATCTTTTTGGTAATTATTAATTTTACTGCAGAATAGCTTTCTCGCTATGCTTGGCTTGTTAAAAAACCACATTTTGCTCTCTTCAGGGTACACCATTAGCCTGCATATTTGCTCTTTTCCTCTTTTTCCAGGTTTTGTTTAAAAATTCTTCTTAAACTTGTATATTAATCACTGCTCAGAGGGTGAAAGAATTTGCAAGAGCAGCTGAAGTGATACTTTTTTTCCACAGTAGGAGCTACTTAGTGCTGACGTTTTTTACATACATTGGAACTGGAATGAAAGAGACATAGAAATAGGGAAAAAAATAACAATTAAAAGTAAGTATGAGGGCTGACTTGGTGGTACAAACAGATACACGTCAGTCTAACATAACATCTTGTAAAATTGTGAGAAGCAACAGCATGCCCTAGTGACAGCCAGATCCACCAAGTAAGTTACCCTTGTCACAATTTGGACATTTGGTCAGGTAATACGACAACAGGAGAGGGAACTCTACAGAAATGCCTATCCAAAGAGACTTCCAAAATCAAGGGAGAAAACAAAAAGCTTGGAAAAAAGAGCTTCTTTCAACAGTTTTGTTCAAAGTATTACATCTGTGTTTACCTGCAAGTCACTGTGCTTTATTCTAAAGCCCTGTTTCAGGGTTCTGCTATATCGTAAACAACCACATAGTATTTCAGTATATGTATTTTTAGATTCTTAGTGCTTCTGCACTACATCCCCATGTGGACAATGGTTAAATACACTGAAGATGCCCTCGTGGAAATTTGCTTACTCACTGGAAGATTACTCTTAAAAAGTATGCACTACGGAAGCCAGGTATAGTACATTCCATTATAAAGTCACACATCTTAACAAGCAGAAACTTTCCTGTTAGACATTTTCTTAAAGTGAATGTCTCTCTCTCTCTTTCTACCTACAACCACAGATTAGTGTATACATATGATTATATATTCTATAATATAAAGAGAAATGCATACTCAACATATATATTCCTGACCATTTATAATGTACAGAAGAATACATATTTATATACATATATACTGCATAAATATTTTAGAATATACATATATATACACATAATGGTTGTATATATATGTAGAATATCCTTTTCTCTTGTTTTCTGAATCCCTCACTTGGGATTTCAGTGTCCTTAGACGCATCTGGCTCTACAACTTGTTTGCTGCATTCCTGGATAGTCACCATTTGAATGACCTTCTAGGAAACACAAACCCTGTGTTTCTTAAATGCCTAATGTGCGAAGATCAGATCTAACTCTGGAAAGACGCACTTTGAGCATTATACATTTAGCAAGTTTGCTGCTGAGTAAAGAAGTCAGCAAACCAGCTGGGCTAACTGTAGATGTAGACAACTTGATTAACAAAAAAAGTCACATGGAAATCACTCTATCACTCACATCTATTACTGCTGTATTTCTTTCTGTCTCATCTATTTATCAAATCATTTTTTACTCCTTCACCTAATCTTTTCACTCCTCACCTTCAGTGTCCTTGCAGAACTCCTAGAATTCACTCTCACTTTGTTTCTTTTGGAGACTACTTTTTGTGTATACAAGATAGCTATCCTGACAGTAAATTCTCCTTTATAAGCCACTGATACCCAGAAAGCCATGCCCAAAAGTCGTCAGTAAACTTCCATCATGAGGGAGGAGATGACAGTGAAGTACATTTGGTTTTTCTGGCTTTAAAAGGTCACCATCATAAATACAAAAAAAGCTTAGACAGCATCATATCAAGGAAATGAGGATACCCACAAACACCTGGTTTTTAAGATGGGCACATGGCAGCTGAAACAAATCAAAATCTTGCTTTTCTACAGCTCTCCTAGTGCACTCAAGGGTTTTCAGAGTAAACAATGCTTCTCCCCAAACTCCCTGTTTTGTTAGCACATGCTTTTCTCTGTTGTCTTTTCAGATAAATAACAGTTTTCAGAATGTAATTTTCCATTTCATTTTAAATGCATTTTTCAAACCAATTTTTAGGTGTGGCTTTTTTTGGTTGGCTGTTCGTTTTTTTTCCTCGTGGCAAAAGTCAGTTTAACTCCAAAATTGCCACAAAAGGCAATACAAGAAAATAACATACTGATACAGGATTTGTGAGATGTAAGGGCAAATAGGTTGAAAAAGATTAATGTGAGATGCACAGACCAACTAATCTGCATGTTTACTTTGGACCATTCTGGTATTGTACCTTTAAGGGAAATGGAGGGGATAGTTGCAGTGCTGTATTTAAAGCAAAACAGATGAAGAGATTTTGCTTACTGTTAAGTCAGTAGTGTCTCTAAATAATTTAATGATTGGACCCCGAAGTCCACATCCGTGTTTTTATAAACAGATCAGATGCCTATGAAATACTATTACTATCACCTTTATTTTGTGGCTGAATAGAGTAATAGCCACTGCATTTCCAACAGTACATGCATTCTTGTTACCACTGCTCCTGAGTTGGCCGGTGCATGTGGTATTGTACTACCTGCAGGTCTGTTACAAACAGCAGAGTGTACATCTAAGCATTCACATTCTATTTTTATAGAATACACCAACTTGCTCTTGGATCTCTCTCCTGGAAGTCTGGACCACTTTCAAATCACTCATTCATTTTCCATACTCACTGTCTGACTGGCTTTTGCTGTTACCAGTCACTGCTATAACCTCTGTGCTATGCATAATAAAAATCTTTCCCATCTGAGTTGCCTGCCATGGTTACTGGAAACCTGCTGTATGTAACATTCCCAAGAGCAAGAAAGGAAGATACATTTACTGCAATTGGATAAATACCCCTTTTTCTTTAAAAGGAATATCTATGCTCACTGAAACAAAATCTAATGGTGACTGCTAAGCTACCCCCACCTCACCATTTGAATTTATGTTAATTTGCATTCTACTCCTAGTGTTGACATGATAATTGAAATATATGTTCCTCTTCACTTTTAATCCTTTGAGTCAAGTTAAAAAAAAAACCCAGCTCCCTAATATTTCCCAAAACTTTACAAGAAAATACAGCTAGGGAAAAAAATGATCACTCCCTACTTATGATGCTTTTTAACTGAGTTTGCATGTTAATTTATTGCATGCTTTGTTTGTAAATGTGCTTCTGAAATAAATGAAGCATTTACAAATATGATTAATCGACAGATTCAGAAGCATGCAATAAAGAAACAAATTACTGAGTGCCCTTCTCTTTTTATACAGAAGCTAAAATACAACTTTCAAACATCTAAGGAGGCCTAGCTTTATTTTAACTAATCTTGTTTCAAATTGAATTATTCAGCAATCAGATTTTCTCTAAGTTCCAGATCCCAGTTTCACTTTAGACCAGTGTAACTCAAAACAACTGCAACCTATGTCATAAACCAACACCAGTGTAAACACTGTGTAGATGAATTTGAAATAAGGCTCTTATTGTATGATTTTTAAAGTCATTATGTAGATTAATATTCTCACCCTTTAACAGATTTAGGTACATCAACACGAACACAGAAATGCAACAAGTTGAAAATTCAAAGTACATTAACTAGTGTATTTTATGCCACTCACATTTTCAGTCAGACCACCCAGAGCAAAGAAAAGAAAAAGCCACAACAACAACAACAAAAAAAGGCCCTCTGCATTGTTTGCAATAATATGGAAGGAAATTGAGTGTATATTCTCTTCTTCCTGTATTTTCCAGCTAGATTAAGCTGTTGTCTTCACAATTGCCTCCCAGCTGCTGTGACTTGTGAAAACAACAGACCCTGCTCTGTTGTCTGCAGAAAGCCTGGATTGTTATGAGTAACTTTATTGCAGGCACATGAGTGTGTTAAGACTTTAAAACACGCTCAAATGTCATGTGCACACCCAGTGACGGGCAAGAATAATTATGAAAAAACAAGAATTCTATGTCTACGAAACAGTGTCGGACAAAATGGGCCATTCATTGTGTTCCTTTGGGAATGCTTGGACTCTCCAGCCAGAAAACAAAAAAGGCACTTTTTTCCTGCCGTAGGCTGAATACTTAGCTTTGCCATCTGAGCCCTAAGAAAACATGGGCCCCCTCTCTAACTACTGGCTGGCCCTCACACAGTAAAAAGTATTAATGCCCCTCTTTTTTCCAGCAGTTCCCTCTGTGTAGGCTGCGGCCAATGTAAAGTCAATGCAAAGACAAAACAGTTTGCCTAACATTAGTAAAAAAAACACAATTCTTGTACAGTCTGAAAATCCTTCTGACACACAGAGGTTTTATTCTAATGCAGATCCCCTCTATCTTTTGCAAGTTACCGTAGCTACTGTTAATGCTTTTAGCAGGTAATAACTACTGCCTGATACTCAGCTTCAAGCTTTCTAGGAGTCTATAGATGAGCCCAGTTGTGTACAATTGTTGAAAATCATTATCTAACTGTCCAATTTACTACCTTTCCTTTTCACGATTGGTCTTTCTAATTGGAACCCATCTGCCCCAAAAGGATTAATATAAATAAAAACATAACATGGTTTAGCTCAACATCAGGTCATTTTTATATAATTTTTTTCAACTCCAGTCTCATCTGAATAATGATAAATCACAAGCAAATAAAAAACTATTTGTATTATTTTGGAGCAGAATTTTTATGTCAGTGCCATTTGACTAACATATTTTTAAACTAAGGAATCACAATTCTATATCTTTTGTTTTGATCTACCATCTATACAGCATATTCTGCTGTCTATACACCTTTATCTGAGGTGACTATATCAATTCACTATTAAATCTGAGCACTATTTTCATGAAATAGAAACAACCCAGCATGACTTAAAAAATCCTTGTATGCTACTCAAAGAAAGACAAGAACTATTTTTTATTAATTTGGCCCAAAGTCAGAATATGGATTTGCAGGTTTTTATTTAAGACACCTAGCATGTATTTTACCTTGCTGTGCTCAAAGCACGGTAGGAAATTTGAAAACAATGGAACTATAATTCTTGAAGGACTCTAGTGCATCTGTGTGTTCATATGGAGCAACAGAAAGAAAAATGAAGGACAAATTGTATCTCCAACAATTCTATAGGTTGCTATTTTCTCCACTAAGCCTTCTTCTTCTGTTTAGATAACACAAGATTAAGTCTACAGCATTAAATGCATTTTGAAAGGATATGGTGCTTTAATGTTAGTTTCTACCCTTCTTCAAGGCATAAACTGTCCCTTCTTATTTGTACAGTATAAAAATAGCACCTAGTATAATAAGACACTGATTCTGACTAGGGTCTCAACCAACTGTGCAAATATTGGTACTTGTAATATTTTAATATGAGGTCATTATGGTTAATGTTGGGTCAACCCATGATATCCTGGGGGGTACATTGAAGATGAATGTGCACAGGTAAATTGTCTGTCCTTTTCTAGAACCTATAGAATAAAGGTTTCAGACCACTTCTTGTCAATTCTAATATGAAAGTACAGAGTTACCCTCAGACATGTATTTAAATCAGGAACATACAGTACTATGAAATGAACCATGAGGCCATCCATGAATTTGTTTTAACAATCCAACAACATCACCATTTCTCATTCATCCACTTAGCTTAATTTTCCTACCATCACTTGCATTGCTGAGGTTGTCTCTATTAAGCCATTTTTTGTGCATCATTAACTTTTAACCAGGCATCGATAGCTTTATTGTTTAAATTGCGTATGACTTTATTTAATGTCAGCATTTCTTCTGGCTCCTGACATGAAGTCACATTTTATAACTAATTAAATTGATCCCTGGGAAGCAAAAGCCACTAAACGGAATTATTTGTACCCAAGTGTCAATATATTAAATCAAAGGGCTAATGAGTTGGGTCACTGCTTCTTTCATCTGAAAGCTACTGCAGAATAGAATTCATATCAACCTCTACTTTCTGCTTTAACAATCATTTTTGTTTAAATCATATGTAACTAATTAATAAATTTTGATATACCTGTAAATAATGTATTTAAGCCAGTTTTGTCACTTGCACACATGTTAATGTCACTTTCTTAGATGGAAAATATTGCCTTATTGATATAAGCTGTCTAAGTGTGTATTTTTTAACTCCCATATGTAAAGAACACTATTGCAAGGTCATAGGAAGCTTCCAAAATGACCTAAAAGGTGTTTTGCAAGTAAACAGTTTGAAGAACTTTTCATTTTTCAGCCTCTTCTATTACAGGCTTAAATCAAGATGAAAATTTGCCTTTTGGAACTGACAATACTGCCTAACGAAAGTGATTAAGAAATGACTAAATTTGTCATGTCAGCTTTTCCTATAGCTCTTGCAGCTGCTGAGTAATATTTTGGATGCTTTCACTATTTACATCTGGACACTACTTTTAAAATTCATCACCTAATAACTCATATCACTCACAGAATTAGTCATAGTTCAGCTTTCTTTAACAAAATGCTTATAGATGGTTCAAGAAAGCTATCTTTTAGAAGCTGTCTTCAATTGACCTGTTTATGCCCAGATTGTTTAAAAATACATTCTGAAAGTCTCTCATGCCTCAAACCCACATTTTAACACTGATTTGTTTTCCTCGAGATCCAATCAACATCTCACATTTTATAACCTTAGGAGAGTTCCACACAGGCAAGTGCATTTTGACACTTACTAATATTTGCAAGCTATTTATAAGTTACAATTATGCTTGAAGTCAAAGGGTATTAAAAGAAAAAAATAATTAAATGAAAAGGGTTTGGGTGTCATTGCCTTGCTTTCCTTGAGCTTAGAAAGAAAGATGGGTGGGAACACACCTCCTTGTAGTAGCTCTTGAATCACAACCCCTTGCCAACTCCTGCAAGCATGCAAGAAGGCAGAATGGAGAGTCTTGGCTGACCTAAACAACTACATTTTTTGATGCAGCTTGGCCATACACATAAGGAGATTGAAAAAGAGGGTGAAATAACATTTTCTCTCATTCATTCATCCTCTTCCCAAGAGCAAATAGGGAGCAGGAAATGAACGTGATTTATTAACCACCAGTTCCCCAATCTCATCGAGGGATGCACCCCTTATGCAAAACAAACTGTAAAATTATAAACTGGTTTAAAAAATATATCTGAGCAACCATTGAAAGCAAGGCTATGATTGTTAACTTAAATTAATGGTTATTTTAACACATAATGGTGAATTAAAAATAGGACAGCAGCAAAGTCCCTCTAAAACTTGGCTTTGTTGTTTTACCACTAAGATCAAATGCAACACAAGGAACACCACAGATGCTTTTTAAAAAAATGCATGTTCCTGTACCCACACATCATTTGCTTTTTCAAACACTAAATTAGGGGGTTTCAGCAGACACAGTGGTTCCCTTATAAAACAACTTTAAATAGTCACTTTTATCCATTTATAAATGGATATGCTTTGGAGGGTCAAGTACATGCTGTTGTTTCACACCACAAATGTTTTCTTTCGTTTCCAATGGTTATATGTCATGAGAGTGCTTGACCTCAGTACAGAACATCATTCAATATGTGGGGAAACCACAAATATGGCTGTACCTGTGGTTGGCATGAGGTCATTTAAAAATAAAAGATCATTTCAAAAGTGGGTTTTGTAATAGCAAGACTTTTGCACCTACAAAAAGTGATTGAATCTGGTATGTCTCAATATATATTCTGTAGTGTATATTCTTCTCTAATGTATTCTCTTTTATTTTCAAATACATAGCAGTATTTGGAGCTATAGCAGCACTTTCTTGTGGTTAGGTTAAACAATGCGATACCATGGCTGATCATTGAATATGTGTAGATTTTTTTTCTCCCATTTAAATTCTTCAGAAGAAAAACACCTTGTTGATACAACTGGTGAAGTTCATGGCTTTGGGAGACAGAAAGAGTAAGTCCTTTAAAGACTTAACACACACCAGCACTACAACACTGTCAGCTGCTGTTTCCTTGTAAAATGCAGAGGTTTATTTGTGTAAAGTATGTTTCAGAACCATGTTATGAAATCATACTGTTGCCTGAATTCACTGCAAACAAATTCCAGACATGATGCTGGAGATGGGACTAGAAATATGTTCCTTAAGACTTACAACTGCAACAAAATCTGCCCATACTAGTCCAAAAACCTAGCTATAACTGCTCACACCAGCTTTTTTTCTAAATTTAAAAAAAAAGAAGTTTGATTTAGAAAAGGTTCAAAATTTCATTGATTACAATGGCAACAACTGTCAGCGAAACATGTGGGTACCTGAGGGGAGGAGGAAAAGACAGCATTTTTTTCCCCAAAGTGATATGGTTCATTGTACATTGCTCAGCTAATGTCATTTGACCAGTGTTGTAGTTAAGTCATGGAGCAATCTGTTTTTTAAACTAAGCTACCTAGTAAAGATCCTGACGATATATTTGAGGTTCATTACTGCCCATGAGAAAACAAAATATAGGAATAATGTGAAATCTACCACTAATTATTTAGTATCAGCCAAATAGAATTGTTAGGAGTCATATCTTTCATCACGTTAAAAATCCTGTTCAGCTGATGGGTTTGGGGAGTTCTACAAAAATAGAAAAGAATAGGCCTTGCTAAGGGTGTTTCCAAATTTTTTACATCTATCTTTCACCAGTGATTACAAAATGACCTAATTAATTTACTTAAACTCTGAAGATTTTTGTTTATTTTTTAGAAATGAGCAACTTGGAACATGTGATCAAGAACATATTTCTAACGGTTTAAAATCAAAATCATTCTTTTTTTAATCTGATCTCTTCTCGTTTTGGGGGAGTAAAGATATAAATTCTAGCACTGAATAATTTACTTTTGTGTATCAGTATTAGAAAAATTTATTCAGGATCACAAGTCCATAAGGAAATTAGAGATACAAATCCATTTACCACAATACCAGTTGTTTTTTCAGGAGTAAAGTAGGAAGGGAGGATTTGCGAATGTTAAATGCAAGCACACACATTAATAACCATTAAAATGGAAAAAGAATTGCTTACTGATGTGCTAAAGCCAATACTTTAAAAGAATTT
Organism: Piaya cayana; assembly: GCA_013389865.1. Classification (NCBI taxonomy): domain Eukaryota; kingdom Metazoa; phylum Chordata; class Aves; order Cuculiformes; family Coccyzidae; genus Piaya; species Piaya cayana. The sequence goes on from WAAB01002224.1 coordinate 21,606, forward strand.
TTCCCCTAGTTTTTGCCAGTGATTTCACTGTTATGCCATTGCTGTTACTATACCCCAGTGGAAAGTGATTTGTTGATATCCCCTTAGGTCATTCGAAGAGGTATGGAGCCTACAGCAATTAGCTGCTCATGTTTCTGTCAGTTTTATGGTGGTAAACCTTCTTTTTCATGAGATTCCTCCCCCCCCCAATCTTCATTTATACTAGATGCTTGTGCTTCTCTTGCTCTGAGCTATATAGATTACAATTAAGCAGAAATGCTCAAAACCAAGATAGTATTCTTTGTACTCTGCAGTTAGCACAACAAATCCTGAAGGCATCTAATATTCTGTATAAAGACAGGCAGAGGAAATATGGAAGAAATGTGAACTATTTATGCTTTTTTAAATATAATTTACCTTGGCAATATTCTGAATATAATTTCCTCTAAATATGGGCCCTCAGTTGCTTACACACGTGGATACAACCAGCCTGTGTGAATTTCCAAGCTATCATTACATTCAAAATTGTTGATGCAAAATGCAAAAGGACAGGATATCTTGATCCCTTCACATCTTTGGAATCTGTATTTTAAATTCTGCATATTTATATGTTTGTGTGGATCTGTTATTCTTTTCTCACCAAATTTAATAAAACCAGTATTTTATTATGATTATTTAAAAATTAATAAACTTTTAGGATCCACATGCTTCAGATGCCATAACGTGGAGGTGCAAATTTTTTAACCTAAACAATTTGGTATCTCATTTGTAGATGCACTTTGGGATTTGGTTTCTAAATGATTTCAAATTCTCCTGAAAAGAAACAGTTGGAATAAATTGCTCCTTCCATAAGTTGCACCCTAAAATCTGGTGGGGTAAAACCAGGCCAGTCTGAGAAGTATAAGGACCTTAAAATATTTCAGTAAGATGCTCAAGATATTTTCATAATAGTTAAAAAGTAATAATTGTATTGGATTTCTGCAGCAAGCTGAACATATATCTTTCTAAAATATAAACAATACTTACCTTACACAACATGTATTTTCAACCATTCCATGAATGAAAAGGATAATTAAAAAGTCAAGCTCTAGGAAACCTGATTATTTCACTTCGCAAGGATTTGTACAACTTCTTCATTCTTTTTGCAAAAATCGAAGTGATGCAACAGCTAGCTGATCCAAAGTCAGAAGTCATCCCAGCGTCACACAAAAATCAGTTTGAGGACATTCAGACACATTACAATTAAGTAAACTATTCTTGCTGAGAGTGAAATTAAAAGAATTCCAGCAACAGATTAGTACTTGTTGTTGGAAGCGTTGTAGTGATAAAATATTTATCAAGTACTACAGCAAATATAGAAAAGAGCTGAAGGCTTAGACACACTCACTTACAGACACAATTTGGCATTTTACTCATGCAAACAGGCTTACAAACAATTTTTCCAGGCCACTTTCCAAAAGCCTTTGAGAATATAGCCTTAAATGAATACAGTTTGCCATGAAGGACACTGAATTGACAGCCTGAGAGCTGGAAAACTTAACGGCAGGTACACGATAAAAATATTATTTCCAGTGGGGGGAAAAAAATATACCAAACTAAAAAAAAGCCCCAAAAACCAGTGACACTAAAAATTAAATGGACTGTTGATATTTCATCTCTATATTTATCTGTCTTTTTAGCATATGAGTTTTGGTTTTTGCATGAATCACAATAAAGCATCATATGCAAAAGTCAAGGGGCAAGTTTGTTATATAGTTAAAAAGAATTCACAAAAATTACTCTGTCAACTGTTCCCATTCAAAGGTCTGAATGAACAAGCTTTATAAATACGGGGTACTCATGGAAGCCTGCACAGCCAAGTATGCCTGCAACCTAATATTTCCTATGTGAATAACTAGACAGGGAATTTTCAAAGGCTTGTAGTAAGCAGTTTCAGCAGCAAACTCTCTCAGCCCTTAGTCACGTTCCTTAAAAGGAAATCATTAGCAAACTAAAAACTCCCTTTCTTTAGTGTTTCCCAATGTATGCTCAGTGTACTGAGACACTCTGCAAGTGATATCAACCTATGTCTGAAATGGCAACCAAGCTTATACACTTCTGTAAAATACCATATACATACACTGAAGATATATTATGTACCTCGGGTGTTCTCCAGTCCATATCTTCTACATCATTCAGACCCTACTTAACAGATTATTAAAGCTGCATTCTAAAACATTTTAAAGTGGTCTTCTGAACCAAGCAGTCAGACTCAGGTTATCTATGTTCAATTCCAGCAGCACCCAGGCTTCCTGGGAGACTGAAGGCAGTCACTTAAGTGTCTGAGTTTCTTGACTGTAAAATAGGATAAATAAATATTCTTTTCTATAACCCTTCTTTTGAGCATTATCCAGCAAGATTTTTCAATTCTTTAGGAAGTGTGACATCCCTTGCTTCTTGGAAGCAATAGTGACTGAAAACTAAGTTCATGTTGTCATACCATGAGGAAATCTCCAACACATTGAACAGAACTGACTCTCCTTCAGTTCCTTCTCCTATAGCCTAGGACTCAGTTCAGCTCTATCAGTGCCTTGCAACTAATTATGGTCACTACCTGATACTTCAAGGAAAAAGAAAAATCCAAGAAAGCACAGATGGCTTTTTGCTAAGTCATTAAACAAAAGGGTTATGTGTTTTAAAAGGAATTTAGTTGCTAATTTTAGCAGTGTACTGAGTTCTGTCTCCCATATTTCCCAACCAATTGCTCAGATCTTTAAGTATAGTGAACAAAAACCTCAAACCCTTGCTTTTCGTGCCTATGTCTTTCAACAGTACCCATTTGCCACAAATAACCAGCAACATCAGAGCTACACACATTGTTAAACTCCATTTTTAATCTTGGTTTTCTGGTGACATGTAGAAAACATATGAATCTCTCTCTCATGGTTTATATTGTCACCAGTTATCCCCTATAAAAGTATTGTCTGATATAGTACAGCTGGGTAGAGTTTATGCAGCACATCTGTATGAATGCAGTGTGACTAGATGTGCATTTATACCACTCAGGATACCCAGGGCATACAGTAGAACACAACTGGTGAACTTTAGGGGTGATTTTATAAAGAAGTTGTAGCTATTTTTTAAATTCAAGAAATAAATTATGTAATAAAACTTCCTTAAAAGGAAAGACCATTAACAAAAGACCTTTTTAGAATATCTCCACTGCATAGAGATTTTGGGTTCTTCAATGTGATACTTAGATAATTGATTAATCTTTTGATTTTCAAAGTGCTTTTAAACAAAGAATGAATCAAACAATTGTGCAATAACCATCTTTTCCATAACCATGGCAATGAATATTAACCTGACAGTACTGCACATGTAGAAGCAGTCTTTCTCAACAGCAAACAAGAAAGAAGTAGAAACAAGAAAACAAAAGAAAAGGGCAGAACAAATTAACAGACAGAGGAAAGAGGATTTTTCAAAGACATTCAGTGTCAACAGAGAATTGTAATGCATACGTATTTCCCACCTTTATATCATGTAGACTTCTCACACTATTTTACCTAAAATTCACCTCCTGTTAATTAGTCAGAAGAAACTTATGTTCCCATAATCACATAAGAATAGAACTTTCCCCAGTAAAAAATTCCATTAACATAAAAGAATGACCTATATAAATACTGTATTTTTTATTATTTAAACTTTCTTCATTTTCCCACTTTTTCCCACCACTCTACTTAATATTTCTGCTTATGTTTTTTGCCAAAACAAATTCTATGTCTTTGATGGTATGAAGTGTGCATAATCCACTTGTGATTTTTCAGTTAAAGAAGCTATCCCAAACTCAAGGGTGTTAAAACCTTTTTCCACTGCTACTCCATATTTTCACTTATACCCCTGTGCATTCACATACGCATTTTAAATACTTCTCTAGAATGCCAATATTCCCTCTTTGAAGTACTGAATTGAAACCAAAAGATCAGATATTTTCAGTTCATGACTTTTCTTTTACTACAGGAAACACTCTGAGATCACAATTTGACAGAAGTTTCTCTTGTCTTCCAGTCCTAAATTGTTTTTCACAGCAAAATTTATGCCAAGTAGGCAGATTTCTTTTGGAGCTGCTATTGGATCACAGTCCATAGATCAACCAATGACAATATCTCCACGTTGCTCTCTGTTTACTTCTGGAATACAAACTGTTCAAAGGATGAGTGGCACAAGAAGTTTCACAAGTTCTGGGACAAATACAGCCTAAGGGATCTGTGACTTCCAGTTGTTTGACTTCACTGTTTACTGATGTGACACCTCCACAGAAGCTTTTACTGTGGTTGAGTTACATATAAGGACTCTGACCATTTTGGATTCTCTCATTAAACAACAGTCATACAGCAACTTTTCCTGTAAAGGTAGAGCTAAGAAACCCAGCATGTCTGAAGGACTCTGGAAAACATCCCTCACATCAAAATAGCTGTCTGCTTTCACAAAGACCATGGGAATTTAGTATTCCTTGAAATGTCTATCTTTCTATCAAATTCAGCTGCCAATAAGCCAACAGCCTTAGAATTTAGTGGCAAATGCACCTTCACGCACACAACAGAGTTGCATAAAGCTTATTTCCAGAGGCAATTCAGCTTACTAAACAAATCTGATCTCTTCCTTTTCTATTCAAATTGCAAAACAGACAACTCTAGAAAGCGAAGCTTTTTCGCTACTGTTGCTGTGTACTACAAGTTCTCTTCACAGTACAGACTACAACACCCCAGACAACATTTGAAGAAACAGATTTCACAAGGAAAAAGATTAGAGCTCCTACAATCTTAAACTCCAATTTACAGCACAGCTTGCATGATTTAAGACCGCAGCCCTCAAAGTGGAAGGTCTTCCTGCCCCCATGCTCCCTCTTCAATCCCTCTCCTTTCTCCTCTAAGGCACTCACTCCTATGCCTGTTCTTTTGCCAGCTCTGTTGCCCCCTCTTCTTTAAACCTATTTTACTCACTAAACTGAGAGTGAGTTGAATCATATAGCTACTGATCACTTCCTGCTGAGATGAATGGAACTGTAGGGCTTCCTTTCACACTGAAAGATATCTCTGATCTATGAAGCATTGGTCCAAGAACCATGGAAAATTTCAGACATGCTAAACCAGCGAGTTCTGTGTAAAACAGTAACATACTATATTAAGTCAGGCCTTGTTTAAATGTGAGGGTTAAAATGTCCTGGAGTGCCTCTGTAAGACTGAGCCTATGCTCACATGCTCTATAGTCTTAGATTGAGAGTGCATCCAAACTAAATCCAGATCCCATAACAGGAGGAGACTGGGCTGTGTTTCACTCCTAATACATCTAGGTTTTCCTTACAAGAGAAGCCCAAGGAGCTGAGCATGATGGAGGCCACATCAACACAACATCCCTCATGGGGTTAAAAACACCACCAGGCTGTGGGGCACAATTATAGTTTAGGCACACAGATGGGATACAAATCTTGAAACAGGACTGGAAAGTGCATAAACTGAGCCAGTAAGAGAGAGTCTAAAACTACTGTCCCAAATGAAGCAGCAAATAAGTGACTTCCTGTGAAGTTTACAATATAGTCTTGACATTTCAAAAATCCTTTTATGAATTTATGCTTTTTAAGTATCACAATAAATGAAATAGAGAGATCCCCTCCATTCCTCAACTACACTGCACTTTTCTCCTTTAGTACTTCTGGCTAGGAAGTTTCTCCAGCTTCTCTGCAAAACACTGCTCCTTGAATACTGTGTTCAGTTCTGGGCCCCTCACCACAAGAAGGATGTTGAGGCTCTGGAGTGAGTCCAGAGAAGAGCAACAAAGCTGGTGAAGGGGCTGGAGAATGGGCCCTGTGGGGGANCACGGATAGACGAGGTCCTGAGGGACATGATTTAGTGTTTGATAGGAATGGTTGGACTCGATGACCCGGTGGGTCTCTTCCAACCTGGTGATTCTATGACTCTATGAAAATCATTGAACACAGGTGAGTTGCTCTGAGAAACTGGACTGATATAGTTATACGACTAGGAAGCCTTTTACACTAGAAACAGAATTGATCATAAACCTATCAATGAACACATGGGGAAAAAAAAGTACAAACTGTCAGGAGAAAACTGTGGGCCAGAGATAAAAATTAATAAGTAAGTACTTGACATAGTGCCAGATTTTGTCCAGATCCAGGTTATATCTCCTTCCTGTGATACACAAGAAATAGCTCTGTATATTCTAAGGTTGATTGTTTCTAGCTGTGAATTAATGAGAAATAATTTAAAATTACTGGATTAAATGCAGATGCTGCAGATATCTCTCTTACTTTAGTGATACTCTAATGAAATAAAAACACTTGCATTGTTCATAGGTTGGTGTGAACACTTGCTCCCAGTGTCATAAACTTCCATCTATCTAAATCTTAATTATTTTGTAGGTTCCATAAATTTAGTTTAGATAGGACTATTGTCAACAAATCTACAGTACCACCACCAGAAGTTTAGAAAGTCTTAGTTTCATAAAACTTCTTGTGGATGAAACAGAAAACTAAGCCTCAACAGCACAAACATTGTAAAAGGAAGAACCTGACTGCTACACCAGGTGTCAGATTAGCTGTTTCTTTATATTAAAATCTCCCAGTAAGATCTTCATTTAAATTGTGCGGCATATTCAAAGTAAATTGTGGAAACTTTAGACAAAATTCTAACCAGTAAATTTACAGAAAACAGAGGAAGATGGAATATATCACCAGAAATTAAATCTTTCCCATTTTGTTTTCCCTGACATGTGAAATCCACTGCAAGAAGGCAAGACAGTATTTTGGTCAGTACCCAAGATTCTGCTTCCATGGGAAGGGTGTGCTTATCCAGAATAAGTAGTTTGGTAAGCAACATAATTTATGAATGCTCATTTCCCATGGTTTTGCATGAGGTGCAAACTCAGAGTTTTGCTTCTCTGCTTTCTTTTAAAGTGTAAGCTCAGATCAAAACTTCTCCTGAAGTTAGGGGATTTTAACATTTCTTTCCCAAATACATTCTTTAAGTTGTGGTACAGGGAGAGCTTATACTGAAGCCTTTATTTGCAGGGCATCTTAAAAGGATTTATCATGGCCACTAACTTTCATGAGACTTAAATGAATGAAATACCTTTTAGGCTTTTTCCTGTATCTCAAATATGGTTACCTAACATCCTAATGTGTCCAAAAACTATTCCTGTGAAACTCTGATAGACAGACTGGCAGCACAGTTTTATAAAAGTCCTTTCCTGCAGAAATCAGTGTAAAAACTGTTTTGGTTTTGAGTTTGTTTGTTTTTCTTTAAAACTAAATGCTATGACAAACATGGAAAACAGGCAGGTTGACTGTCTGAAATTTGCATTCATTATTACCACTTTATGGAAGTAAACTGCAAAACAGTAATAAACCTCTCACAAGACAAAGGCGGCTGTTTGCAAATACAGAAAAAGATCTAAGAGTGGGGAGGAGAAGTGTAACACTGAGTCAAAGCCTTCAGGTAGCAAGAATGTGAGAATGAATTGTTGATTATTCCTTCTTTCTTCACTAGACTGATATGCTGCTTTTACATGATTAACACTTCATTCTGGTAACCAGACAACAATGCAGCAAACGAATAAAAATTCATTATAAAAATTCATTCTTTGCTGGAAACATTGTGAGATCATCTTCTTTTTTTTTTTTTTTTCCTATTGTAGGAATGAAAAAAAGCTAAGCACTGTGGAGCCATGGCTTTAATACTCTCCACAGCTCTTCACAAAAGCCTCAGTGAAATCTGGGTCCTGTCATAGTATGACAAGAAGATAATCTGTGTGAGACTCTCCTTTCTGATTAGGAGGTGCTTTCTCTTAATCAGATGGAAAGAAAGTCTCTTGGTGAGGAACCCCTCCTCCTCCAGAGAATGGAAACAAATCTTTAGAGAAAGGCTTAGTCAGAATCTGCATGGAATCCAGGTTAAACCATGTTCCCTGGGCCTTTTAACAGTACCAAATGTCTCTGCAAATATGTAGCTCCTTAACTTCATCCAAAGCAGAATTTTAATCCAGCCAAGATTTCAACTTGCATTATAGGCTTTGTAGTATGAACATCTGAATGTTCCTGGAAGCTGCAGTTCATCAAGTGTTATATACTTTGTCATCTCTAGAGAGAAAGGAAATAAATGGGTGACTAAGTCTTGACAGCTGTAAATCTATTGTCAGGATGAAGGCAGATGTGCTGTTTCTGTCCTCTGGAGCTATTCATGATTTGCACAGAAGTAAGTAGGATCTAAGACAGATCTGTGACTTCTATCAAATCCTTTATCTAGTAAAAAGAAACATTAGTTTATTTACTTCATAATTACTAAAAAAATAAACCTTCTTAACAAATACTTAGGAAGCTTTGCACTCCTTCCTATTATTATTATTCCCTTCTTCAGAATGAAAAGTAAAGACTCAAAAGGGAAGAGTGGATAAACAAAGTCCTATATCCCATTCTATTGATCCACTGTCCATTCCATTCTTCTCAGAAAGAAATAATGGATATTTCTCATTTAAAATACTACCACTAACATCTTTAATTTCTCATACTGCTAGAGCATTTCTACTAGACGATGATTTAAAGCATTTGAAGGTTTGCACATAGTTTCTTTCTTAACATTATGCAGTCTATGGTTTGTACATTCACCATCTTCTGACATGTACAATGGAAGCTCAAAGAACAAAACCTGGTAATTTGCTCTGTTAAATCTGAGGATAACTATTTTTGTTGCCTAGATTATGTAATGGATCAGAAATACTGAAATTAGAAAAAATATTCCTCTAATAAGTAATCACAATTTTTAATGTAGATCTGAGAGATTATAAGTTTCACCTGAAATTTTCCAAACAATTCCTGTAATTACAATTACTAAATTTGAAAGAGCAGAACAGAACAGAACATATATTGGTTCTAAAGGAGGCCACTTAATGTAAAAATTTTAAATAGGGTTATCATACAAAAATTACATGGTAAAGAAACCTGGAAAGATAGAAAAACATTCCTTAATTTACCATCCTAGCCCTAGAAAGATTAATAGTAAATCTTGCTTTATTGCTTAAGTTGATCAAGAAAACAGACAATTTTGGTTGGTTAAGTTTAGATTCAAAACTGCCTGAATATCAACCTATAACATTGTTCAAAAAGAACCCAAAAACTAAAAAAAACCCAAAAAAACCCAAACCCCCCCACAACCCAAGACAAAAAAACCCAAAACCTAAACAACAGAATATGTGTGAAGGAACCAATTCAAAACCACATACTTACATCTGTAACATTAGATGGTGAGTAACCCTGACAACAATTTCATAGGACCTATGCTAAAGGGGTAGTATCTAATATTACCTGTACAAATGCTCTTTACAATGGTGGAAGAAGCACTCCGATAGATGCTCCCATTTCATTTTTTCTAAATTTTATTCCTTTCACATTCAAAGACTCATCTTAATCCACAAAGCAAGTTGCTTCTAGTGACAACACTCTACAGTTGCTACAGTGGTCTCAGTCTTCACAAATGTACATGCACCATGTCCTGAGCCAGGCTATGAGATCTGATTGATAGCACAGGTCCAAAAACCTCTGCTATGCCATGCTCAAGCCCATTCAGCCTATGATCCCACAGAGTAATGGGAAAATGCTTTTTTCCACCTGCTCTAGTTCTGGTTTTAAGAGGACCGGTATTTTCTCATTGAGAAGAAGCAAATGAGCTGCCTGTTTCACAAGGAAGTTTTCTATTAATTTCAGAAGAGGAAATAAGCCAGAAATCATGGAGTATTTCTTGACAGACAAACTGATTTGCTAACGTTGACTACAACATTTTCAAACCGGTTGCACTGGAGTGGCTCATCTTTATCTCAACGTAACAACAGTTTGACAACACTGCCCAAAGAAAACAACTGTTTGCTACATTATGAAAAAAATCACAATCACTCTGTCAAATGATTGCCCATTCTCTACAGAGAATGCCAGCTGCAAGTAACACAGGGGTGACCTATGTCCCATATTAGAAAAGGAGGGGAAGAGTCCTACTTCTTATGGAGTAGCACTGCTTTCATACTGGAAAGCCACCAGAATGGTCTGCTGGGTCTAAACATATATTTAAGTATGCAGTGAGATGCTTATACAAAGCATCCCAAAATAGACATAAAAATAAGTAAATATTAATGTGCTTTATGTATACTGAGCCATTTATCTGGACAATATGAATTATAATACTTACATAAATTAAGTAAGCACTGAGGACAATTCCTACTACATTATGTGAGACAAGGAAAGACTGAGAAAGAACAAGATGCTACTAGAGAAGCAATTTCTCTGTACCTTTTTTAAAAAAAATCTTTCCATGAGCTTAAGAGATGAAGACTCTCATTGCAGGCCCAAAATAAAATGAACACATTTCTTATTTTATATTTGGTCAGTAGGATCTTTAAAATGGTTATTTTATAAAGAGAAATAACACCCTTATAATTTTAATGTATGTTTATGGAAAATGAAAGTGGCAGTTCCAAGTTAATAAACCTTGCTTAGAAAAAAAAAAATCAGCTGCTGAACTGTCTTGAGTAATTAGCCCCTTAGCATCCCCTTTCTCCAGGAATGCTTCCTTGTGAGCTGCCTCTTTTAAATAGCTCCAGTGCTGGCTGCCTTTGTTGAGCTTGGAAATTGTGCACATATGAGAGAAATTAAGCCCTCATTTAACAGGGACACATGCCTGTCAAGTCCAGAGGAACAAAGGCTGGTCCCTCGGGGCTACTCAGCTCCCTGAGGCTGCCACTCATTCTGTTAGCAATGCTTACCCTTTACAGATTGTGTATAAAACCCAATAAATCATTTCATCTGCTCTGGTTAATATACACATGAGCCTGGGACTTTCTTCAAAGTATTTCTTTCTTTTGCTTACAACTCCATTCATTTATTAGGAGGTGACCTATGTTTGCTAGAATGTAGCCACTTTTTCACCTTTATATAATGACTTTAATGTCTGTGAAGTAAATCTGAAACATTTACTGTTAGAAATGAAGACATTTGATGCTACATCTATTTCACACAGGAAATGTTTTATTACTCTTTAATGGTCAATAATCATCAGTGTCTATTGTATAAATTACTAGTATACTCTGTTCTTCCTAAAGCTACAGCTGAAACATATGTATATTTCAACTGATTGATAGTAAAACAACAGGGTAAATAAAATGTGGGATGTGTAGTTTTGACTAGGATGAGAGTCTTTTCTCAATCAAAACAAAACAAACAGGAAAATAATATTAGGAAATCATTTCAGGTATTTTTTCTTTATGAATTGTTACCACAAAGATGCATCTATACAATCCTGAATAAAACAAAAGAAAAAGGAGTCTAATGATTAAAAAAAAAATTGCACAAAAGGATAACTGAAGTAAACACATGCAAGATGAAAATATTCATATATGATGTATCAGCTACCTCCAAGCTAGGGTGGATGGGTACAATTATCCCCAAATAGAAATGCACACACAGAGCAGAGGAATATTCTGAAATGAATAAAAACAGGCAAAATGAAATGCTGTCACTTCCACGTAAGCTCTTTTTGTTTTTTAAAAGAGGGCCTAATTCTGTACTTCTAGTTTTAGACTGACATAAGTGGAGAGAAAATGAACACCACCAGCTGAGGAAATGGCACCCTGTGCTGCATTCAATGAAGCAAAACTCTCACAAAGTTGAGCATGAGTTTTCCCTTATACTTGAGTGTAGGATTCAGCCAATGTCTACAAGTTAGTGGTATAGAATAAAAACAAATTAAAGTGCAGAGTTGTATCTTCTTTCCCCAAAATGGTGAAAGCAATATTTCTATGCCTGCTATTAATAGGGTTCCCTTTTGTTTTGTCCACTTGGCAATTTTTAACACATTGAAAGTATGCCACTTCTCAAGCAACAATATTACGCTTTGTATTTAAAACCACAAAATAAAGAGGGCTGACTGTTCTGACAGCTTTAATCCTGATGATACTGGGAGCCCCAAGTAAAAAGAAACTGGTACAGTATGGAGTTTTCCCTGCTCAGCAGGCAGAGAAAAAGCAGTTCTGGATTTGATAAGTAAAACCAGATATAGCTGATGGTTATATGCTAAAGCCTTGCAACTAATGGGAAATGTCAACAGTCCAATGAACTTTCGTATCAGTGGGGTCTTTCTAAAGGTCTTTTCTCCCATCTTGTTAAAACCTCATCTACTGTACAACAGTCATAACATTTTTTGTGAAAGAATTTTTCATGCTCGACTGTTGTCAGAGGGGAAAAGAGATAAGATATCAATATATTTCATATATATATAAAATACAGCTTACATTCATATTTTTCACTTTAAATTTGTGTTAACTGAGGTTAACCTTATAGGATCATGACCTCAATGTGAGGTGCTTTGGTAGTACCAAGATGTGACCCATTGTCCAGAAAGATCTGATAGTCAGAAGAAACAATCACAGTTAAAATAAATGCCAACCTTAGACTATACTCAAAGGCTATAATTCAGTGAAGATTAACAAATAATTACACTATAAGAAAAAATTCCTGTAATGAAAACATGGTACCATTATACTACGCCCCTGCAATCCCACAGGTGGGACAAATGCAATTAAAACCCCTATTCCTTAGGAATAAAAAAACCTGTACAATGCTATGCACATGTCTGCATTGTTCAACTTAATAGGAATCTACAGCTTCTCCCCCAATACGTATACATAAAATGTATTTCCTAAAAATAAATTGAACAGAAATAAAAAAGGTAAGAGATGGGGTCTGCTATACAGTCATAACAGTAAGGGATAATTCTGTAAGTAAATATAAAGGAATAAGCCCTATCGGTAAAAATAAGTTTGCCATTCTGGAAAGAACACCATTCTGAAAAAAAACCTAATTTGTGTGCATAAGGACTGAGTCCAAATTCACACTCTTGTGCAAAAGTCATAAAACAAAGGAAAGACTTTCATTTCAGTATAATTTCATTCATTCCTTGATACCCATATTAGATTTACCTGGCTCACAGAAGGTCTGTTTCTAGAGCAGGCCATAAGCAAGTATGACCCGGGGTTTTTTTTTCCCCTTGTGCAAAAATGATCAGAAACTCTGAGCCACTTTATTCACATACTCTTTACATACTGAAATGCAAAATGTTACCGTGAAAACAGGGGAGAATATGCAAAGGTGTTATATGCTATGTATGTCACTGACATAATACTTTAATAGGATATGCTGTAATTTCCTGCAATTAATATCTTAGCAGAGCTATAAAGGCTTTTTTTCCAAAATTATACCATTGCGTTTACAACACTAAAATTAATGTTGTGTCAACCTTTCCATTATAAGCCCCCTTTTTCAGAGGTTTATAACTTGGCCGTAAAACTATATTCTGACCTAAAATGTGGCACGCAAGTTCTCCATTTAGAAGGAGCCATTTTGATTAAACAAAAAAAACTACTTAACAGCTCTTTCTATTAAGTTTTTTGAATGCCCTACAAAATATATGAGGGATCACTAAGTAATCTAGGCATTCTTCAAACAAAAAATTATTTTCTCTGCACAATAAGCCACTGCAAAGGATGATTCAGACATGGAGGTTGCTCCATACCTGTAAGGAAAATACTTGGATTTGGGGAACTACAGGCTTCTTCAGGGACAGTAGTCTCTTCATGTGCCTCTTTCTGCATGACAATGGCTGTATGTCGTCAGTGACTTGACCACATGGGACATTCAATCTAGCAGAAATGGTTTTCATTGAGGGAGAAGAGTCGGTAAGAGGAATGAACAAATATTTCTCTGTTTGGCTGAAGTGGACTCACTCTGGCTAAAAGTGCTGTCAGAGTAAATTAGGACAAGGGATGAATTGACAGAAAGTCATGATAGAAAAGATGATCAAGACGTTAGAGAACTATGAATTCTGAAATCATAGATTTCAGGTCTGTCAAGTTTCATATAAGAACTGGATCAAGTCACTAAGGAAATTTAACTTATGTGCTTAAATTAGGAACCTCATCGGCTAATTAACAGGAGGTAATTCACAGCACCTGGACTGCTTTATATATGGAGCCAAAAATCCTAATTCATTCACCCAAATTAGATATCTAAAATTAGATGCCTCCAAATATCTATATGCTTTTTATTCTTCCTCAAAGTTTGTAGTGAGGATAATGCACTTGAGCTTGCAAGATGCTGAGATACACAGTTACAAAGGAGAAGACTATCCTGAAAATGCTTCACCAATAAAATTCAAGGAGATGGAAAAGGCAAAGCTAGAAATGTGATAGCAGAGTTCTTCATACAAGTCATTCATTGTCAAAGCAGAAAACAAGTGCCATACATCCTCCCATGAGAAGAGTTCGATTCTATATTTAAATTATACAAATTTCTTTGTCAAATAAGGAGTCTCAGTCTGTTCTTAGGTTATTAGGTACACACTGTGCTGTCAACTTTATTTTGTTACCCATAGCAAGTACCCACACTACTCATTTATCTGCATGATAACTAGATAGATGTAAAACTAACTATACGTTCCTCTAGCTCGCTAATCTATCACTTACAGAATAAAAATTACTTCTAAATTACTTTAAAATAAAGTTCCCTAACTGAGAAGTCCCCTTTCATGCTTTCAGGCAGTGATGTGTCTCAAGATGGATTTCACACTTCACCATCAACTGTGAATTTCTTTGCTTTTATTATCTGGTGTTACAACTTTAAAGTTTTCTTAACATACTGACATTTTGGGTGGGTGAATGAGATGAATTCAGCATTTCATAATGCACTATTGTATACTGTTTACATCATTTATTTTATTTTTATTGAATGATTACAAACTTCAATGTAAAATTAATAACATTTTGTGGGAGTTACTGCATGTGGATCAAGTGTGGTGATGTCAGTGCATCCCTCTAGGATTTAAAAGATATTTCACTGTGTTATATCATGTGCCGCACAGTATATCAATTTTTATTTCCCATCCCTCAAGTATGGAATGCACACAGTGTAACTTCTTAGCTTCTTGATATAGACGTGCAAATGCTCAGCTTACTGAAGATGATATATACAAAAACTATGTAAAAGACTGGTTCTTTCAAACAAGCAAAAGTCTTGCATAAAGCACAAGTCACTACATTATTTAATTATTTGAGGAAGAGGATTCTAAAGTAACAAACAAAAGGAAATAGCATGCAAACTGCATTCATAAACCAGCTGTTCCTTACTTCAACAATGACTTTAAAATTAGATGAGTAAATTCCAGGCAGGGCCAGTCACCTTTCTTGAGAGCTATGCTTTGGCATTTTAGCTAGTGTCTGTATTAACTGGTTGCATGAGGCAGTGAATATTGGATATATTAATTCTTTTTTTTTTTACATATATGACTTCAAACGTATACCAAATGTTAAACAGCATCTGGTTTGTTCATTTACCAGTTTGCACATAGTACTACTTTCTTTGTGTGAATTTATAACTCCTGAATACATTCAGAGAGCTATGCACTTACTTATTCTTTGTCATGACATTAACTATATTTAAAATAAGCTTTTACCTCTAAGTTGATTCAGTAATACACTTGCATTCTAGAGCATTCTCACAATTACAACTAAAAAACATTTTGATTCTTTAAGTCAGGATTTAGCCCATCTGGTAAATTCCACATTTTACTGTGAGATTTCAAAAAGTACTTTACAATTTATTTGCTAAATGCTTATGGCCTTTTTATGCAGGGGCTGTACTTCATCATTTTACTCCAAATACCTGCTTCTGCAGACAGAAATTTTGACCTCTGATATCATCACATTCCAGACTTGCCTGTATATCTGAATATCTCCATAAATCAAGTCATTCCAATAACAGCATTTATTAACTATTTTCTTTATTCACTGTCTCCTGATGAGTGTGTCAAATAGCATGGAGGAGGGTTTAACAAAAAAAAGTAACGCAAATCCTGACTTTTTTCCCTCTTGGCCTTCACATGGTTTTCAATCACAAAATGCATCACTGAAAAAGTAACTAATTAGAAATGAAAGGGCAATATCTTAGGCAGTTCGTCAGTCCTGGGATATGTTTCAATGTAATGCTGATGTAAGACTTGAAAAGGAGCTGGTGTGCCCAGAAGTTTGCCTTTATTTTCCAGATACATCCACTTGTCTCATAAAACAAATTACATCCCCTAAGGCCCCTGCCTCATTCACATCTTTGATATTCCAACAATGACACTAATATTCTAAGTCCTTCCTCATATAAGGTGCCCAATTCAGCAAATTGTACTTATGTAAGTAACACTTAGATACATAAGTCATCAAATACAGGCTATGCAAGTATTACTCAAGCAAAAAAGCCTTCACACATGCAATCAGCCCTGGTGGTAGGCTGCCAATTGGCTCAGTTTATGCTTCCAGTTACCCATTTTAGTTTGTGCACATGCCACTTTGGAAGAAAACATGTTTTCTATGCTGAAGCAAATACTGCACTATTATTGCATTATTTCGAATATTGTAATATTGCAAAGATCACATTATGCAGACAGAGAGGGTGATGCAGCCCCGTACTACCAGAGGAATAGCACCGGAGAGCTTCAGAGGGATATAATGTCTGCTAAACTCTTTGGGAGCTAGACCAGGGCATCACTCCATGCACGGCTGGAATGGGCAGACCACCAGCTGAGAGGGAGCCCTGGGCAGCACTACAGGTGGGTAGCAAATATTTGCTTAATCCTCTGCTGTTATAACCAGCTCCTGCATAATCTACCCTTAATTTAACAGGGTTAAAATCCGATGTTCTTCTGTAAGCAAAGGCTGTAGAATGACTGCTTGGGCTCAATAGAATCAATGAGATTTTAGCCCCTGGCTTTGACAGAGGCACGGCTGAGAACAAGCCCTTGAACCACTGGCAAGATTGCAGTGCAGCACACCCAGAGCAACTGAAGCAGCAGTACTTGAACTGAGGAGTATGGATGCCTGTGCCTTAATTTCTAATTTTAATACAGGCGTGGGAGAGGAAAAGTGGGAGGGCAGCTACTATCATTTACTGCACCAATATAAGCCTGAAAAACAATGACATTTACTTTGGTTTAACTGATTTCCACACATCAGATCGTGTTCAGCACCCATGTGCTAAAGTCCTATTCTTCAAGTCTGTTGAAATATCACTTTCCAAAACATGTGTGCTCACATTTGGCCAACACCACCACAAGATCATTTTATTAACTTGTAGCTCATTTCATAGACTGCTGCTCATGTTGCTAACATATGCTATTCTACCATTTACTGCTCTATAATTAGAGAAGTCATATGAAAGAGATATACACAAGGCTTAATTTTTGCATTAAATACAATTTGTTTAGACTCGGGTAGGCGAAATAAAGCTATTTAAAAAAACATATAGTGAATTAGAAAACTGGAAGAAATCTAATTTAACTCTTAGACAGTCACAGTTATAATTTTTAAAATCCCTCTCCCCCATTTTAATACCATATACAGTTTTAAGGAATGTGTTAAGAGTCAAATCCAGAACCACTTTGCCAGGATAAATCTTGGTTCCAGGGGCTGAGGGCCTCAGGGGCAGAGCAGCTAGCAGAAGCTTTGCAAATGTGGAAACAAGGTGAAAAACCAGAAGCTTAGCAGTAGCATAGGAGGGGTGAACATTTAGCACAGTGTGTCTTTTTGCTTAGGCCTCCACCATGCTCTTGTGCCAAGGCATTTTAAGTACAGAAGAGGCTGAAAAAAAAGAATAAAAAGCATTGCTGGAATATTTATTAAAAAGTAGGATGCTCTGGGAGAAGGTAAGGATCCCACATTACTTCTCTTCGTACACACCTGATAGAAAATTCCAAACCAGCCAGGCATGAAGATAGTTTTGTTGGGAAAAAGCGGGCCTGTAATAGACCTTTTTCTTGGGTGATTATCAAACAAGGACTTTAGAACTCATTAAGAAGTGACTGTGTAATAATAAATAAAATATGAAACATTTCAGTTTGATGTTAAGCATATTTATGTTCCTTCCACCAGCTCAGTCTCCATTTTCACTAAGCGAGTTCTCAGCTGGACAGAAGCTGTAATGCCTCACTTATGGTTGAGCCCTATGAATCTGAATCAATGATTTAGCTGCCAGCTACAAGTTGCAGGCACATTTCTCTCTTCCATGTGGGCACAACTGCAGTGCAGCAGGGAGTTAGACATAGATTTTTTTAAGATTGAATTTTTTTTTTTAAATTGTTTTAAAACACCAGCAAACTGGTATTTAAGAGACATGTATCCCTTCTACCGTAAATTACTAAACTTCAGCTAAATTTTGTTAAGCCATCACAACAATTTACATTTTCTACTGCCATAATCTTGACTGCTTATAAATTACAGTAGTTTTACCTATTCTTCAATCCAGAAACATCATTATTAAAATGTTTGATGCAGGCTACAGTGTATCTATCATTACTTGTAAAAGTTAATTAGATTAGATAAAAGAAATAATTAGATTTGCATTTTTATCCTAGTTTCAAACTTCCAAAGAAGATCACAACAGTGTGCCTGTGGGCAATTAAAAACAGCATACAGCAGTGAAATATAAAGGCAAAAATGTCTGTTTTTCCTGACTAATTCATGATTGAAGATACAATTACAAAATATTTTAAGGGCATGCTGAAGCTGGGGGCTATTCCTAGACTTCTAAGTTTTGTTTATAATTCTCGCTTTCTTTCAAGGGAGTATCTGATCTGCTTACCCTGCCAATAGAAGTATCAAATTGCTTTCAATGGGTTTATTTGGTCGTGTTCAGAGCTTGCTGGCAGGGGATTGGTTTCATGATCAATAACATAAAAAAATAAATAAAAATAATAAAGGAAAAAAAGGTGGGGAAGAATATTCCCTAGTGCTGAAACAGTAGCATTGCAATTGCTTTTTGCTTGTCAATGCTAAATACAGTTTACAAAGAGACACAACCTCAGAGAGCATTACTGAGCTGACAATAACTAGACTCCAGCTTGTGCATTTTCAGCAAGCTCACTTCATGGAGCTTTAACCTGTCTCTAAAAGGCAATAAATGAAAGGCTCAGCTCTTAGAACTAGAGGTCGGTTACATACTTAATGATGAAGCATATCTTTAAATCTATTTCTACCATTATTATCCTAGCAAAAAATTAATTAACCAGGTCAGGGAGGCCATGAAGGCTAATGTGAAATGTAATTATTCCTGATCTTTAGACATGTACTTCACATAAAGCAATAGTCCTTATTCAGCTCACCAGGTACCTGAATCGTCAGTAGTAAATCATGGATAAGAAGAGAGACTGGTTGGTTCAGCCTCTTAAGTTTTAAGTATGACTCAAATTATTCCTATTCAAGGACAGTTTAAATAGCTGTAATTTTTGTGCTACTATTCTTTTGTTTGTTTACTATCACAGTAACCATGTTCACTCTTCTGAAACAGAAAATGCAAGAACATTAATAAGTCTAATAATAAGAAACTACAACAGCATGGATGTATAGGTTAATACTGGAAAAAAAATTACTATTGGAAATAATATCTATTAGCTGAATTAAAACATAATACTTGTGACAGCAGATGAAGCCAGCTTTTCTATTCAACAGAAATCATACTGGTTTAAACAGAAAATGAAATGCTCTGCAATGGCACTGAGCATAGTGCAGAGGAGTAAGGTGAGTGGAAATGGACAAAAGCAGTCTGGATCAGCTGTCATTATAATGCCATCAGAAAAGCTTAACAACCAGTGTCCCTTTCATAGATTTCAGCCACAATTTAGGACTTGCCCTAATGAAGCCTGCTCACCAGAAGAGGGAAGCCTGCAAACTTTCATCCTTTAAATCCCACCTCCGTAGGGAAGTCGTGGAGTAACAGGCTCCAAGCATCAGTGATATCTGACCCCTTTTTTCAGCTGACTGTGGTGGGGCCAGAAGCTGTCCCCAAGCCTTACTCCAAAAGGACTGAATTCTGGCAACAAGGCACTGAATTCATAGGGATTTCAGAGCCTGAAGCACTTTGCAAGTTTGGAACTGTTCTAGTGATTTAAGCCTTCCCGGCATCCAATGTAATCTTATCTTCATGATGTACCACCAAATTCCTTTTTTTAAACAGCTTTTTCCCTTACCATTAAAAGTTTTCCTTTTCACAGTATAGGATAAGAGGTGTCCTTGAAATAGTCTTATTTTGTCCCTTCAGCTTTAAGAATGCTTTTCTTAAACAAAAAAGAAAGTTAGCTTAAAAAATCTGAATTATCCTGGAGACTGATCTGTGAGCTCTTGCCCTACAGTATTTTCTCAAATTTATTTACCTTGAAATCAATGATTTCTTTTCATAGATTAGCAGAAGGAAGAATTTAATTTGGCATACTAGATTTTCTCCCATCTGTATGGACTCCTCTGTGGAAGCATGTTTGTGAACACGAAGCATATTTGAAATGAAATGTAATAATACACTGCACTTATTTGAATTTTTCATTTAAGATTCTCAAAACATTGTGTTTTAATTGAGACATAGGAAACAATTTGCCAGATTTCAGTTAATCAGATACAGAACTGAGAAGAACTCTACATTCCTACTTCCTTTAGCTAGAGACAAAACTGCTTTCCCCAAAATGCACCCTCTGAAAATAATATTAGCTTCACTTATAAAACATAAGATGATTATGCAAACATTTAATGACCTCAGTACTCTTGAAATACTTTTATTGTTTTCCTATGCTAAGCCTAGCTAATGTCTTCTTTGTTCATAAATTGTTGATAAAGGTTTGGATAACCTTAAAAAAAAACCAAAACAACAGACTAAATTAAATAAGGCAAAAGTTATTAAATAATATACACCATACTGTAAATAATAAATAATGAAAATTCTCAGTAAATTAACCCAGTAGGTGTACAGGAAAATACGTGTTTTATTTAATATGAATTATTTCCACTTTTACATGTGAATGACAGAAATCCTATGAACCCCATCTAAAGTAATTTCTAATTGTTTAAATAAACTAGATGCGCTCACTTACAGAAATTATTAAGAATTAACACCTGACCTCAGATGACAGTGGTACACTGTGTCTTGTGTGATGAAAACGTTGCATCAGCAATGCCCCACTCCTGAATCCTGGAGAACACCCTGTAATTATTTCAGGTAGCTGTACCATAAATAAGTCCCTGCCCAGACAAAACGGGCATCTGTGCTACTTAGATTTTGTAATCTTTTCAAAAAGGGAGTGACCAAGAAGACTACTATTGTTTTTCTATGCATACAAAGTACAGATACAAATCCACTTTATATAAGCAATTGATGTTTCCTGAAAAGGGTTGCTCAAGAGTGTTTTAAACAAATGCATGTTCTGAATAAAATCAAGCAAGCTATTGGGGACACAGTTACAAATTCTACCAAGCCCAAAAACTAAACCGAGGATGTTAAAATTTATTAGAAAATTGTTTTTTCCTCTCAAGCCACAGAGAGCATGATTCTCCTCAATTCACTTCAGATCTCTACACTACAGGCACTGGCATGCATATCTTTATAGTTAATACAGAGGAACAGCCATTTTAGGGAACAATTCATCTGACATTTTAAATATCTACTTTAGGACAAGATTAATTGCATCCTAAAACTCCTCTCTCTGCTTCTCTCTGTTCACTATAAAAACAACCTGGATAATTAATTGGGACAGAGTCTATACTGCAGTTACCTACTTTTGATAAGATTAATTCCACCCAGAGTCACCAGTGCAACTTCATTATCAGTACTGAGGTTTCCTGGGAAGATGCTGGGAGGGACCTGGGAGAACTGGCACAAGACTGCATCTCTCACCTGCCTCGTGGTTTACTTCCATTCCACCTACAGCCCTTAGGGAGCTACAGGTCTCAACAAATTGCAACATTCATAATCAATTCAATAGCAACAAACCTATTACGAACTGCAGAGGCAACTTAGCAACTAACTTCTCTCTCAAGCAGCTCCTGGCTAGAAAACCTGCCACAGAATTAAGAAACAACAAATGAACAAAGAACCACTTGGCTCACAAGCAAATGGACTGTGTAAGCTGGTGGTTAGCCTAAGAAACAATCTAATAAAAGGTTTTTTTAGTAATGCTTGAGATGGCATCTGTCCAACATACCTACAGGTCCACACTAGAGTCTGTGATGTGCCTTGGATAGTGAGATGCCCACCACCAACTGACTAACAAGCTGGGCAGGGAAACAGTCTCAAATACACTGCCTCAAATACACTGACTGGATTCTTGTAAATATCAAGATAAATAAAGAGGCCAGAGTACTCAGGAACTATGGAACAAGAATAGTTTATATTGGCCAGATTTTTGAAACAAATATAGGGAAGGATCATTAAGGAATAAGTTAGCTCACATGAACAGAACAATCACTAAAACTCTGCTTTGTATATGAATTTAGGAAAGGATGGGAAAGAAAATTTGTGGAGGATTCAGCACTATATAAGAGGAAAATGGGGAGTGAACAAGTGAAATCTATTCTAAAATGAACCTTCAGCTTATTTAAAAGTGTTTTCTTGGTGTGAGTAGAAGCGTAAAGCCACTTCTGGAAAGCATTGAGTGCACTGAAACACGAATTACCTTTAAACTTTTCACTACAGAGCAGGGTACTTCCCTGTAAAACATACCCACATTCTTCAAACAGGAAAAAAAATTGCCTTTCATGATTACTCTTTTTGTGCCCTAATATTTAAAGAAATTTAAAAAATAGAAATTTCTCTTGCAAAAAAAAAAAGTGTTCTGTTTAGCAGACTCAGCTATGTTTCAGTCTTAGTTTTTATGCCAAGTAAAGAATTTTTTATGTGATCCTTTGTGTTCTGAAGCCAAAATAGCAAATAATGCTTAGAGAAGATAGTGTGTTTTTTTCATTTCACTGTTTCTTATATCTTCAGTTTTGCCATCTAGTAACACAGCAAGCTGATTAAAAACTAAAACTGACCATCTAAGCTTATAAGAAACAATTGGCAGCACAATGATCTGTCAGACTAAACTAAAATATTAAATCAAAGGGCAGCCCCATGGAAATGCTTTCAAACAAAGCTGGAAGCATAGAAAGTAAATACAGTCATGTCAAAGTGCCTCTACCCACATGTCACTCCCTATCCACATATATTTGAGGAAAATTAAACCAAGTTCTGAGTACATGTACAGATAATTGAATACCTCCAGAACACTCTCAGATCCACAATGGCACAGTTACTCCAAAAGTACATTAGATACATATACCTGTGACTCTGTACATGAGCAGATTTGAATTAGGGACTTAGTACTGTCTCAGTGTCTATTATCCTTTTCTATAGCTGTTTGCTTTAGTTAATGAAGTGGAAACCATTCTTCTAGCCTTATTTATTATAAAGCAAATTTTGCCTTTGTAGAATAAGGAATTCCATAAACATTGACTGAGACTCTCTTTTTACTTCACACAATACAAGTCAAACCGATCACAGATTTCAGAATTAAATGACAAGATTTAAGAAATAGTTCATAACTTTTAGAAGAAAACTCTACTTATTGAAGAAAAGCTCTTTCCACTAAAAGATGTTCCACAATTTTCTAAGACACAGAGACTCTCCATAGAGCATTTTTACTAAGGCTTGTTAATAAAGCATGTGACTGCTTTATTTTAGATCCTTCCTTTGCCATAAATGGAATTTAAGTATAATCAGAGGAGACCAATAAAACACACTGACCTGAATTTGCTGCTGTAGTAGATTGATTTTGTGCTGCTGTTGCAGAAGTTGCTGCTGTTGTCTTGCAATCTATTAGAAATAAAATTTCCATTAAAACAGTAATATTGTAAGTTAAGTATTATTAAGTGAAAAGCATCTTATTAGTTATTCTTTATTATATTTTTATTAACCTTATTTTTTAGAAAAATGAAATATATTTTAGAGTTATCTGTTCATGTAAATAAACATTTTAAATTTAAACACAACATAAAAATCAAGTTAGCCAGTAAGAAATAAGTATCCTAAGTATCTAGGACTCAACTCTGCAAAGCACAGAAACATGGGTTTAGCTCTGGGCCTGTGAATAATCTCATCACTATTCAACAAAGCATTTAAGCCTGTGGTGATCTTTGACTATGATGCATTACTGTTAGCTACAATGGGAATGAAACACATGCTTAAAATTAAGTGCTTTGCTGAATGGGGATGGGATTACTCAGGTGCTTAAGGTTAAACACACATTTTCCTGCTTTGCTGAACTGAAGCCTTACCTAGTATTTATAGATACTTCACTATTCAGCACAAGCTCCTAGGGCAAGCTTCTCTAACTTCATTCACAATGAGCAACATAATACTTCTCTAGTAAATCTCAGAGTCTTCCTTGGAACTATTCAATGAAGTAGGATTTTATTCCATGTAAAAGCAGTACCTGATTCTCAGTAACTCATCCTCAACCCATTCCTGTGAAATATTTAGACATTCTTACTCTCATTTTGTAGATTCAGTAAGGGATCTGGATGGTAAATGCTATATCCCTTCTCTAACATAGATGGAGAGAAGCAAGCATTCTGGGCAGAGAGTGCTAGGAAACTAACTGGGGAGAATCTGCTCCCAACGCACTCCCACCCCTGATTCCCACTACCCATCCAGAATCAGAATGCAAAGGCAGAAAGGAAAAACAGGATCCTGCCCTCAAATCACAGATCAGCTCCCTGCAATGGGTAACATGGACTAAAGCTACAAGAGAGAAGCTGCAGGGAGCTGGGGGAGTAACTGGACTTCTGCTTTTGAAAGGCTTTTCTGCAGCATCCTGAAGCAAGGACAAGATTTGTGTTTCCTGGAAAACGTGGCCTCAGCACTTCTGCTGCCTTCACTTCTTAAGTATAATTTCCCCTCCTATAAATATTTATCTAGAGCAGAGGAACCATGTAAAAACAGCAAGAAGTTGGTGACAAAGGTAGCTTTGCCACTCAAATCCACTGTTTTGGTTTTAGCTAAAAACCCATCCTGGTTTCCTTCCCCACCATCTTCCAAGTCATAAACAGAGAAAGCCGAGTAAAATGTTTTTATGTTAGAACAATTACAGAAACAGAGAAAGGTTGATTTGGAGATAAACAATCACATAGTTTTAGTGCAAACTGTTCAGATTAACTCATAAGGAATCTGCAGTTACACGTTAACAGCTTGTAATTGTGCACACACAGAGATCAAGCCTGTCATTTTCTTAACTCCCACTTTGTCACCTGGAAATAGCTCTCCGATTTCTGTCCATGCTATGGTTAAAATTCACTTTTGTATGGGAGACCAACACAAAATTCATACATACTTTAAGTCCTGCATGTGGCCTCAAAGAGACAAA
Organism: Piaya cayana; assembly: GCA_013389865.1. Classification (NCBI taxonomy): domain Eukaryota; kingdom Metazoa; phylum Chordata; class Aves; order Cuculiformes; family Coccyzidae; genus Piaya; species Piaya cayana. The sequence continues at coordinate 46,877 of WAAB01002224.1, forward strand.
ATGAGATCTATGTGATCCTGGGGCCAGATCAAGGCTCAGTGTTTGCACAGAAAAGGGATCAGGCAACTCTCATAGCCCACTACACTAACATGAATCAAACTCCCTTTATGAGCCTGGTGTTCAAATATATCTGGGTAAATCTCTCAGTAAAGACAAATTAAAATATTGGTGGAAAAGACTGAAAGAGCAGGCCCTAGTCTGCTAGTGAAAAGGGTATTCCAAGCAGAAGTATCCGCCTGTGTGCCAGGGTAAGCCAGGTACAGCTCCTAGGACCTCAGGTCACCCATTGTCAGATCAGTGATCAGCAGTAGTGTCTGTGCTTGGGAAAGCAACTCTAATGGCAATTGCTACAGGAAACATTTAAAAACCTGTGTGTGTGCTTGAGTTACTGGTTTTTAATGAGTAACACACCAATTGTGCTATTCCATCTTAGAAGTTTAGGGCTTGTCGCAACAGATAAGCTCTCTCAGGTGTATGTCCACATTGTCCCAGCTGCTAAAATTTCAGTGAAGGTAGTAGAAAGATTATCATGATATTTAGCTTCAGAAAGCAATTATTTGTAATTTCATATTGAAATGAGACATCACATGGAGCTGCATCATGGCACATTTTTTCCCAGTGCTGTCTTTTCTCACTGATGCACGGCATCCTATGTCCAGATTTGTTTGAAACTGCTGGTGACCTCGCTGCTACTTAACTTGGTAAACTATAGCCAAGGCAAGGATGAGATCTTTGTTTACATGTGCAAAGGCACTAATCTACCACAGTTCAGACTGCTTGTGAACATCTTTTTGTACAATACAGCACCATTTGAATAGGCATTTCCTGATGAAAACCAGAAATACACTATGAGGCATTTAGTGTCAATGGTTGCTCTTTGATCGAACAGTACTGTGATAGAAAATGTATCCAATACCCTGTAATGCAATTCCCATAGCATAGTCTTGATGTATAGGCTTGACATAGTAAAGTAACGTACACAAGCACCATGTGGCTCAAATTCTGAGTTTTATTTGCCTATGGGTTGAGCTACATGCTCGCTTCATTGAGCATGACAACCTAGTTTTAAGTGTCATTTAATTTTCATTTTGAAATATAATTACAAAGTATTCACTGTAAGATATCACTCGTCTGCAAATGTGTCAAGATTAATTTGTGCTAGCTTATTCACAAGTGTCAATAGTTAATTACTGTGTCATCTCTGGATGGCTAAATGACATTCTAACTTCTGATTTTTTACAGTGTTCCTTTATGTTATTTTCCATTAGGGGATGAGTCCATATTCCTACATGTGGGCAAATACTAAAGCACATAAAATACCAGACGTCACAACTCATTAAAATCAACAGAGCATATATTGCTGTATATATCCTATAAAATACACTTAACTGAAAAGATAATTCTAGTAATAATGTCAGATTCCTAAAAACCACACATTAATTTTGATCTGTCTGATCTAATGCCTAGGGGACTAGAGTATGGGATCACTGTTGTTACACATTTGTACAATACAAAAAGGACAGCTCTTTGGATCCCTTCATCTTTGAAAAATAAAAAAAATAAAAACCAACTCCCACAATATGAAAAAAAAAATTCAACCTTATTGTAGAAGATACCTGAAGGTATGAGGATGCTTAAAGGTTTTTTGTTCAATTATTTTCTTCTCAAATAGAGAAAGAGTTAAATAATGATTATAGTCTAGATTTTTTGTAACTCCCAAAATTGCACATCAGTGCAAGAAACAAGAACTGCGAACTCTATCAAATGCCATTTATTATAGGAACTAAATTATTTGAATGTCCATGTCCACTTTTTTTTCTCAGGGTCCTACAATATTTCCTCTTTCTGGAAAAGGACGTAATTTCTGAAGATATTTAAGCTCCCATAATAATAAAGATTGAAAGAAAGCATCAAGCAGAACAGTGTTTATGATAAGCATTCTGCATCAAATATTTTCACAGGTTTCTTTCTTGGAGCCTCACCTGTTCTTGCTGTTGGCGCGCAAGGTCCATTTGCTGTCGTTGTTTTTCAATTTGTGAGGCTGCCAGCTTTTTCTGTTCATCATGGGCAGCCAGGAGCTGCTCCCGTAAGCTGATCAGCTGGGTGATCATAGTAGAGAGCTGTCGCTCTTTTTCTGCCAGGCTTTCTGGTGTACCTAAATGTACAGGAAAAATGAACTGTAAATATGAGATAGACAATACTTACTAGGCAATATTCACAAAAAAAAAAAAGGCTGAATCACCAACGTGCTTATTTCAAGCAGCAGCTTGAATATGTAATTTACTAACAAATCTTGAAAGAATCCAGCTTTGCTGTGCTTTAAGCAGTAGAGGATATAACAAAAATTGGAGTAGAAAAACCAGTATTATTATTTTCTGACAGGAGTAATTAACAATGCACTGTGTACAAACTCCTATATCTTTTCCATCTCAATCTGTTCAGTGTGATAAATACGTTCACAATTTATTTGACATAATTTTCATTCACTTTATATATTTTTGTGGTTTTTTCCCTGAGTATGTAAAAATCCTAAAACATAAAAAAAATAAAATGTGCTATTCATTGGAAGAAGCAGTTTAATAGCTTATTGATCATTTCTCCAAAACACCCATCTATCTGGTAAGTCATTTGGGTAAATGTAAGCTTTGGTTACAGAATGCATACTAAAAATGAGCTCTGCCTGTCCCTAAGAGAAATGGCTAACCTGAGAAAATGGTTTAAAAATTTTCATTTAACTTTCAAAGTTTACTCTATAGAGAGCACTTAATTAATATGAAACTACGGTACATTTATTCTTTGCACTAATGATGCTTAATGGTCTGTTTATGGGTAAATTGCATGGGTCTCCTAAGTAGAGAGCACAGGGTCCTTCTGCAAATCAATCCAAAAACATCCCCTCTTACATATGAACTTATTACTCTGTCACAATCAGTAATGTCAGCTCCTATATTTGAGCCACCCACTGCACTTACTTGTGTGAATATCTCAGACCCACAGCTCTATAAGAGGTAATATAATTACGGTAAGGTAGCATTCAAGAGTATCAGAAGAAGATCTGAAAGAGGTTTACAGTTGGAAGTAGGATAAATGAAGCAATTTTATGTTATACAGCAGAGAATTAGACAAGAAGTGAATCAAATCAAGATTTAGTCAGATCTGTAATCTGCCACAATGATATGAGATAGGGTACAAAAAAATAGTCACATATTTCCTTTCCTCCATTCACAATAGAGGACTGTGATTAAAGAAGTCACAGGACTTCTGAAGAGAGAGAAAATGTGTGAGGAATAGAACCTGTGAGGGAATGGAGAAGTCGTCACCAAAATTATGATTCCACCTTCTTCCCGGGAGTAAGACGGATATCTTCTAGGGAAGAGACGAAAGCATTTGATAGGTTTCATAAGGAGAGGGAAGACAAAATAGACTCCTGCCAAGTGGGTGACAAACCCAAGATAATCTACCACTTACATCATGTTACAATAGGAGCAATGTTATTCTTAAACACAATTTCATTTCCAAAAGCAGCATACAAGAAAAACTCTGTCTATAATTGCTATCTATGGGAAAAGAAGATGCATGGCCTAAGTCATTCACTGTAAACAAAGCAAAGCCCCAGAAACAAAGGGTGTTTGTTTTTCTGTAGATTTCTTAATTGCATTTAACACCACAAAGTACTGAAGATATTCAGTTTCTTAGCCACTATTAACTATCATAGTTTTAAAAGAGCCTGCAACAAACTGATGTTTCAGTATCCTGTAATGCCAAATCTTAAATCAGTATACATGGGACATAGGCCTCCAGACAAGGAAAAATCAGTGACTTCTGTTGTAGCAGAAGCTTTAGAAATGGTTAGCAATTTTCTTAGACACAAGTATCACAGAGGCATGAAATTAAACTTCAACTCCTGTCTTCAGACCAACTCATTGCAACACCTTAGTGTGATATGACTGAAAAAATAAAGAGAGCTCTGTGCAAAAAGCTGTTTCAAAGCAACAACAAACAAAATGGTTTTGAAAGTAAGTTCAGGCAGGTATTTTAAGCAGCAAATTTCCTGCACCAAAGGTGCTGTCTTGCAGGATCCATTACCTTGTAGTGAGCTTTACACTGTTGACAACAGTTCAGTTACCTCCAACTTCACCTTAACCTCCTTAAACTGTATTATTCAGTCTTGAAAGTTTTGCATGATGGACCAAAGGTTATTTAGGTGCATTTGAATATGATTTTGTATACTTAAATTCACTTTCATGGATAGAAAGACTGCTCTTCTAAAGAAAAAATCCCTCATCCATCATGACTAGAAGAGAACAACCACTCCAGCTGTTTTAGAAGGGCAATGGGAAGCAGCCTGCTATCTCAAATGATACTTATTACCATCCATTGCCACCTGTGAGACCACAGCTTAAGACTTTCATATCTGTCAAGCAGCTTTGGCATTGTAATGTAGGACCCTGATCCTACAGTCATAATATATTTTACATATCCAAAGTCGATATTAATCTCCTGCTCCATTTCCATATTATTCTCTATACTTTGTACTTGCTACATAATATGAGTAGAAAGCCACCACAAGGAGTGCCTGTTAAGGGTACAAAATATGATTGTTTTATTATGACTAGCTAGAATCATTTAATATAGTCATAGCAAATTTGTAAGATCATTTCTTTTTCTCCTTTTTCTGAAGTAACCATTCTTATTCAGGAATTCAAAATAATTGTTTCCACCACCCCCACCCCACCCCAAGAGAAACACATCGTAAATGAATGACCCCATCTAAAGTACGCTACTCCTTAATTTGTACTGCGCTATGTAATCAAACAACAGAATAGAACTAATAACCACAAACGTACACTGTGCTCCTGGAAAATAACAAGACCTCCATGAAGCTGCAAGACACCTAACCAAACACTGCTCAAGACAAGAAAAAGCATAAGATGCAGAATGTGGTTGTATGAACAGTGAGGGGAGGGGAGTATAATTTAATTTTAGAGTGGAAAATCCCAACCATTATTTTACAATCTAACTACCAATAAAAAAATAACTTGTTCAGAATGCAGACCAGATTGAGCTGATCTGGCTGGGCCTAGAGAGGTCATCAGTAGCTGTGCACCATCATCATCTGTTTTGCATCCACTTACTGCAGCAAGCAATGAGATTCCTAAACTCATTACCAGTAAATAAACAACTTCTGCTGACTAGAAATATCTATAAATAAAATCAAATATAGCTATCTGTAAAATGTATTTGCCATAAAAACAGATAATACAAGAAGCTTAGTGAAAAATATACAGTAAATATGACAGCTTCCATAAAATGTTATATATCACAGTTCCCTCTCTGTTCTAACCCTATTCTTTTACTCCAAAGACAGCAGTGCACTGTTTTTTCCACGGGGTCTTCCTTATCCCCAAAACACATCTGTCTTGAGTTTCTCTCAGATTTGTCAGGTGGATCAGTGCTCCCCAGGGCCTGCTCCATCTGAAGTATTTTAATTTGACTAAACACCTGATTTATTTTATCTCTCCGATGAGAAAGGTAGTTTGTCTTAATAGAGCCTGTCAGCCTACAGTCCCATTCACAGCAATTTACAGGCAGCCAGGGATGCTGGAAGAGAAGAGTGCTGTGATTCTGTATTTTATCCTCCTCCAGAAAGCACCTAAAAGCAGCTATTCACTGCTACTGCATGTGGCATTTTAGAACTGAATTAGCTTTTTATTCAAGTAACTACACTTGTTGTGAATAGCTTATCTGTAAAATTGCTACATTCACTACTGATTTTATTAACCTCTGGCTCTGTCACAAAATGGTCTTCAGTTACAAAAGACCTTTAAAATTGACACATTTTTCTTAGGGACCTTTATTTCAGTGACTTCAGATACACTGAATTTGATCCATTGACTCCCTTTACCAGCAGTATTTAGAATTTTGAGTGTTGGTGGAAAGTCAATGGTGTTTAAGGACTTATTTTTTAAATATAGCAGTTAGTCTCATCACAAGTTCAGGAAAAAATAGTTATTTTTTTAATAGGCCTTTGGTTATATATTTTTGCATATGTGATTAAAATCAGAAGCTGAAAAATATGATAATTTTGTTGTAGCGATATTTTTATTTTCCTTCTGGTCTTATTGTTTTACTCTTTATCTCTTTTACTCTTTATCTCTTTTAAAGCACAAATTAAGACAAAATTATCAGGTTGAAAAGAACTAAGGCAACAAAGTAAACTTTTGAGAAATTCTGGTCATAGGTCAATCTAACCAGAAGTGAGAAAATAAAAAGTAGCTATAAATCTGCTGAAAAAGAGAAAAGACTTCAACTTGTGGTCTAAAATTACATTTTGAAAGAATTCTGTTGCAAAAATCTACCTGTTAAAATGGATCACAATACTGCATGATTTCTGGTACGCAGCAACAGAAAGATCATCCTGTATCTTATGATGCATTTAATAACAATCATAAACATAATCTTGCATTTTATCTATCTAGATTTCTTTAAGCATTGCAAAAAAAAAATTAATTTCAGTATCCTGTAAGAGTAGATACATAATACAACTATAGTTACATATATATAGTTGTGTATCAATCTCTGGTTTACCAGCATACAACACTTCTATTAACTCTTACTACACATTCAGTCTATACACAGATGTAGCTGTATGTCAACACAGGAGGCTTTTCAATGTTAAATTTTGAACTGTCCTTGTGGCAAGTCGTTGTGAGACAGAGGCAGAATAATAACTGCTGATAAGGGGAAAAAGTAAGCAAGAATAACAAAAAATAGATTTCCAAACTTATATAGTATAATTTAAACTAATCCCTTTGACACCCAGCAGAAGAAAATAAAATAACACCACATATACTTTCAAGTGAATAAAAGACAAAATACTGGAGTCATAAATAAGCCAAACATTTATAGACATGAGCCAAAGCTTGCTGAGGTAGGATTCTTAGCTGTGACACTAAATTACTGTGGCTTCTCGAATGTGCTTGCCTTAGTTTCCCAATATGTACACAAAATAAAACACTACTAGAGGGTTTTATGCCTAGTTAGTTACTGCTTCTGAAGTGCTTTGAGATCTTTGCACGGAATCTACACAGCTGCAAAGTATTATTGGTTCCCTTGAATTCTGTGATTAGTGCGAAGCACGACAAATATCATCTTTGTTTATGCACAGCATCTAAACTAACTTTTGCCCCAAATACTTACAGGAAATAAAAATTAATAAATCACAAATGATTAGTCCTGTTTTGTTTTCAGAACAAATATGTAACATGACTTGAAAAGACAGTAATGCAAGGTAGTGTGGACTGACAGAAACTAAGATGATCTTTAAATCACATAAATACAATTCCGAAATATCATCAACCAAAGAAATTCAACCAACAATCAAAAATTATTTTGCATCAAGTTAAGCAATTTCAGCATTTTAAAAAAAAAGCCTTTGTGAATCACTTACTCTGTTAGTTTGTTGGGGGTTTTTTATGGACATTGTTTGAAAAGAAAGCAAAAATACAATGCTAGACATAAAAGAAAGTGTATTTGATCTTGGCTGCCCAGAGATAACCTGGTTAAACCATTCTGTCTAACACAGCATTTTGCAGCACACATCAGATAGGCTGTGATGTCTCTACTTCACAGACTCTGTCCAGCATTTAGCATTTACCCTTTTCTGATTGGGTCACCTTTTAAATGCCACAAAATAGGGCAGCAAAAGTCAACAAAAATAAACAGGGAAAACAGAAGAAAGTAACAATCTAATGGAAGGGCCTTGGAGATAAAAGTCGCTTTGTAAGGGCTGCCTGACTAAGGAGCCCCCTTGCCATTGCAATAGCATCTAATTTGAGTTTTAACTCCAACAGCAGTTTAAAAAGCTTTCCACTCTAAAGGGCCCCAAGTGCATCATAAAGATAAAGCATTTCAGTAGAAAACAGCCACAAAGACCTCTATTATCTTATCAGTCTTTGGTTACAACAGCTGAACCAATATGACTAAGGTCTCAATGACTTTTTTCCCCCTTCTTTTTATAACACTAGAACACTGGAATTTCTTTATTTCATGATCAGTTAACAATTGTTGATGTTCCCATATGCTACCGTCCAGTCCTTAGTTAATAAAAAGTTTTATAAATGCTTACATTGTGCTTTGTAACACCCTAGTACAGAAGGCAGCACAGCAAACATGTCCAGCAGACAAAACACAGCAGATAGCTTGTCTTGTGAAGGTATGACATCCCCTCCGTCCTTAAATCTCAAAATGATTCTATTTTTTGAGCAAGAAAAAATTCATAACTTATATACATAAACAGTAATGGGAAATAATATTAGGAGCTACTTAAAACAGTCTGTAGAGCAAAATCTAGTTGCCAGGTTTAGAAAAACAAAAAATGGCTTATTAGCTATGTTTATATGGATGAAAATGCTTTTCTGACAGTCTTCAGGATTCATACTAGTTTCACATATATTGAACCTCAGATACTTAAGCCATTTCTTAGGTAGGAGCAATTTGAAACTAATACAGAACAGCCAAGTTTTAATATAATCCTTACCAGGCCATCTAGATGGTCAGACCATCCAGACTAGCCATAAAATTACAAGCAGCAAAGTGAAACTGAAATTACCTCAGTGAGGTCATGATGATCTTTCATCCTGCACACCCTGCCATTTAGTTTGGATCACACCAAAGTTTTTATCCAGTCCACACATACATCTTGTCTAACCAGAGGAGACCGTACACATGCAGAAGAGCAAGCTATGTCCAGATGTCTCACTGACATTGAGCTAGGATGGAGACAGGAGTCTCTGGGCCTAAAGTCCTTGCAGGTTCACACTTTGTCATTGCACCTCTGACTGTTCAGATAGCCTATTTGATCATTTAGTGTTTGACATGTCAGTTGTTTTTTCCCTTCTCACAAGAATATGAAGGATTTATCCCTTCTTCAGGCTTCGCAAGTCACAGAACAGTTTCTTCTGCATTAGGAACAAATACACCATAGCAATGTGTATAGCAATCCCACTGAATATTTCCCCTAAAGGTCTGCCATCACTTGATGGCAAATGAGGCTGGGTTACCTGTCTCAGTGTTCCCCAGCTTGTACCTTAGCTTTGCTCCTGCAAATAAACCACCCCTTCTGAGGCAATGTTCCTTTTGGCCTTCAACACAACATAGTTTTGATCTCATGTGTTTGCTGGAATTTTTGGTTTTGCATTGTAACTTAGCAGTTCTCAAGTGTTTCCTAAGAAATATATTCAGAGATTTTCTTCCTTGACTATTTTTCACACAGTAAACTGATACATTCAAAAGAAAGACACTGCAGATCAAAACTGGATCAAAATAAACTGCTCACAATCTACTAAAGAGCTCCAAAACCATCAAAGTAATCTGCTAGGCAGAGGACTGGATTGAGAAGTGACTGGTCAGCTCATGGAGCAGTACAATGATACACTGCCCCATTTTTAGAGATCCATGGTTGAGTTCTAAATTGTAATCCACGTCAAGAATGCAGGAAAGAATGTGATATTAGCCAGAACTTCAACCTCCCCCTCCTTCAAACTGGAGCTCAGCAAAAAGTAGAATTCCAACAAATCTCTTGGATGCCTTGCTTTCTTTAGCAGACCTAAAGAGAACTCCTCTATCTCACATAAGCCATGGAGGACTTTAACTATGTTTAGAGATTTTTTTTATTTTTTTTTACTATCTTATATATACAATTCTACTTTATCATTGTTTGCTATTTAAAAAATAAAGAAAATATTTTAGCCAGCTTCGTTGCATAAGAATTTGTCACCTTACATTTCAAATAATACTAGAAGTACATACTAAGTGTTAATTCATGTATGTGCATGTGGAAGAAAGATGACAACAATTTTTTTGAACAAATTATTCCTAGGGTTTTTCAGCAGCAAATAGAGATTTGGTTATGAGTGCTCTAGTGCTTTCAGTGGGTTTAGAAATGCATAATAAATACTCAATACAAGCTGTTCAGACTCAGTGTGGTAAAAATGTGATAATAGTGGGTATAAACAGAGAAATACATATTATACATTANACTTTATCATTGTTTGCGATTTAAAAAATAAATATTTTAGCCAGCTTCGTTGCATAAGAATCTGTCACCTTACATTCCAAATAATACTAGAAGTACATACTAAGTGTTAATTCATGTATGTGCATGTGGAAGAAAGATGACAACAATTTTTTTGAACAAATTATTCCTAGGGTTTTTCAGCAGCAAATAGAGATTTGGTTATGAGTGCTCTAGTGCTTTCAGTGGGTTTAGAAATGCATAATAAATACTCAATACAAGCTGTTCAGACTCAGTGTGGTAAAAATGTGATAATAGTGGGTATAAACAGAGAAATACATATTATACATTACAACTAAAAACTCACAGCCAACATTTCTTGCTGAATTAGAACATAATGATACATCAGAGGCCACAGGCTGTGAGTAATATGTGCAGCGATACAAACACCAAAATATGACGTAAAGAGAAAAGAAAAATAAGTAGTTTTATTCTGTTAACTGAGAATAGTGTAGCCCAGGGCATAGAACACTAAAATAGAATTAACATGGTGGTGGTGTACAAAAAGCAAAATTTGTATTATTAATATTATTATTGACTGTAAGGCTCAATTCCAATGCTTTTAAAGTTAAAAAAAAAAAAAAACAAGAGAGAAGTAAAGATGGTCTGTCCATTTAAAGTACTCATTCAGAACTTGAGACAGCTGAAAAAATATCCTGACCTTCAGTTTCATTTTTTTTCCCATTTAAACACAGGTGACAGTACTTGCCTACATCAGCGAGGGGGGAAAGGAGAGGGATGTTATTTCAAGGATAGTAACAATAAAGATCCCAAAGTGTATTTGTGGGCCATATAAGAGAAGGAACATACATCGAAAGATTATAAAACAATGGATAAAAGAAGTGTTGGAAGTTAAAAGAATTGATAAAAGGGGGGGGGGGGAGAAGAAAATCTAACCATTATGTAATTGCACAACAGTTCCTCTTCTGTAGAATAACTATACTGAAATGCCAGAGCTGTGTTAAAAAGGATAGCAGAAATACTTACACATCACAGTAGGAATAAACTTTCAGGAACCTTCTCTGTGCAAACATCCACACACGTATCATGTTTATCAGCTTTTTTGGTGGATGTTAATACCTTAAGTTAAAAGTGGCACAAGATTGGTTCACCTTTCCCTATCAAACAACACACATTAAGCACAAAAAAACAATAGCAGGCCAATATTATGTATTCCTCAAGGAGATGAGAAAGTCGTTGAAAAAAAGGTTTGAAAGCAAAATCCTGCAACATTTCTCATTTACAGAGACTGTAGAACTAACTCTAATCCAATAGTCCTAAAATGCTTTAAGCTATCACATAATAAAACAAGCGAAGAAGAGAAGAATCAGAGGGAAATGGAGATAGATAACCAGCATTTTTTCTTCTGAAGACAGGACACAAGCAGTAAATATTAGAAAAATCAAGCCCTTCAACAACAATAATGTTTGCAGTTCTTGTAGCTTTTCATAACACTGGAATTAATGACTCCATAGGTCTGATTCTCTTTTCACGTTATTTACATATACACGTAGAACAAGAAACTTCAGTAGAAATGTCCTTTATTTCTGACAGTGTGAGAAATGATCCATATGTTCCTATAAATAGTAAGTGAAGCCAGTTATTCACCTTCCCTGTTATTTTATCTCTGAACCTGACAGACTCAAAACATGGATTTTTTCATCAGCTTTGGCTGAATTTGGTAATTGTTAGAGGACCAATAGCACACATGTTAAATAGAAGTGCAAAATATCACTGACCATTACAGAATAACAACTTAATGACATTCTATCTCTCAAAACTCACTGTATTATGTTTGTAGAAAAGTTAGTGAAGAAGCCTACAGAGCATATACATTTGTATACATATCTATATAGAGTTAGGATGGCACCATTTGATGTATAAAACTACAGAAATCATAAATGCATTTTCTTATTAAATTCTTACCTCTCTCCATGAGCAGCCTATAGCTTAATGTGAAACTGAGAATGAGGTGCTTATATAGAGAAATATTGCTGCACCTTTCACACCTGCTTCAGAGGGATTCCAGCACAATGGCATTTTGTCCTGAACATTATTTTGCTTTCTGGATAATTCTGAGTCATAAAATTTACTGAACTGAGCTCTACTGCACTAGTAGTGTCATTATATCTTAATTTAGTTAAGCAATGTTTCAGACTAATTTCCAGAGAATAGGACAAATATTTTAGTTCTAGATTAATTTCTGCCCCCATACTTTGATACAGAGGAACAGACGGACTCACATTTGCAAGCAAAGCCTTCTCTAATATTCATATAAAACACTGCACTAAAAGGTGTAAGATATCATTTTGTATCTTCCTCTTTTAGATGTGAAATAATATTTGGGTTTGCTTATATACAATCTTGGACAGCATTATAGATAGATAGCATTTCTTCCTGTTGTGGTGCAAGTGCAAAAAACCACTGGTTTTGAAGGGAGAGGTCTCCAATTAAAACTTATATCTTCAATCACAGGCATGAACAGAATATCTGTTCTATCTAATCTTATTCTGGAAAGAGAATTTTATATGTACATGCATAAAAATGACTGGAAGGAAGCCAAGTTTAGAGGAAGTGAGTTCAAGTATCTCATTTGTTGTCAACACATATGAATTTGATTACACTGATTTCCCTATACAACAGGACTTTTGGTAACTCATGATTCCATTAGCTGATATTTGTCTTTCATTAAAAAGTTCATGGTGAAAAAGAAGCTTTTCCTTGTTTGTTCATTCTTCTCACATTGTCTCAACTATGGATTAATAATAAAAGATTAAAAAGAATCATATATTTTAATAAAGTTTTCCATTTTAACTAGTAAGATACAGAAAGGGAAGTTTTTAATTTTTTCCTGCTTTTTATGACAGTACTTATAGAAATAACATGACTCTAAATAGTGAAGAATCATTTGCACTGCGATGTTTATAAACACATCCATGTGGTGATGGTAAGAAAAGGTGACAGCTGAAGTCTGTACAGATTTTATGTGTACTCCTGCAGTTGTTCATGTACATATCAAGTGAAAAAACATTATTGTTCTATTCTACTTTCCTGTGGGACTAATCTAGTTTTAAAGAGGATGATGTGGTGACTTCTCTTAAACCTGAGCATCTTAGTACTAGGAAGGTCTATGAGAACAAGGACAGGAATTACTACTTTTTTCTATGAGTGCTATTGCAGCTTTTTTATCAAAAGGCGATTTATTTACATATTAGGAGTCAATTATTTGAGTTCCTTTGCCTTAAAGCTAAAACCGAGTATCCCACTCCAAAACACTCTAGGAATCTTGTCTCTCCTATGCTCAAAATTGTAACCCAAATGCATTTCTTCTGCTTCACCCAGAATGCACCAGATACACAGGAGAGGAGATGTGCCCCTATGAAATGTGCTCTGACTTATGATGTTTTGCAGTTACTTTTTATATCTCATTAAATAAGTTACTTCCATGAGTCTTTAGTTAGTAGTTATTAGCTACACCACTCAGAAATGTCAAAATATAAATATGAGGAGTATTAGTACCGCAAGATTTATATACTTTAAGTATAAATTTTAATTTTGATCTTAATTACATGTTCATCTTTCATGTCTTACAAATACAAACAAGTATATAAATGAAAAACTTATATTTGCCTCTGAAGATTTTTATTGCCTCTGGTGATAAGTAATGAAGAAGCAAAGTTTATTGCAAAACAAGGACATTAGCATAGCCTGTCTATCATGGAAGCTGTAAAGAAACTTCCTACTTCATCTGAGAAGAGACAATTTAGTCAAAATCCTTTGATATGTATGGAAAAGCAAAAACATTTTATACATTTAGAATGTGCCCACAGAAGTCAGTTGAACGATTTACACTTACTTCAATGGGCTTTGAAATGGGTCCATTGACATGTTCATAAATAATGGCATTAGGTGGACAAAATTGGCAGCTTCAGGCTTCTAAATCTGAATATTATTTTAATTTTTTCATAATCAAAGAGTTATAAATTGATAGTGCTACTTATCTGCTATACACAACCAAGTAATCTGCAAAACCAATTCAGCAGAGCATATTAATGCTACAAATATGAATTATCTTACTCTTTGGAAATAACCACAACCTCACTGTATGGGTATGAGAAACAAAAAAGAAATAAGTAAGCTGTGCTTGTTGTTTCCTCAAGGTTTATGTTATAAATAAGTACAACACATTCCAGAACAAATCAGAATTCTATGACAAGCTTGTTGGGCTCCTATGAAATATGCTACAAAATTATCAGTCAAGTTTTCTAACTGAAGAAATACCTCCTAAATCACATTAACCAGAGCACAAAGAAGGTGGCCTACATTTGCAGACTGAAGTTCCACACATATTCTAAGACAGTTCTGGTATAACTATACTCTAACCACAAGCATGAGTATGTTTAGCCAGATGTTCCTTAGAAGCAACAAAAAGTACAGCTGGAAATATTCTTTATTTAATTTATTTGTATACCTAGTGGATCACAAACCAAAACACTTAACACAGCCCTTTGCTGCAGAATCACTATCAATGAAATTCTTCACAGTCCAAAACCAGAGAGTGTTGTCATGTTATTTCATTGTGCTTATATATGTATTTTACCACTCAAACAAGATCAGTAAGAATGAAAACATAAACACTGCCTATTAACAAGACAGTATAATTGAATATTCAAATACTTGAATTCAGGCACAACTTTAAGAACAATCTAAAGATAATTCAGAATAAATCCTTAAGCACTAGAAACACATAGGAAACACCATCAGGTTTTGAATTCTACTATAACAGCATTCTAATTCAATATGTTATAAATAGATCTAGAATACAAGGGATGACACAGAAAAAAAAAAAAAACAAAAAGAAAAAACCATCAGGTTTTGAATTCTACTATAACAAAATTCTAATTAAATATGTTATAAATAGATCTAGAATACAAGGGATAACACAAAAAAAAAAAAAAAAGGAAAAAAAGGAGAAAAAAAAAGACCGTGCTGTGCCTGCAACACTTTTTGTTTAACAATTTAATAAAATCAGCTATTATCACCTTCAAAATAGTTCCCTTCCAAGTTAACACAGCTACACACGATTCTGCCAACGTTCAAAGCAATCCTATAGATCAGTTTCTGAAAGGCTGTTTGGGATCCCCATCATTTTTTGCTTTCACATCTCCTACCAACAAAAAATGGGGGGCTTGAGCACTGACTTGGTCTTTGGGAAGAGGTCTGATGAATAGGTTTGGGTGCTCAAGCACAGTGTTCTTAGCTAAAAACTACTTTACAGATAAAGACTTGTGGGCTGGTGTACACCAACATTTGCTGACCGAGGGTAAGAAAACATCTATATTTGAACATGCAGCCACTCATACTGAGTGAAGTGATGGAGCTGAGCCTTGCCTCACTGTCATAGGTTAGAACTCGTTCTACAACCATCTCTTTGTTTCTCCACTCCCACTCCTGCTTCCTGAGCTATAGGGTTAACCTCTGGTGGTTTTGTGTAGGACCTTGAATATTTAAGAAAGCAGGATGCCCTGATTATTCCTCTCCTCTTAAGACAATAAAACACTCTCCAAGCTGCATTTTCATTGTTTTCTTTCTACATTTACTTCAATTTCATCATTTTATTTCCTTCATAACAAGACACTGAAACTAAAAACACAAATGAAGAAATAGGAGCAGGGAAAACAGATTTCTAGTGAGACTTCTCTCAACTGGTTTTGAAAGTTAATTACCTTCCTCTTAAGTGTCCTATTAACAAGATGAGTTAAGTCTGGAACAACATATCTACTGCAACTTGATGCAATGTTTCTGACATTTTTCTCAGAAGTTACGTCAGTGTAACTGTGATGCTGACATACTGCCAATTAAGATGAAGGCTAATTGTGATTGCAAAATAATTTTGCATTTAAGCAATGTATTTTATGGTCATTTCCTCTCTATGAATTTTAAATATACAGCAAATTTTAAATCTGTCTGCATCTATAAAGATCTGGAATATTCTTCCAAGGGGGTTCTTAGATTTAGATGTCCCTGGGGCAGTTTTTTAAGGGATATAGGGCTCCTACTATTGCAGAAGTATCTACGGTCATGTTTTTAAAAACACCTTAAGCATCTAACACCTGTTTACTCAGAGGAAATCTTACACTGTTTCAGAAATGAAATAGATGTTTCTGGATCACATAACAACACCTGAAAGTTTTCAATTCATTTTCATCTGAGATGGTTCTTTGCACAGTGGACACTAGAGCCATGGAATACCTTCCCAAAAGGGTTCTGAGTTTTATATAGGAAGACTGAACAAGTATTTGGAAGGGGAAAGAGAAATCTAGTTGACTGATATAAAATAAACAAACCCCAATGAGACTGGGAACTCCCTAGAACTTGAAATAGTCAAAGGCTAGGATAAAGTTAGTGTGAAAGTATATGCTTTCCCTGTTCTTCCTTGTTCCTCTGTGTCCATTTATGATTACTGCTGGAGCCAAATGGATGTTTGGCTGGTTTTGCCTCCAAAGGATTCCTTTGCATTTTTACTCTGAGTTCTTGGGTAGCAACTTTAGCCCTTCAGACACAGTATTTGGTGGGGATTTTTATTAGGATTTGTTTTCCTTGCTTGGAAATTCATACATATATTGGTCAATCAACTGTTTTACCTTAACGTAATACTTCCATTTACTCTAGTGATGTGCAACACCAGCTAACGGATGTGAGAACCTGGATCTGAGTGAAGGTGCATTTACATAGGCTTAGGGCTGACGTGTTTAGGTCAAAACCTTCAGCTGCTCACTTTGAATTTCACATAGGTAATAAACTTAACACAAAAAAAAAGGTTTTCAAATGCACACTTACAGCTAACTTCAAACATATAATCATCAATATCTCATGCTATCATTGCAGTTTCAGGGTATCGACATAAACACAGTCATGTATAGAAATACAGTTGAAGAACTGCTTAAGGACATGGGGTATTTAGACATCACTTTCTAGCACTCAGTAGCACCTTGCTAACTTCAAAGTAGCAAGGACAGCATTCACTTACAAATTTTCAAATTCCTCCTCAGAGCTCTTCTATTATTGGTTTGATATGCAATAGCATAGATGAGATTTTTTTTACTTCTCTGTAGATTAGATATTCTGTATTTAGGGAACCTCAGCAGCTTGCAGTAAGCTTTCAGTTATATCATGGACTTATATATACAGACAAAAGTCCATAAAAGATCAGCTTGCAGAAGATGATGAATGAATACTAATTTGACATGTAAAGACATCACAGAAATTGCATTTATAAGGCAACACTCTCGCTCACTCAAACGCATTCACTTTCCTATGCCAAAAAAAAGATTTTTACTAGCTCAAATAGTCAGTATTGCCTGCCAAAACATAGTTAACGCTGACAAAAAAAAGAGCACTACTGTAAAAGCCTGAATAGGTATGCATGGCAAAACTAATACCTAGTTTATCAACTGACCTTCTAATTCTCACTGTATCATTTAACCATTTCCTACCTTCTAGCTATCAGTCAAGAAGATGAAACTAATATCCCACGTTTTGATTTCATGAACAGAAAACAAACTCTTTCAGAACTCCAACAAAAGCCAGCATTCTAGTTTTATTTAAAAAAAAATAAATACACATGCCTCAGAGATTGCTAAGGACCATCACAGAAACCGAGTCTATAGATGTTATCATTTGGGATAGTACTAACAGTCTCAAGGCTGGCATTGGTGATGCCAGCTGGTCTTTGGGATCTGACTTCGATCAATGAAGAACAGTGTTCTCCTCTTAACATATCATACTGCGAGTGTTGGAATGGGTTTATAGCAAAGAATACTTTTCTCATTTGTGAGGGAGTTAAACAACGTTAAATTTCACTACATAAATCTTCAGCTTTCCCTCATTTCCAAACCTGAACTATATATTAATTTCTGTGTTTAATGCATTCAAACATTTTACACATAGATGTCATAATGTAGATTTCTTATAGCAGATTCTGTTGATGTGCAATTAACATGTATATTGTCAGATGATTTGCTGATTATCACCATAAATGTTTTCAGTAGTTGTAACTATAATTCAGAAAAGTGATTTTCTCAGTGTTTGTTAGTACAATGCATGTGGAAGGGAATAGGAAAAGGCAAAGCAACACAAGAAACTTACCTATCTATGAAGTTAACTAAACTTTAGCTGTGTTTGGAGACTGACTATGTTTTTTCCAGGTCAGCAGACAGAGAATTCTCACTACAGCCTGTTCACAGCCAGTTCTTAGCACCAAGTGATCATTTGTCTGATGGTAGGATATCTGAGAGTATGCAGAGAGACCCAAAGTGCCTTTGTCAATCACTGTTATCTTGAAAAGTGGCAGACCGTAACCTGATAGGCTAAATTATTTCTTTTTAGAAAAATCCTTACATCTCAGAACTGGGCAACCTCATCCCTGGCCGATGTCTGAGACACACAAAATTAAACTATAAGACCCCTGGGAGGTGAAGAAAACAACAAAAACAAAATTAAGAAAAGGGTTAATTAATTTATGAATACATCCTGAAGTGGGAACTTGCTGAGCAACCTGACCTAGTTGAAGATGTCCCTGCTTGCTGCAGGGGCATTGGACTAGATGATTTGTATAGGTCCCTTCCAACCCAAACCATCCGATGATTCCATGATTCTGTTCACTATATACTCTAAAAGCAAATCCACATTCATCCCATGATTGTTGCAGAATCTCAGCAATACATAGCCAAATAGATTCTGGCACCGGAGTAAAGCAGCAAAGCTAAAAAGAAGTTCTTTCAGTTACAAGTTAAAAGGAACACTATGATTCTTAATGAATCTGAGAAAACAAAACACAAAACAGTCATGTCCATTTCATTTTCTTTACTATCCTCAGTAAATCTTTATTTCTATTCCTTCAATGTTACCAATCAAAACTTGAAGTCTCAGTAAGCTTTCCCACAGCTAGAAAAAATTTAGTTGTACAAACCTACATAAAATGTCTGTGTGCGCTACACTGGCTTTTGAAATCTATCAACTTGAGTACACCACCCGCATTTTAACAGTAGATTTTGGTTTAGTATCTGTGATAACATTATATTCCAGCTTCCAGAGAGAACTACAATGGTCTAGTAAACAGCTACATCAACAATCAAATCCCAAAACTAAATTTCAAAGTATAGTGAACCTCATCTATAAATAATTTTCTGATCTTAGGTGTTAGAACTGTGACCTTATTTCAACAGAACATGTTAGGGGGCATATATCAGTCTACAGTATTTCAAAGTCAAAACAAATGCAAAAGACCTATCTTCACATAAGACAGTATGTTTAAAAATGTCAGAAATGTCAAACACTTACATACTTTCCTATTATCCCTAATTAATACAAATTGCATTTAATTTCACATTTAGTAAAACATATTGCTGCCCAAAATAAGGATTATAATTTTATCAACAATTACTGTTACTGAGGTATCAACACAATTATTTAAATTCAATGTAAAAAGAGGCACACTCCATGCAAGTATTTACAGGTTTTGTTCCCCCTATGCTTCCTCCCTAATTTTCATGGCTTGGAGCTCCTCTAGATACTGTCCCTGTCTTTGTGGCTTGGATTTGAGATCCCATCTCCTGATTCATAACATGCCTTGATTGACAGATTCAGATAAGAAACCAATTACCTGTATACAATTTGCATCTGACAGATGCACTGCTATGTTTTACATTTGTGGTGAACATACTCTTTCAGATTTTGCTCATTTCTTGGGTCTCCTAGTCATTGTGTTTATGGAGCTATTCAATAACTAGCAATGTGTGATCTCCACACTGTAAGCTGCACCAATTCAGAGGATTTTCCTTTATTCCCTCCTCCTTCATAAACTAAATTATTAAAAACAACACAAGGTTTTGTATTTCTAAACTGATGTGCCTCATAATTGAATGCAGAACACTTTAAAACTATTTTGCATTAGAGACCCACTTTTTTCTGATTTTAATGCATAGTATAGCACCTTCATTGGTAGATTAAAATTGTTTTACTAGAAGTAAAACCTATTATTATGTGCTTTTTTAGCAGTTTTGTCTTGTATAATGTAGGATGAATTATGTAAAACACACCAAACAGGATACTCTACAAGCTGCTACTTGCATGCTACAAACAATCACAGTTTCACTGATAGACTGGGACTTAGCATCTTAAAATTCCTGTGGAAATCAAGTGCATTTTAAGTATTGGGTTTGATTATTTAATCAGACAACTTGCATTTTGCCCTGTCTAATTTGGAAGGTTGATAATATTTTACTCATAAAATAATTGTGCACCTGTTGTGATGGAAACCTATTCAAACAAATCTTAATAGATGTGAGGATTCATTCCCAACATGAGTGTGCTAGCCTTTCGTTAGTGCTATCCAAGGGGAAACAAATACTAAACAAATATTGAGCAGGTCTTAGTTTAAGCTTGTATAACACTTAAAGAACACTTATGACATGACTAATATTAATGTTGTTAATTCATACCAATGCAGTCCAAGGTAAACATTAGGTTATGTGGGTCAAACTAACAGTAATTTAAAGAAAAAAAGAGTAGGGAAAAAAAAAAACCAACAAGATTTCTTTGTGAGAGTTAATGACAAAGAGCCATTTCTGATCAAGCTGCCTTGGTAAAAATCCATAAGTTTTATTACCAGAGTGTAATACCTATGCTGAACTCATGGAAACAGGGCAGGCTGTGCACAGAATCATAGAATGGTTTGAGTTGGAAGGAACCTCAAAAATCATCTAGTTCCAACCTCCCTGCCATGCACAGGGATGCTTTCCTCTGGATTAGGTTGAGCTAAGCCTCATCCAATCAAGTCTTGAATATCCTTTATAGATTTCTATTTCTGTTTCCTTTGTTCAGTCCAATTTGCTATTGAAAATGTCAGAATACAGTTCTCTCGATTTCCTTTAAAATCTGTATATTCATATAAATACATATACACACACATATCTTCTGTGAAAGATAATAAAAATGTTTCCACAAATATGAATATCCCTCTTCCAGACACACTTCCTAATCAGAAAGGATGTTTAAAATCAACTGAGGAGAAAATGATTGCCACAAATGTTCTCATTAATCTGTGCAAAAGTTTGATGTTGCTTAGAACAGAGATATTTTGTGTAAAAAGATTTCTTTCCAAATTAACTGCAGAGAAGAGTGATAAGAGTGACCAAAATGCAGAACAGCTTTTATATAAGGAATAAATAAAGTATCTTTTTACTTTTCAACCTGAAGAAGACACAACTGAATGTAGTGTAACAGAGAAGATAAACAAGGAACAACCACTCCTTGCCCATTGCAATACAAGATCTAGGAGATACCTACAATGTATTAGGTTTAAATATACAGCATATTGTTAACTGCTGAGCTTATCACCACAAACATTCCAGCTGTCTATTAAAGGGTTGAAAAGCAATTGGACAGGTTCATAGATGACAACACAACACTAAAGACAAAACACTACAGGGTGGTATGTTCTTCACATAGAATCACTAGGTTGGAAAAGACCTACGGGGTCATTGAGTCCAACTATTCCTATCAACCACTAAACTATGCCCCTCAGCACCTCATCCACCCATCTTTTAAACAGCTCCAGGAAAGGCAAGTCAACCACCTCCCTGGGCAGACTGTTCCAGTGCCCAATGACCTTTTCCATGAATTTTTTTTCATGATGTCCAGCCAGAACCTCTCCTGGTAGAGCCTGAGGCCATTCACCCTTGTCCTGTCCCCTGTCCCTTGGGAGAAGAGGCCAGCTCCCTCCTCTCTACATCCTCCTTTCAGGTAGTTGTAGAGAGCCTTGAGGTTTCCCCTCAGCTT
>WAAB01002224.1:68997-148997 GCA_013389865.1 Piaya cayana
TCCACCCAGGTTAGTGTCATCCGCAAACTCGCTAAGGGAGGACTCAATGCCTTCATCCAGGTCGTCGATGAAGACATCGAACAGGGCTGGACCCAGCACTGAGCCCTGGAGAACCCCACTTGTCACTGGCCTCCAGCTGGTTTTAACTCCATTTACCACCACTCTCTGGGCCTGGCCATCCAATCAGTTTTCCACCCAGGAGAGTGTGCGCCTGTCCAAGCCAGAGACTGACAGTTTCCTAAGTAGAATGATATGAGAAACTGTGTCAAAGGCTTTACTGAGCCCAAGAAGACCACATCCACAGACTTTCCCTCGTCCAGTAGGCAACTCACTTTGTCATAGAAGGCGATCAGGTTAGTTTGGCAGGACCAGCCTTTCATGAATCCATGCTGACTGGGTCTGATCACCCAGTTCTCTTGTATGTGCTTCATGATAGCACTCAAGATCACATCCAACACTTAAAGTAAAAATTTCCTTAATATGAAACTCCTGCAACAAAAGACTGATAAAGTAAACCTACAGTTTTCCACAAATACCAAATCCATTAGAAAAATTCAGTCCTTTCAGCAGTGTGCTTGCATGCATATTTTGAGATAAATGTTTACATTCATTATTTTGTTAGAATCTGACTTTATATTTCTAAGGCAACAAAATGCCAAAAGCACTGAACTATGACAAAACAGAAATAGAACTTTCACTTTTGGTTTAGCAGTGTAGGTTCCTCCACATGCACTTCCTTTTTCCTATGAAGTTGTACATTTGTGATCAGTATAAGTTCTTTCTTGCTCGAGGTAAGCAATTTCATTGACAACTAAGATGCGGCTTGAGTTAAAGGAAAATTGCCACTGACATCCAAGCATCAGAAAAGAAGGCCTCAGGGTTGTAAGTAGTGACAGATTCTTCAACACAGAAGCCTTTCAACTACAGTTAAAGTAAACAATTACCAATATAATGAAAATTAAGTTTATATACAATACTAAAATAACATACCAACAGAAGAAAAGCACAAATTTTCCAAGAAAAAGTGAAGAAAACCAACTTGTAATTTTTAGTTTATATTCAATCCTTTCTTTGCTAAAAAATCAAATGGCATCTGAAAATAAACACATTTTAATACCATACATACAAGTTTTTCACGGAAAGGGTCATTGGGCATTGGAATAGGCTGCCCAGGGAGGTGGTTGAGTCACCTTCCCTGGAGGTGTTTAAGGCACGAGTAGACGAGGTCCTGAGGGACATGGTTTAGTGCTTGATAGGAACGGTTGGACTCAATCCAATGGGTCTCTTCCAACTTGGTGATTCTATGATTCTATGATTTTCTTTTCACTATTTGTGCAAATGAAGAATGGACCAAATTCCAGAAAGGTTTTTTTTTTTTCTAATATGCTCAATAAATGTACTGCTGTTTCAAGTTCCTTATTATTGGCATCATTATTCCTCTTATTCCTTATTCTCATGAACAGTTAATAATATTTCTTAGTACAGTATTTAGGATACAGAGGCACAGAACACAGTAAATAAATGTGCTGCCCCACAGATTTCAGTGTAGTACAGAGTTCATATATTTAGCTTGTAATTGTTAAGCTTAGAAACACATACTGATAAGGTAAAAAGTACAGATATGTCTAAGTGCTGTAACTAACAAATTCATTGTATACTGGAAATATACATGTATCCTGGTTGATATTATTTATAATATATATTCAAAAATATGGAGAACTTGATTTACGTGAAAGATTGATTACAATGTAATATATAGTTGTGGACCTTCAAGAACTAAAAACATAAGTCATTAACTTTTAACATTAGAAGCAGGTGTGATTGTGATAGCAGCAGAAATATGTCCCCCTGACCAAAAGACCAGAGCAACAAAAATGTTTACTTTTTTTTTCACACTAAGTACAGCTTTAATCCTGCCAAGACTTACATATGCATAATTTATAATAGCACTATGTACAGTGAGTAGTCCCATTCATTTCCACAGAACTAGCTTCTGACTGTACAGTTTGAGTATGTCTATTTAAATCCAGAATCTGGAGAAAAGTATCACGTAACAAAAAAAAAGTCAGAATGACAGAGGGCCATATAGCTTAGTCTAGTTCACATTAGTGATTAGTCTGACTAACTACATCAATATCTTAATCACAGTAAACAGATACAATGGGGCACTGCACATTTAACCAAAATATTTTTATTCTGGAATCCATTACCTTCTTTAAGCAAATTGCATAAAGAGTATGGAAACAGTAACTGAAAATGCTCATGAAATATTCAAAAAGGTGCCACTTAATTTTGAAGGTCAGGTTAGACCTGGAAATGTGGCTTTTGTAACACATTACACAAAAAGCTAACAACTTGGGAAATGGTAAACAAAAATATCTCTATGATTTGGAGAGCTACAACTTAAAGATAAACATATCACTTCCTTGGATAGTGGCAATAAACACATTATGAAAAAACTTTATAGCCTGTGATATATATCAAAACATGACCAATTTCTTAAGGGTTTGGGTATAGGGGTTCTGGATTGTGTTGTTTTGTTATATTTGTTAGATGCTTTCATTGGTTTCACTAACTGGAACCAGTTGATCATCTTCCCTGTGTATTGATTTTTTAAATCCTACCAGTTAACAATGATTCTAATGTATCATAACACTTTAGACCTTAATCATATAGTGGGGGTTTTGCTTGTAGCTTTTGTTTGAGTTTTAATTAAGAAGACCTTGTGTCTCAAAGCCTGAGCTGGGTTTTTAATTGCTAGTATGTATATCGCACAGACTTCAAAAGAAATAAAATATGTTTATAACAGAGAGCACAAAGGAGAGCTTTGAAATGTCTATAGCCATACAAAGTGACATAATTAAAAACCTCTGAGTGCTTCTGTGATATCAGACTTATATGTATTTATTTATACATATTTATGAGGCAGACTGTTATATACTCTTAGAATTCATGAGAAAGAAATTTCAGCAATTATACTGAGAAATAATTACTGAAAATCTAGGCTGCAGTGTTGGTCAGGTCTACAGGAAAACATCAGATTCATTTTCCTCAAAACGGTCTTCACATTTGATGTAGTGCACTAAGAAACACCCAAAAACTTATCTGTGAAAACAAATTTTATAAAACGACAGCAAAAAAAGCATTTCAAAATGTTTTCTAAATCATGCATATTTTAAGAAAAAAAATTAATTCACTGTAAAAACACAGAAATCATAACTTTCTCAAGGATTCATTCATGCAGAATTTTCTCCAAGACTACTCCAGAAATGGATAGTGTTAAATTACTAGATTCAAACAGTTGTGCCTCACTGTTCTTTTCCAGTCGTTAATGCACACACAAAGAAATGCTCCTAGAAAACACTTCTTTCCAACTCTCTTGTGTTCTAACACCAGGTACAAATTATCATTGTTCATAGTGTATATTACAAGGAGGCTATCAAGTGGGTGAAGTTGCTTCACTTCACTAAATTCAACATTCCCTTGGAAACAGGCATGCTGCCTCCCACCTACCCAAATATTTTCAGGCATTAAATGTGTACATGTTGCAGTGAGATAAAGTTTTAAGACCTTTCTAATAAAGTAGCAACCATGAAAGGGAAAGGAATAAACACAGGAAACATAATGCAGTCTTCTGTATTGAATAAAGCTATGGACATCATCAATCACTATCCTTCCCAAAATAGAGGAAGGACACTGTACAAAGACAGCGTGTGACATTCAAGTCAGAATGCCTATAAATACAGATAGTCCCAGTTGTAAACACCACCAATGAAGCCAGAGAACTGACCTGCAGCACAGTAGCTGGTGACCCAAGAGTCACTCTTCTGTAAGGCTGCTAGACCAATTCTGACCCTTTCATGATAACATCATTGCTTAAGTTACTTAAATACTGACCTTTCTTATTTGATCTTCAAAGACCCTGCATGCTGAGAAAGACCATTGTGGGCTATTTCAGCAGGACAACTGCCTGATGCATGCAAGACTATGCTGTTCCAAAGATTTATATTTGGAACAGAAATTGAAAACTTAAAGCAGACTCTGTACAGTGATAAATGCTGCTACTTTGCCTATCTGTGGCTGCTGAAGGAAAACTAGATTACTAAGCAACAGAAATCCATACAGCAATGGGGGATGAGGATAAAACTCTGTTCAGCCAAATATCTGGAAATTTAGCAGAGTCCTGCATGACTTTGTTTATTCAAATTCATGATAACAAAAATCAGAATGAAAAGTATTTCCTGACCTTAATTTTTATACAAAAAAAAACCCCAACACTGCAAAAGCCTAATGAATTGCCTGTATACCTTAAATAAACGTATTTACATGCACGCGCTGGCAAATAGCATACAATCAGATGATTTGCATAGGCAGCTGTGGGGTTTTTTCCAGGTGAGCTGGTCATTTAACTCAGCTCAACTGCTTCAGAGACCCTTGAAAATTTGACCTGTGTGTTTCATTTATAAACATATCAAATGAACAAGCAGACTTATTTAACCACTGGTATTTGGCTACAAAGCATTCTGCCAAATGCTCCTCTGAGTTTCATGCAACCTCCCTGAAGTCAATGGCTTGTTTGGCTGAAATTCAAGGAAGAATCTGGATCATTATCAATAACTGAAACCCTAATAAAGAAACTCAGAAAAAAGCAGTTTTACAAATGAAGCACACTATGCAAAAGTAATTGTGAGCAGGAACAATCCCACTTAGAGAAGAAATAAATTATTCACTGTTACTTTTGTATTGGCCTCTATTGTTTGAATTAATAGATATAGTTTATAATTATATCTTGATTAACACTATTGTGTTCTAAATATAGAAGGTAAAGCAAGAAAATACCATTTTTATTTGTTTCTCTCAGCCAATTATCTTTTCTTTTCATCTCTGTGCTTCCCAAACATGAATAGAAACAGTTTGTCAGTGGTAGCTTTTTTTTCTGTTTTCATCCCTTTTCTGGCACTGATTCTTAGCTAACTGACTTCCCACAACCAAGATACTAGTCTTTCTCTGAAGGGGGGAGGGTTCTAGTTCTGCAGACACAGAGGACAACCATGTGCTCAGGTTATCCTTAGCAAGAACAAGGCCTTCTCACTAGAATAAACATTTCCCAGTAACAGTCAGTGCAAAGAGCGGTTCTTCATAGGACCACACCTCACAATCTTATAATCAAGATTTTTTTCCCTAAACAGCTCATGTATTTATTTTTACTTCATCATTTCAAATCTCTAAGTTAGGCTCTCAGTAACATGAGTAGAAAGTATGCACAAAAGCCAAAGATATCAGCTAGTTAAATAAATTTATTTAGTATCTAGTGGAAATAAATGAAAAATACATTGGTCCTCCCAAAGATGACACATTTTCAAAACTAGTTCTTTCAGACCTCAGCATGCCCTGCCAGTTACCGAACTGGAAATCGTTCAGCACTATGAAAAGGAATTTCATGATTTGGATATCCACCACCTTGAACACTGAAAAGATTTTGGTTCTAAATATGCTTCTTTGTCAGATTAAAAATTCTCTTTGGTTCTCTCACTTTGCTTTATTTCCTTCTTGTAATCTGATTTTCATACTGCTATGGGCTAGATTGTCAGGGTTGGGGTGTTTTTTTTCTCTTTCTGAGATGATTTAAGGCATACAAATGCTAATATGACTTAATACCAGGCTATTAGGTTGATAGCGATATTAACAGCTGAGAGCTAAAAAGCCTGAAGACAGTGGGTTGGCCACCAGCTTGGGAGCCCAAAGGAAAGGAGTCCTACTTCAGAGCTACTGCTACTCTCACTGTCTCCTCTGCATCTTGTGTTCTTGTTCTATAAAATGGCAATAATATGTTTGTTAAGAGGTGTGAATACTCTAACTGTAAAATACAACGTAACAGTAATCATCATGTATCTTCAATGTTTGTGTATGCTTTTCTGTATTTTTGCCTATTCATGAAAAATACTAAATGCAGTTATAGTAGCAAAGATTCAGCACTGTGGCTTGCTGGAAGTCAGCTAGTAGTGGAAAGGAATACTGCAGACATTTAGACCATTTAAGAATAGATTTCTAGGGATAAGACAAAGGAAGCAGTTGCGAAAACTAGCTGAATGATTGTCAACGCATATATCTGGTGAGCCTTTTTATGCAGCTAATAATCTACATCCCTAGAAAAGGTAGTTGAATGAGTTTAAAATTCTTTCAGATGTGAGTAAGAATGCTTTGTAGGCAGATGAGAAAAGGTTTAGGAGTAAGAACTCTACCCATTCACTCTGCAGTGAATATAAATACTAAGAAAATAGGAAGAATAACATAAATCCAGAAAAGCAACCTTTTTTAATATATGAAAGCTCATGAAAAAGCTTTTTGTGCTATATAAAAGAATAAAGAATGTTATTCTGCATTGTTAGAGATTCCACCTCTTTCAATTTTGATTCACTAATAGTGTTCAAGTAGTTTCTATTCAAAGACTAGATTTATATTGTGCAATTAACGAACAAACTAGCATCCAATGTTTTCCACACTATCAAGAGACAATACAACTTTAAATATAATGTGATTTCAAGACATAATTCTGCTGGATTTTTACTACAGTTTATTTTAACATCTTCCTGTAAAATCGCGTACTATATTTCTACCACTGACATTGCTATAGGAATTCTTACCTGCCTAATATATATTCATTGTCATAATTCTACCAAAAAAAACCAACAGAAGAATCCAACATATTTTTTGCCCTGAATCAGCTGAAGGAACCAATTATACATAACTTACTTCTTGAAGAGGGTCAATCTTTCCTCTGTTTGTATAGAAAAAAAAATGAACTATTACATCTCCCTGGTGGAAATGTAAAGCTCTAAATATCAGTTTACATAAAGTAGTATCTTTACTTATTTTTCTTTTTTTTTACACTAATAAAGATTTATTAATATGATTCACATAATTCTTTATTTTTGCACGTATTCATAGCTGCAATTTAATAAAATTATACCGATGAAGAAAAATAAATCTTAGGTATCATCAAACATGCCCTATGACTCCATCTCACAGCATAAAAAATCACCTTGCATAATCAAGAACACTGAATTTCTTATCACTAAGAAAATCCATGGAAGAATTGATGGGTAGGGAAAAATACTTCAAGTTTTCTATACTTTACTGTCAAGGGAACTGTGCTTTTACAAAAAGCTTGGTTCCACAAATCTTGAAAATACTGTAAAGTGCGCTCTCTACCTGCAATAAAACTTGCACTGATTTCAGTAAGTTCTGAATTTCACCCAGAGTTGTTCTTTCTCCACAGAAATAGCATGAACATAAAAAATGTTACTTTTGTCCCAATTTTGAATCAAATATTTAGAACAACAATCACACAATTATCACCTTTTATAACCTGAAAGGAGTTTCTACAAATAGTCTATACAACTAGTAAGAAACAGTACCAAGTACTAGTAACTCCATGTTTCCAAGACATGTCCTTCTTCCTCTGGACACAGTGAAATATAGCTAATGTCAATGAACTAATGTAACTAACCTGTTTCTGATAACATCTTTGATATTGCCTATAACTGATTGTGACTTTCTGTAATTTTTTTATTTGGCAGACATCCATTATCTCAAAGATAAACTTTAAAAGTCAGGATAGGCTGAATGGAAAGAGGAAAGCACCTTCTAGTTACCATTGTTATCTCTATTGGGTTTTTTCTGAACTTTAAAAAACCCTGAATCCCTTTTTAAAAATAGATGCAAGCATTTAAAATTTGATCTAGTGATATACCTTTAATTTCTCCAAGGAGATCAGTTGTGTTTAATTTTTCCATCTTCTCCTTCCAGTCTTTAGAAAGTAGCTTTTCCATGCAGGATGAATCTATATTTAAAAAAAAAAAAAAAGGAAAATAATCATCAAATATATTCTCACACATCAGGAAAACACTTTCTTTTTAAAACTGTTCCCCCTGTTCTAGTTTGACCGTAGTTTCAAGGGGAAATGAACTTGAAGCCAGACAGAGTTGTCATTTAACTGCATTTTAAATCCAAAGTAATTCCACCGAGGTTAATGGAGTTACTATGGATTTAACAAGGGTCTAATTGAAAGAAAAACTTCGTTCAGGATTTATGCTTGCTAACTGCCAATTTACATGCATAGATTGCCAATGTATATACAAATTCTGTCTTTTTCATTTGAGAATGATCGTACACTCGAAATTATACATGAAGATTTAGAAGCTTTTTTTGGAAATTTGGCACACAGTGACATCTGAAACCCATTTTTATACCCATGTCAATGTGAAAGTTATTCATATAATGTCTCCATGGAATTCATAAAAGCATTCTACATGTTGGATGTTCACAGTATTAGAAATTTTCTCTGTACACTATAAACAACATGCAATGATAAGAAGATATGCTTTCATGATTGAAGTTCATTATACATTTCTTTGCCCCAGACCGGGAGGCCTTCTGTACGCGAAACTGTCACTGAAGTCATTACTCTACGGAGAAAGTAGAAGATTGGCCCCAGTAAGTTTCACACTATCAATCCCCAATTCCGCTAGAAAATTTGATATTGAGCATAACAGGCTTCAATAAATTCTAAAGGTTTTCCCAGTTCCTAAATTAAACTAATTGGCTCTGAAGTCTAAGTTATATACAGCCTTCCAGATAACTTACAAAAGGTGATTTTTAAGATGGGAATTCTTATGGTAGATGTTGTGATCCAGCTTTATGACTTTAAGAACCTCAATTCCAATTAATAAACAATTACCAAGAAAAAATTACACACAGTCAGAACACTTCCCTTCCATGTCAGTAATAACAGAATCTCCATTAAGCATTGTGCATTTACTCTCATTTGTATTCACCCATCAATAACTTCTATACTAAAATCCTTGGAAACTTTTAGGGTCAGTTTAGCAAGATATCAAAAATATTCTTTAAATGCAACTCCATTTCTAAAACGAATGTTTCCAAAGCACCTTCATTATAAGACCACATATCACTCTGGGTGGTGCTGAGCATGGTGTTTCCTAGATCCTACACTGGCAATAGCCATACACCTTAGCTTGTTAGAAGCTCTCATGGTAAGCTCGTGTTTGTGTTAGGAGGATATCAATTTACACAATGCTCTCTAAACAACTAATTTTTGTCAACAATTTCACCAATCCCACTCCAGTCACTTAAGAATTAAATGAACGCTGGGGTATATAAGAAGTCAGAGTTCAGCCTGATGTATCTTCTACTAAATTATTGGCAGATGAAGGCCAAATCTTGCCTCAAGTTCTCATGTCAGCACTCCCATCAGAAGCACTCCCACAAGTGAAAACAAAAGCAAAAAGCTCAGATTAAGAATGGCAACACAGATTGCATCAATGCAATGGGCAACATTTTGTTCCACCTCAGAGAATTCTAAAAACATTCAGAGGGAGGAGAAACATTCAAAAAGGTCACAAAAGGAGGAGTTAAAGACGCAGGGAGAAGTTTAAACATGAAAAGTTTGTAAGGCCAATCACATTTTAGAGTGCAAGTAGTTTCGGCATGAAAATTCACATTAGCAACACTCATTTGAGCAAAACAAAACAAAAAAAAACCCCGCACAGAAAATGAAACAACAACAACAAACACCACAAAGAAACAAACAAACCAACCAACCCTGAAAACCAGTTGAAAGCAATGTAAACTGTAACTACAAAAACATCAAAGATCAAGTTTTAATTGCAACACATTTTCACCGTGCAAGCCTCCGTGGAAAGACAACACAGCTCGTGAATGTTTTTGAAGTAATATTGAAAGTAGGAAAGCTAATTTATTTACTAATTATATCTTTCCATGAAAGAGACAAAATTAAGGATCTGTAAGTTGCAGTAGGCAGAGTTAAAATACTTGTTATATAATAACAATTTACTTTTAACAATAACAGGCACTTATTACTTTTATGAGTTCTGGCCTGATAATAGAAGATTCGAGAAATAACCATCAATTATCAATAGAACATTATAATTTGTCCTTTTTTGTGATACCATTAGTTTAAAAAG
Source organism: Piaya cayana (assembly GCA_013389865.1). NCBI lineage: Eukaryota > Metazoa > Chordata > Aves > Cuculiformes > Coccyzidae > Piaya > Piaya cayana. The sequence continues at coordinate 79,005 of WAAB01002224.1, forward strand.
ATGTTCTATGTTTCTGCCCTGCCAAAATTTCAGACCCCTCATCCCTGAAAAAAAAAAGAATTTTAGAGTTTTGGTTTGATAGTTGTTATAGGTTATGTACTCTATTATTTCGTAACTAAGATATTTTCCTCAATTCACATAAAGAAGAAAAAGCTTTTTTTTTTTTAAGAAAACAATTAGACTATTACAGCAATTGATAAAATGCTTTCCTCAAAGCACTCTTTTATTTCTTCTCTTACTCTTCCTATGAACATCCATATTTGTCTGTGTTGTTTTTATATTACATATAGGTAAGAAGCATATTTCTAAAGACAGACACAGGATGAATTGGAATGAAAACAGGTCTCTCTGTGTGCCTTCTTTTTGAATATAATCACATTGCTAGTTACAATTTTTATTTCTATAAGTAAGTGACTGAAAAATTCCCTACAAAACACTTCTATAAACACTCTGACCTCATTCTAACTGTATGTAACTGAGCTGATCACACAATTTATAGATACTGTATTTTGTTATTGGGAAGATGATAAAAACACACAATAGGATTTTTAATAAACTTGTTTTCATAACATTATAGAAATAACTCTTTAGCACTTCCTGCAAATCTTTCAATTAGCAGATTTTATCTGTGTAGTTTTTAGAATTTAAAATAACGATACATGTTAAAGCTCTCTGGAGGTCTTCCACGTCAGACACAAAACTATCTATAAAGGCTTATACTTCAAAGGCATGTCTGCCTTCAAGTTCTATATTCTGTGTTCACAAACACACAGTTTGAAAAGGTTTGTGAATCAGAAGAGCATTGTCTCTTCTTTCTGTGCTGAAAATTAATTTTTACACATATATAAAATCTAAAAAGATATCTTCTGACATCAGTAATATGTCTTTATGCATATTGATTCATTTTGTGATTTGATTCATTATAAAAACAAAACAACTCAGAATCCAGCACTGAATCCTGAAGAAGCCTGAGTTCACATCGGCACTGCATCACTCTCCCTGCACTGAGTCTCTGCTTCAGAACCATTCCTAAACCTTGTGGATCCCAGCATTTTCAAAATTCAGGTGTATACTAGTTAAAAACAATAATAAAAGAAGCAAAGAAGAAAATTAGCATTTATACATTTTTAGCTCTTCTCACTGACTTTATAAATCGCAATTGAGCTAATGATGATATCACAAAATGCCACAAAACAGCATATTTTTTTATACTGACACATGTAGGATCAAACTCGTTAAGTTGCAATGGAGCAATTCATTGTATTAGCACAGCTTCTCATCCTTTATATTATTTCCTTGTGAACTAGGAAATATTTTTTTCAAGGGCAGCAAACAGGTTAAGTATAGTTAGACTGAGACGACTAAATGAAATACTGAGTGTTATTTAACATCAGGGTTTATTCCATACTTGGTTAGCAATTTTAATTGTAGACTAAAGGAGTTTAAAGTACTGTGAGAATCTTGTTAGACATGACAGTTTTGCAGAGGTGAATAAGAAGAAGATGTTAAAAGATAAATAAGCAGAGGGGAAAAAAGGCAGAGAAAAAAAAGTCTAGGTGTTAGATGAAAAGGATCTCTCCAAAATGACAAAGCTTCAATGAAAAGAATTAACATTTGTCCATTGGGTAATCAATCAGTCATGGAATGGATGGAATCCAGCTCTTTGTTGCATGACCGGTGATGAAGAACGAGTGTGTTAACTATCACAGCCAAGCTCTCAAGTTCTTCTGACTGAATGAAAGTCATCTTGTCCCTATCAAGGATAGCTTTTGCCCCTTGCATCTTCTTTATTTTTCACCCCTTCTGTTTTTAATTTCATTTTTACTGTCTTCAACAAGTTACCAACCCTAGCTATAGCTCACACGAATACTGTACAACTGTACTGCACCTATCTTCATTGATTTTAGGGAATTGTTCCTTTTAATTTCCCTTTTAATTCACTGAATTAACCTCTTATTACTTTCTTTGAAATACAGATACCAAAAAAAGCATTCATGCCGTGTGTGTGGTTTTGTTTTTTATGGTAAAGTCATACATAAAAGAAACCCTAAATGTGAGAGTGCAGCAGCAAAACTTCAAAGCACTGACTGTCAGACATTATTATTTCAAATCAGCTTTGACTTTTTCAGACTTAATAAAACACTATAGTACAGACTGGCATATTTATAACACCTATACCAGTGATCAACTGAACTGTCTTATTCTCGCTACTGTGCAATGCCTTGTTATTCCTTTTATAATAAGCTTCCCTCAAAACATGTTGTAACAATATTGCAAACTGATAATTATTAATGATATGAGTTCTAAAATGCAAGTTGTTTTGCATACAATTCTTTTGAATACATACATATCTTTGTGACAGAAGACAGAAGCACATTGATTTATTAATAATGATTGCAAATGCATTGCAAGTTCATAAACAATACAAAAATATAATTCCATCAAAGGTATAGGTGACATATTTCTACATGCATCTGAACTGTTACATTGCAAGGAAAGAAACACTAGGAAAGACAAAGTGGAAAGGAATTAGAAGAGGCATCAGGCATACTACAAAAGAAACTGTTCTAAAACATGATCACATCCTCGATAGGAGCAGGATAAAATTCTTCTCTGCATTTTAGAAGAACAACACTACAGGATTAGTGTTATCTTTGTCTCTATTTCAGAACTATAGTCTATAATTATACCCCATTATAATTTAATAGATATTGATAAACATGAAAAGATTATACTTTTACAGGCTTTGGGACTACCTGACAACATGCAAGTTTCTGCATCCCTAATGTTCCATTTTCTCTAAGCTACTCTCATTAAACTTATTTGCCTTCATCTCCACAGGAGAAAATATGTCCTTTGGAATAGCCTTTGTCAAATGAGTTCAAATGCCTTGTTCCAGTCTATACTGTGACAAAAACAGCACAAGTGGAATTACCCTGTCAGCATCTATTAAGTTTTTGTCAAAGACAAAGTGTTGTGTGGGGGGTGGTTCTTTGAAAAAAAGTTAAATGTGGTTATGAACTCCTTGGGACAGACATTTGTGTGCTTACAAGGCCTACCACACTGGACTCCTACTACAGGAGAAGAGCTGCCTTTTTATCCAAAACCCAAATAAGCTGCAAATAAACATTGCAGTGGCTACCGTTCGGTTGTCCTGTTCCCTGTTGTACCTTTGCCATGCCTTAGTTTCAAATTTTCATTTTTTGAGTAAAGCTAAGCAACTGACATCTAAAATAATAACACCACAACCCATCACACATATGAAAGAAGGTTTGCTTCAGTATTCTTCATGGAATACCAAATCCTGTCCAGAGCAGAAAAATCTAAATGAAATCAGTACTTTACAAATATTCCTGAATAAATATCAAGCATGACTTAGATTTACCCGAATCAGTGTTTGTTTCTTACAATTAAACTGAAACGTCAGGTCCACTGGTGCTCTCATTTGATCCATTTACAAAAAAAAAAAAAAAGTGAATTATTCAGAAAATTAAGTACATTTTTTAAAAATCTGATGATGATTTTTAATATACCTGTGTTGAGACATCTGATTAACTGATGAAACTGAGTGCATAACAACACCTTGCTTATGTGCCTTTTGTGAGTTCACTGCCCATCAGATTTCTTTGAGGTAGAGCATCATCTAGCATAGATCTCTATCATTAAAAAATATTTCCTAATTCTCATGCTTCATACTATGTATTTTATGCAAATTCTAACATTTCAGTAGGGAAATTTCAAAGGGAAAGGCAAAATATTACTTTAATCACTTTCAAAGAAGTCTATTTTGTAGTCTTCTAACAATTCAAAATTAAATTAAAGACTTTATATTTACATTCATGACTTGAGAAATGAAAACATCATCTAACCATGACTATCAGAAACTTAACTGCTGGGTGGTACTAGGTATTCTTTTTTAATCCGAGGGCATAAAGTTTGTATAATTTTACTAACAGAGATTCCTTGTTGCCATAGTTACTTTTTTTCTTCTTTCAAACATAAATATCCTTTCCTGTTTAAATAAACTTTAAATAAAAGAAACAGCGACAGCAACAATACAAAACTAATCAAAAATAAGCCTGAAGGCTTAACATCCATAGCTGCAATACACTGCCACTGTCTCTTGCTTGTGTGCAGCTTGGCTTCAATCTTGCTGTCAGTGGAAAGGCAGGTCAGGGGAATCTCATCCTGCTCAATTTCCACACTGTTCTCATACAGTAATTAATTGTCTTTCTCTAACAGAAAATTAAACTGTAAGGCAATTCATATGTTTTGGTAGCCAGTGAACTGATGTTTTTGGCCAACTTTTCAAAATTTTCTTGATTAAATAAGCTTTCAAAAGTCAAGTTCTTGAAAAACAAAAATACGATCACAACAAAAAATTAGTAACATGACATTTAGAGCTGGAAACCTGATGATTCCCTTTGCTACATTTACTGCAAATTACAAAAGAAATAACTCCAAATTCTGTATCTTCGTCCTGTCATTAGGGAGCCAAGTAATCCTGGCCAGTTGCTTATTCCTTCTTCTCATACTGACTCCTTTCTATCCACCTCTTTGTCTACCTTGGCTATTGACTCTGTGACATTTCTGGTATGGACTGCACATCTCACAACGTTTTTGCTGAACACCAACTATATTTCTGATCAGAATTAGAACTTGGTTCTGATGCTCAGTGCAGCCTGTAGGCAGTACTGTAAAACCAAAACAAAATGGAAAACAAAAGACAACCAAGACAAAGAAGCCTTCCCAGATACAATCATATGTAAAAGGCAGTCAGCTCTCTGTAGAAGCGTTCTCGCAAGAGCAATAATGCAAATGTGACTGAGTTCTGACTACCTACAGTACAGTTTTGTTTAGGACAGGGAACTAATCTGCCAACTACTGTACGTTTTTTCACAGCAACAAGATTTCCACAATATGATAAAATTAGAACTGTAAGAGCTTGGAGAGCTCTCTTAACTTTTAATTAAAACTCTCCAAGCTCACTAAAAATAATTGGGCATTAAAATGTTCTGGTTTTCCTCTGAATTCATTTGCACTACTTGAATGGTCTAGATCTTGCATGAAGCAACATTCTATACAGAAATGCTGGAATTTAACTGGGGGTGATTTCCAGACCTGCTTTCTATGATGTGGTCAGTGGGAAAAACTGTAGAGTCTAAAGCTTGTACTAATTCTGCCTAAAATGTCTTGTTTCAACAGGAATTCTTTAGTGCAACATTCAATAAAAAGGAGTTTGAATTTCATGGAAAGAATAACCCAAGACACAGTTCTGTCCTTTATTTTTGTTTATTTATTGAAAAGCAGACCTTTAACCTTGTAAATGTTTTTGTTCTCTTAAAATAACTCATATAATGCTATATGCCACACTATTTTTAGAAAAGCAACAAGAGAAAGCATGCTTTTCCCATACAGCAGGGCATGGATATAAACACCAACACAGATGCTCTGTGAGAGAGAGCTGGACTTCTCAAGCACTTGATCATTAAGGAATGCACCAACTGTTTTAGATAATCTCGTGCCAGCTCCAATTCTGCTCCACACTCCCCTTTGGGAGTGGCAAATCTTGTCCTGCTCCTAATTTTTCATTTTACTCACTCCTCCATTCTTTTTTTTTTTTTTTCCCAGAACAGAGGGAAAAAAGCATTGTGTGCCAAGCAATGTAAGACTAGAATCACTTCCCCAAACAGAGCAAAACTTTCAGACAATTAACCCTCCCCTCTTCTTTCAGATAAATTACTAAGTATAAAATGCAATCTGTTTCCTTTGTTTACTCAATATGAACAATTTGTAAATGACTCAAGGATAAAATTCAGAAAATGTTGTGCTAAATTAGAACCATTATAAACATGCTAATGACTGCTCAACTAAAACATGCAGGATCAGTGTGAAGAAATATATTTAGTTCCTGTGAAATATAGTTGTATTGCCTCAAAACTATTTGGTCACTTAATTGTGTATGATTACTTCAGGAAAATGTTAATTTCTTGAACACTGCACTAGACAGTACACTATGTATGTCAAAAGGAGCTTTCTCAAGTACCAATGCAATCGCCTGGATGCAATGTTTTGGCATAGTAGTAGAACAGAAATATCTTTTAAGTCTGTCAAAATTACATGTACATTCACTCCTCCATTTAAATTTTCCTTTCCATTATAAACTATATTTTACCATTAAATAGGCTTTATTGCCCTATTTGCATTACAATGATAGCATACTCTGAATTATAAGTAATCACCTGTTCCTTAAGTATGTGCACCTCTTTTTACTTCCCAAGTGACCATATAATAATTTGTTATTTTGCACAAGAAGAGTTTTGTTAATGGAAGTAGATCTCAAAAACTTCATTATAGCTCCATCAAAGTCTACTTGTCCTAAATAGATACGATATTTGTCACAATATTTGGCCTAAATGTTCTTTCTGTTAATCTCATACCTCTGTTCTTTCTTAAAGTCCTTCTATAAACATAAACAATTCACTTTCATCTTTGGTATCCACCTTTTTCAAACACTTGTGAGTTGAAGCAACATTCTTCCTGTCATTACTCAAACAAACTATTGAGAATTTAATCTTTAAATCTTCCTTTGTTAAACTGCTCTGGAAAAACATTCTTCATATGGCATCTAGACATATAGCATCTTCCCTCTACAAATTAATTTCCCTAATAGCCCAAGAAGTCGCAGACTGAATGTCAACCTACGCACTGGATTATCCTCTCGAAGACATAGAGGCAGATTTTATTTTCTATTAACATTATACAGTTCTCCTAGGTTCTCATAGCAAGCTGACGCAAGAAGTGGATCCCATGTTAATAATTTGGTAACACAAATAGGTATTTATGTCATTGTGTCTTCTGCTATCAAGTGCCATGCCAAAACACAAACAAAATGAGAATAACCCTATAGTTTGGGAACCAAGACTGGGAAGGGAAGAGACAAAGCAATGGTTATGGAACATCTTCTAACCTGTCAGAGTGAGACAAGGCTCGGCTCAATCATTTCACTCAGTATGAGCAGACGTGTGTTCAAATATAGACGTTCTCTTACCCTTGATTGGAAAATGTCAGCATGCACCACTCTACAACACTTTGTCTGTGAAGCAGGTTTTAGCTAAGAACAACATCACTGTGCTTGAGCACTCAACCCTATTCTTCAGATCTGGCTCCCTCTCCCCAAAGAACAAGCCAGTGCTCAAAGGAACCTTTTTCTTGTCAGTAGATGTGACAGCAAAAACAACAGAGATCCTCAACAGACTTTCAGAAAAAAAATATCTGTGGAATTGCTTTGAATATTGGCAGAATCATATACAGCTGTGTATCACCTCAGAAGGGAACTATTTTGAAGGTGATTGTAGTTGATTTTCTTAATTTGTTAAGAAGTTCTGCAGACACAGTCTCTTTTTTTTCCTTTTTTTATCTCTTTTTTTAAAAAGACTTTGTAAGTACCGTATCTGTTTAACAAAGCAGAAAGTCCAGATTACTATGACCTCCAGACCAGGTTAGTGTGCAGGAGGGCAGGGAGCAGGAAGACTTCTTGCAAAGCAAGAAAAATCAGTTCTGTTAAAATGATTAATGTTCCCTGGAAGATTTGTGACACCAGATGATTTATGAACAAAACACGGATGATTCAAAAGACCTCTATTTTGTTCCTCCCAAATCATGTTCTACTCATTACCCTAATAATGCAGTAATAAACATCTGTTTAATGATTTGAAGTTTTCTTAATATTGTGTATAAAAATCTTAACTCAGCTCTTACATGAAATATTCAGAAATTAAAACAATTGTATAACAAAAAGAATTTTTCATGATAAATCCTTGCGCATTTTTGTATGTAAAAGTATAATAAAAAGAAAGAAAAATAATATGCTCTTGATTTGAAATGACTTCAAACAAGGGTGCAAAGGAATGAAAAAAATAGCTAGAATCTCCACTCTACTTACCATTTCTGAAGGTCCCTACAGCACATGATGTAGTCTCTTACAGGACACTAAAATACACTGACAAAATCAGTTCTATAGCCTCCTTTAGACTAATAAAACTTTGACTTAAAAGAACTATCATATTCTGTATAAATATAAATGTAGAATGAGCAAGACTTTCCTGAGCTAATTCCAGCAAACAGAGATTTAGAGATTTACAGATCTCACAAGCATGAATCTACTTGCCATGGATATACATTTCAGGAATAATAGCTGATTTGTTACAAATCTGTGAAAAGATTTAAGGAAAGAATGCACAAGTATCTTCAGGAATAATATCTTAAAATTTTCATTTCCAGACATACATACAGGTGATTGATTTTTTTTTTTTTTTTTTTTTTTTTTTTGTAAAAGAACATTACTGATTTTGTAAAGTCAAGCACTGGAAAGATATGGAAAGGCTAAAATTAAAGTTGTCCAGAAATTCCTAATTCAGTCCTCCTGTAAGCAAACATTATGATAAAATTCTTCAAATAAAATACCCCATGCAATTAAGGAAAAAATATATTCTTGGTTTTTTAGAGGATTCTTGCTACATTTGGCACATGGGGCAACCCCAGACAAAACCATGGAACCAAAGAGGAAATGAGGCCATTGCCCATATGATCACTAGCCACATTTCACTGCAAAAGTTCAAAGACATTAAATGAATGAGGGATGGAACCGCAAAGGGAGAAACAATGGATCACAGTTTCATTTTCTGGGAAAATGAAGTTTAAAAACTTGGGGTTGTATTTAAGGAATTGCTGAACATTCAGAGCTGCAGCTGTTTATCAATGTAAAGTCAATGCAAAGATTGAGGCTATAACATATATAGCTATAGATGAACTGCTGCACAAAGTTAGGTCCTCTGGAAAAGAATCAGTACCTAAGCACCTCAAGCTGAACAACAAATATATGGATGATAGTTTTAAAGTCACACTTTTACTCCCACACTTGTGAAGCTTTTGTATACTGACTACACTTTTTTCATCTTTACAAAGACACTGAGAAGATAATTTGTTTGTAGCACATCCACAGAATATGCTGGTGGAAAAAAAAAAAAAACACCACTGCCAATTGGGTAATATCTTCAGATCACAGCTTGAATAATAGGTAATTAATAGGCACTAAGGATTCAGATTGACCAGTAAGGATACAACAAGCAATTGGATAATTTCACATTCACAGAGGTTCACCCTGTTAGGGAACTGGATGAATCAGAATTATTTTTGAGAAAAAAAATTTTTTAATCATGTAAGGAAAATTGTTTCCATTTTAAAATGTTTTAAGTTCTGTTGGGTAACTGACGAAAGCTTTCACCAGTTATGCAGACACTCTGTAAAATTAAAACAGTGCTAAAATTGTGCTCATATACAGCTCAGAATTTATAAATTAGATTGAGTAGTCAGTTTTGGAAATAATAGCAATTTGAAGAGTAATGATCATATCAAATTGAAGACGAGGTGAACAGGAAATGGAATTTGGCTTCTCTGCACTGGACTTCACCAACTAAAAGCACAAATGATAATACAAGAGTGCACATTGCACCCTGTCCTAGTGTGGCAAAACAGACTCCTTTTGCTCTCCTGACACAGCAACCTTGACATCCCCATGCAGAGGCTGACAGACCTACGTTGGTTCCCCTGTCTGCTTAGAGCAAGTGATGTCACAGTGTGATGCACTACTTGACCCATTAACTCATCATGTATTTCTTGGCAGAAAGCAATCTTTGGCCCACAAGCTGGTGCACAATCCATCATCATATACATCTTCCCCAAATATGCAGTATAGTAATACAGTAAATTTCAGAGCCAGGAAAATGGAGGTCATTTGAAAACATCTGAGAGGAGATTTAATAATACTTGGGGAGTTCTCATTCCAAAACCTGCTACTCTAAGAGGTAAATACACATTCAGTACATGAAGTTAAATCATCATAGCTACACAGAAGGTAAATCAGAGTGGAGTCATGCTATCCATTTTGAGTTATTCTTTATTTCCTACTCTGCTAATAAACATCCTTTCTTTTCCAGTATCCTCTTCACTACAAGCAAGGAATAGGCAATGGACGTCTAGAGAATTATATCACAATCTTCACTAAAAGTTATATTGCAGGCAACAAGATAACTTATACAATTTCTGTCTTAAACATTTCATCTTCTTGCTTTTGTTGATTTAATCCAGATTCTATAGTTATAACAGTTTAAATTAATGAGCTGAGGTTTAGCTGTGTAGCTCTCAAGAAAATTTAAGCATACATGAAATTCTATGCATCTACTTTGAAATTGTACATTAATGCTGGTTTATGATATATTCTTTACACAAATGCAAATCAATCTTACAAAGACTCAGTTGTTTAGAAGGATTTTTCTCATATTTAGAGCCAACAGAAAATCTAATTTACAAGAACAACCCCTACACAAAAGATTGCTCAATTACAATTTCTGATTTATGATCTTAGATGTACCCGTTCTAGAGACCAGGTCAGGTAGGAAATATCTTTGTTCAAATACTGAATAATGCAGTATATCAGAATATTATTATATTGCCATTTAAATATATTACTAAATTCAAAGCATGAGTAACAGGTGAAGATTTTATTCCAATTGCATTCAATTAATACCCTCCACATACTTGTAATTGAGGAATAACAAAATTCACAAAAGGATCCATTCATTTCTCACTGGTAAACTGTACTTCCAGTCTTTTAGAATGTCTTTAGCAAGGCCACTGCATGATTTCAAAGGCTAGATCCTTTATATACAAGGTCATGTGGATAGGCTTCATTTAGAAAAAGCAGCGTGGCTACACTGGTTTCAATGTGCAATGTGAAGACTTGTTACTATCAAGCCAAAGGCAGAAATTTGGGCTGCTGCCAACTTCTCCCTGTGCTCATGGTTTGGTCTACCTAGTTTTCTTAACATAGATTAAAGTTGAGATTAATCCCTTACCCTTTGGTTGCATTTTCATTGTGTTAACCCCACATGAGAATTATCTTACAGGTTGGTTTGGGTTTTTTGAATGTTACCTACAAAACATTGTATTTAGACAACCATACGATCTTTTTTGTCAACTAATCACTTCTTTAATCTCCGGGCTGCAAACCTGCCTAAACCCTGCTCCTGCATTTGCACTCACACTATTAATATAATCATGAGCACCAGGAAGGCAGAGTCTCAAACATCACAAGTTACGCGTCTCTGATTCCTTAAGCTTTTTTTAAACACTTATTTATGGGCAAGGTATAATTTACACCACCTTATGTATGGCTGGGCAGGTGGTACACTGTGACTGCTGCTCCTTATATCAAATACGCTAACATCATTGTCAGTGGTGCCCACTTTTCCCCACCAATCATACGTTCACCTGTTCCCTCTCATCATAAGATTTGACTGAGAGCTCTCAGGGACAAGAACTGTTGTTAGCTTTTACCACTGCTGGATTTACACCACCTAATATACTTCCTGATGGAGGCTCCTGGAAAAACATGCAAGGAAACATCTTAATTACTTCTTGTGAAACTCAGAGACCCTTCAGAACTCAGTGGCCTAAGCTTCCTGTAACACATTATTTTTGTTCCTTTTTTTCTTTCAAAACTATACGTATCTTATACATCAGCATGTCAACTGGAACAACTGCTAGTACTCAACCTAAACCAGTGATCAATTAACACTACTTTTACTCCTCCTCAAATGAAGAAAGGCACTATGCACAGCTTTTCCCAAGGCAAAATGGTCACCATAGGTCCCATAGCTGCTGATAATCTCCAGGAACGCTGAAGTCACGTGGAATTTTTTTTTAATTCTGCAATGAGATTGCTCGAGTTTCTCAAGTACAGAATTTTCTATTTTTAGGCAAGTAAGAAGAATTGTGACAACACGTTGCATTTAGGAACAACAGTTCCTTTCAGTTAACTACCCCATATCCAGATGTCTTCAGGAATTGTCAAAAAGATTTTTAGCTGACGGGAAATAAACTACTACTTTCTTCAGCAAAAAGTAACTCCCAAAGGAATTTATTATCTTATAAACAGTTGTGTAAATATGAACTTTTGTATAAAAACAATAATATCTCCCTTCCTACAAAAACTTTTAACTGTACCTGCTAAATTACTAAGACTGCAGGCAACGAGTTACAGAATGTAGGTTAAAGACTTTAAATAACTACAGTCTGCATTTTGATTGCATTTTGTTTGTTCTTTTTTCACAAGAGAAATAATTTCAAAAGATGGATAATGACAGAGATCCAACCCTGAAAGTGGAAACCTACAGAGTATTAAGTTGCTGATCAGAGAGTAAAAACAAAACATTGCCACATTGCCAACGAATATACAGAAAAATCATGATAATTGTTTGCTGCAAAGTCACACAGAAATCACCACACTGGATCAGGTCGCTTAACAATTACTCTCTAATAAGAGCAACTTTTGAAAAGACTAGATGAAAAAGTTTGAATAGTATGAGCCTGTCCCACCTATACTCAAAACTGCACTTTTAAGAAAATATACTTTTTTCCTTTGAAGGAGCTTTCATCATTTTATATCAGAGACAAGAACCAGCATTCCACAGAAAGGGTCAGTAGACTCTGGCCAAACAGAAAACCATACAAAATCAACTTGTAAACCACTAATTTTGCATCCAAAAACATACGTTATCTACATGATCAGATACACATGTTCTTAGCATTGTTCAAGTCAAGCAAAATTCAAGGGGGGTTTAAGCACTGGTTTTACAACATCCTGATCCTTGTTTAGACAGCACATCCTAATCTTAATGCCCACTTTGTCTTGTTTTGCAGGTGCTTTGTTTTGAATTCACAATATCACAACTCTAACAGGCAAAGTTATCCAGAACTCCTCTCCAAAATTAGACAATCCATATCATCTACTAGATGCAGTCCACACGTTGGAAAACAACACTGAGTCAGCCCCCACCAAGCCTATTCTGTAGCAACTGGCCAGGGCCAAGGTGCCAGGTGCCTTTCTATACTGGATTTTCTCTATGTGTTGTTGCTCAGAGGCTGTGACTCCCAACAGTACTGTATTTTAAAACTCTGGATTAAATCTGAGAAGAAAGAGATAATTTATAAGTCGTCTGTGGGTACATTCCGTCTTTGTTGTGTGGCTGAAACTCCCATTAACACTAACATGAGCTACACAGGCTGACTGATGGGTGAATTATATCCCTGACAGAAAAGTGGGTTTTGCCTGATGGATTCTCTTTGGTGAACTTGTTGGCTGCTGCAGTCACGCGTATGTACTTAAGTATTTTTCTGTGTGTATGCATTTGTGTGTCTATACAGTGACGTCAGTTTGACTAAAAATGCAGATAAAGCATTTCTTAAGCCAAAATGGGCCAAAGCTAGTTTTCCCCATATAAACTTTGCTTTGGCCCTTATTTTTCAAAACCAAAAATAGTTTGACAGCAAAGGGGATCCAAGTTGGTTATCCCAACAAAAACCAGAAGTTAGGACCTCTCTTAAGACTTACTTTATAGGAACCGTATGCATAACTTTCACTTTCTAGAAAGTGGTTTTCTCTTGAACACACATCAGAACCATTCATCATCATATAATTGCAAGTTGTCAGTCAGAGCCGCACCCTTCATACAGTGGCAGCCCGCCAACACATCTGTCAGAAGCACTCACATGCTTCCGTGTATTATTGTAATCCCCTACAAAAGGAACAAACCCATTCATCCAGTACACATTTTCCAAATCAAATGATGACTGTAAACCCTGAGCCTGTAAAAATAATAGCATTTTACCCTAAAAATGCCATACTTGTCAGGTGACCACAGGCTAAAAGCCAGAGCGCCAATATCAAATAATTCTAATCCCCGCATATAATATATAGGCTTTAGGGAAGTGGGTTCTTCATGCAAAAAAGTGGAAAGCTGGGTTCTGCACATACAACTAAGTGGTTTTCAGTGGTGAAACAGGCTGCAACGATAAACTGTTGCACCCTTTCCAAAAACACTCATTTGCACTCTAGGCTTGATTTCTTCTTTAATGTTCCTATTGATTGGACTCAATGATCCAGTGAGTCTCTTCCAACCTGGTTGTTCTATGATTCTATGATTCTATTCTCTTTTCTGGCTTCTTCTGCCTCCTTTCTTCTCTACCTACAATCATAAAGTCTCTACCTTAACACATATACTTTTCTCCTTTTCCTCTTTGCTGCTGCATTACTTGAAAGACACATCCTGCTCAGACAGGCTCTGCAGGTGACACCTCAGGGCCAGCCTGGATTTGGTGAACCTGAGAGCTTGGGCTTGGGAAAATGAGTCCAAAGCAGGCAAGGTACTCTTCTCAGAAATTATGTTAAGGACTTCCATGGAGAAGTAAAAAGCCTTCAAGGAATTAAATACTGCTTTGCACAGGGTTTGAGAAGATTATTTGAAGAATATATCCATACAAGATATGCAAATAGCCAAAAAATACTTTGGAGAATGAGGTAGAGTAATAAGCTTTAACTCTCTGCTTCCACGAACTGTTTTGTGTTCTCTCTCCAGAAAAGTATGACAGTTCAATGTTCAGAAACACTGAATTGCCCTTTGAGGCACCAGTGCAGCCACATAAACCCTGTAAGACCTTCAGAGCAGAGCAGCTTTGATTCAGCAAGTGAGGCTGTGTGTGGAGCCTAATGATTCTGTCTATCCAACCAGATCTTTATACACAGTTAGATATAGAGGTGAAGGCATGATGCCTCTCTGACCACCCTTCTAACACTTTGCACTAAGAAACTTTAAAAGAGTAGGAGCAAACGGTCAGCATGTACATTCAAACATGATGACTGAGCTAGTAAATGCTTTGTGAAATTCCACACTGCTATTGGGCTATTTTATTAGACCTTGATAGAGGCAGATAATGTATTATATATAGAGACATATACAAACATACTTCTGAAGCAATACGAAAGATATACGATGGCTGACCTGCTTCAAAATTTCATTCCAAGAGTACAGAGACAACATTACTCTGAGTAATATAGTCAGGAATAAATTGTGCCTTGTGGTTGCACAAAGTAAGATAACTGTCATAACAAAACAACACTCAGCTGTGCCACACACCTATATTCACACAGTGTTGTTCAAATTAGTGTTATGGAAAATCTAACGATTCTCAGACTGTCTCAGAAAATAGTCTCTGAGTACAGTAAATCTACTGTGCAAGCATAAGGCATCTTCAGAAACCACTCTTCTTACTCCTGGA
Organism: Piaya cayana; assembly: GCA_013389865.1. NCBI lineage: Eukaryota > Metazoa > Chordata > Aves > Cuculiformes > Coccyzidae > Piaya > Piaya cayana. Next base: position 94,182 of record WAAB01002224.1, read on the forward strand.
TTGTCACACAGTCTAGTCTACCTGGTGGACCAGAATGAAACCGCAATATAGGGACATCAGAGTTTATAATGACACTCCTACAAAACATATTGGTTTTCAAAACACCCATGGGGGAAAAGTCAATCCTTCAATCCTTCCCTGACTCAATTTTTCAGATAGAAAGATGATCTTTTTACCTCATACAACTACCAAAGAATTTAATTCTTTTGCAAAGTGGTAATAAAAGCACCTCCAAGCATAATCATATCGTTTTTTTCCAATTACACTATCTTACTTTTTACATATTTGCACATTTTATGACAATATTATTTTTTTCAGAACTATATAATTTTCAATAACTCTTAATTTTTGACATGAATGAAGGACAAATTTCACTAGATCTGAATGAAATTAATTTTGGGCTTGAAACATCATGAGGTAATAACATCTGCTGTAAACTGAGCAAATAAAGATAAATGAATGCTTTCTTTTTATATATGTGTGTGTGTACATATATATACATATATATGAGACACTAAATACACTAAAAATATAAAGTACAACATATGGTCAACAAGAAATAAATAAAAGTCAAAACACTTTACAACTGCATGGCAAGTATCCAAACTAAATTTCAGGTAGCAGATGGTCTGAATAGGATACATGCAAGAAACAGGCAATTTCAATTATCTGTGAATAGTTCATAAACAGGAAAATTTGGCAAACCTCAATTTTTTTAAAAAAGGACTTTAAAAGTTACATTGTGTAACTGAGATAATGGAATTGAAAACATAGCAATGCAAAGTCACCAACCTCATCCTGACCATAATTTCATAATGAGCATTAAATGATTACATGTGACAGAAAAGAGCTACCCAAATACTCATGCCTGAAAAAGTAATAATTAATTATTCCAGGTAGGGCTCCTAAATTCATTTTAGTTATTATCGTTACCAAAAATGATCACAGGATCTTGCTCACAAAGCCCCTTCTTAGCTTTTGTGCAAAATACAGATGAAAAAAAAAAAGAAGTAAAATCTTGACTTATCATTTCTGCACAGTTATTCTGACAAACTTCAATGGGGTCACTCAGCAGGGGTCAGCTTTGCCCACAGATGTCATGCAAATATTATTTGAGTCATATAGTGAAATACAGGTACAAAAAGAAATTATGTTTAAAATCTTTTCTGATTCACACCAAATGGGAATCCAGCCTTCAATAAAGAGTTTGCTCTCCTTTTAACTACCCTTCTGGAAAAAATCAAATGTGTCAGATGAGTCTCTTAAATTTCAAAATCCAATAAGTTTGGACAGAGCTTAATTTCCTAAACATTTCATTGAGATGCTTACAAATACTGTGTAGAATCTGCCACACAAATCGCCAGACATTGTACTATTGCTTTCATACTCCCCTCCCTAATTCTCCTTTCCACATAAGAAATGTGTCATACAGAATGGTCTATTAGCTCAAATCCCTGAAGTTATTGGGACACCTAAATATGATTTAAGTGCCTAATTGCCATTTCTGTAATTGGGAGTTAGATACCTAAACAATAGTTTGGGTGTCAGTATTCCACTGAGATGTAAGCTTTTCTGTTAATGAAACTCTCAGAATTATCCCTTTGAAAAAAATGGTTTAAAAGCCCACAACCATTCCATTATTAAACTACATTAAAGGCAAAATTAAATAAAAGGGAATTAAAAAATTCTGTGTGCATAAATTGAGGCAGAATAAAGTGTAATTTTCACTGAAATATATATAGATTTTTATTTATCAGATTTGCTGTTAGCAGATGTCACCTCCACATATTTAAAAAAGAAAGGAAGAACTTATTGACCACTGTCATTCCAGAAACGTCTAGTAGGAACTAGAGAAGCTTTTATCCAGTTCAAAGTATAAGTATTTATCTTTTTTTTTTCTTGGGGGGGGTGGCTAATAAAGAGAATTTGATCCCTTTTAAAATGGAATGCTGTGCAGAAGGCTTTATCAACAGCACCTTCTACCTGGCATAACAGAGGAACACCTAAATCAACAGATGCTTCTGAGCATCTCAATAACCAAGGTCTTCATCTTGAAAAAATGTCTATAACTATTTTATAACTGTCATTTGAAAGATGAAAAGTTTTGTGTAATGACACCCGGGTTTTATTGCCTAGATAAACTGGAACAATACACAGAACCCCTGTATTTTATGTACATGAATGCTTCAGGAACTTACTTATACATTTGTGGGCTTGTAGCTAGACACAGATACATACACAACTGCCCTAATTAAAAAATGGCCTGAAGTTTAAGGAATGGTGCTTGAATCAAATTATACCTCATTTTCAAGGCTGGTGGGTGCAGTAGTTTTGGAAGTTGAAGTTGTAAGTGTTGGATATATCTCAAAAATCAGTCCCAGTATGTTTCAAGTTAGGCATCCAAAGTCAGTAACCACAACTGATCATTTGAGTCACTGGAAAGTATGTTCAAAGTATACACAACTACAGAGTCAAGACACTAAGAGCTAAATATCCCCTCCATTACAAAAGTAAGCCTTTATATAAAAGCTTTCAGGCAAAAAAATACAGAAGCCACAAGTCGCAAACATGTTTTCAGAATTCCAAGCCTTCCTAGAGGGAGTCAGGTGCTTCTTTTTGGGACCCTAATCCTTTCTCATCATACCTCAGTCAGCCCTTTCACAGGTCCTTTTACATCAACTTACAAAGCCTATGCTGTTCCTCCTGTCTTGGAAGTTTGGGACTCAACAAAAGCTACTAGGGAGTTGTCAGAAATGTCAGTGGCCACCCCATACATTAGGAGTCCCAGTCAAGCAAGTCTTCTGCCCTTGGGTCCTGTCCTCAATAAGTGCAAGTAACACTATAGCAATCAGCAGCAAAGTCGGCAAAGTTCACCAAGCTCCACGTGGCTATTCACTTCCAAATGAACATGGTTCTGATTTCAGAGTGGTTCTAAGAGCAGGGGTTCAGCAGACTTGGGTTTAAAGTCATTTTTCTTTCCCTACTTGCCTGCCAACTGACAGTCCCACAAAAGAACAGCTACCACTCTCATCGTTTCCATGCCTAAGAGCACAAGAGAGTCCTAGCTTTGTAAATGAAAAAACCTGTATTAAGAATGTTCCTTACTCTCTCTATAATATAAAAAAAAATTACAAAACCTTCTAACGGTGCAGCATAAAATTTAAACTTGATTCTTAATTCAAATGAAATGAATCCTAGTTGTCCAACTACTAGTTTCAAACCAGTAAATCAGTATGTTTAATGTCAACAACCGACAAAGCAGAAACATATGCTCTGCATCTCTAATGGCATAAAGAACTTACTTTGATTGTCTTTTGGTTGAAGCCAAACATTTGTTAGTTAAAACAAGATTTATTTTAGAAACATTAATTTTCAATAGCTTGTGAACTGATTTATTGTCTACTAAAATCTATGAGATTACTTTTATTTTTAAAAGACTTCCATAATGGTTTCTGCACAAGTCCTGTCAAATGATATTTCTTGGCCCACAACAGCCATCTATTCTTTCTCCTTTCTAAGTAACCTTCCCATGGTATGTTATAGTACAAAATGTAAGGTACTACTGTTTGAAGTTACAGCTCATTTTATCAAGCTGTAGATGTTTTCTACAGCTAGTAAGTGGTGCACTCCCTTGGAACAAATAGATCAGTGTTTTCTTTTAATTTTGAATTTTCATTATTTGAAAAGAGTACTAGATTCTAAGGCAATGAAATATCAATATTCAGTATAGAACTGTAGAAATATGTACATTCATACCATATATCACACCAAACATGATACTAGACTAGAACTGTGTGACAGCTGCTGAGCTTCCATTTTTCTCATGCATTTGCACCAAGAATCAAGTAGTTAGATTTTCTGGAAGGTTCAACTCTCTTTCAAGTACTCACAAGATGTGAAAAATTTCTCTGAAGTATTCCTGCTATTCTCATTGCTGAGTTTTAATAAATGAAACATTTTTTAATGTGACTAAATAAGAGCTGTTTAACAGTAGGACTGTTTGAAAATCTGCAAGAACCACAAGATTAGTCCCATAAATTGTAAATTTTACTTTTTCAAATTGTGACCAATGTAATTTTAAGAAACCAGATAATTTCAGTGTCTGAGATCAGTGTAAATATATGGTTTCATGGAAGGGTCAGCTGAAAGTATATGGCATGCAGTGGCTGACAAAAGATTAGAATGCAATCACATATGAAAAAACTACAACTTGAAAGAAATCATGCATTCTTGAAAAGATACTTAATACTAATAGATGACATACTTTTACTTGAGTTTGGATCATCTATCCTCATGACTCATTATGTATTTGAGTACATCAATAATATCATAAATAATTTATATCATTACAATGTTCTGTGGTTTAATGCATTTAAAACTAGTTTAGACAGATGAGGGTCTTACTTGTTTCACACCTCAACAGACCAGAACATGAAGAGTGAAACAAAACAATCCTCTTAAATAATTTAATTCAAAAGACATCAAAGAATAGTGCAAAATTAGGTAAACAATAAGGTCTCCAATTTACAGACAAGGTATCTGAAGTAGAACAGTTAATACCTTGCCCAAACTCAAAGCAAGTCACTGCAAACACTGTACTTCTCTCTGAATTCTGAGCCAGCTCCTACAACATAATAGAAAAAAAACCTAACAAAAACAGAGCTTGTAGGAAACACTCTCTTAACATACAGCATGGTCACAAACACTGAAAGGCTGGTTGACATTTTCAAAGCTGCACAGGGAATTTGGATGCCGCCAATTCTCATTAACTTTAATGGGAACTGGGCATCCAAATCTCTGTAGCAGTTTTGCAAATCCCACCACAAATGACCATTTAGGTGGTAAGCATTAAATGGTATTGCCTGCCAGGCACCTTTATCTTAGAGAGCTAGGTAAAACAAAGCTCCATTGTTTTCCTCCTTCTTGTGGAATAGCATCTGAGCCAAATGAAGTTTCTCACTCATGGCTTATATAGAAGTGATTTTTCCTGCCAGTGGGAAGGTGCAATTCATCGGGTCTCTTTAGACTATCACTAGGAAAGACAAGACAAAGAAAACACATAGGAGAACAATCACTGCTGAGAGATAAAAAGTAAATTCTGTGTAAGTTGGTATTTCTGAGCAGACACTTCTGAAATACATGAGTTTTTTACTTCACTATTAAGAGAAATATTTGGCATTATTAGAGTGCTATATTTCTCACCTATTCATCTTTTACTTTCTATATGCCTTTCTATCACCTTGGCATTCAAACAAGTACTATGCTCAAAAATAAAAAAAATAAAACCTGTATAAATGACAGTGTTCAACCATGAACACATTGTCTTTTATGAATATTATAATCACAGAATCAATAAGCCTACAAAGAAAAAACAGGACACAAAACGTGTTTTGTCATTTCTGACGAAGTTATAAAAACAACAGACATTCAATATGCCAAGTGTTCTTCAATCCTTCATAATCATAGCCTTATTGAAGTGAGGACAAAAAGGGTCTAATTGCATAGGAGCAATCTCAATGTAATAGGTTATACACCCAGGCACTGCTGCACAATACAACAAAAACAACGTTCCCTGTGTATAGCAGAATGTCATCTCTCATTTTCAGGCAATTACCTTCTTTCTTGTCAACAGTTTTAATAACCTCCATCATCTCTAAAAGACTTTTGCTTCAGTTAAATAATTTTCAGCTTTTTAATATGCAAATGTGCTTGTTCATATGCATGGGTGAAGTGGCGCTGCTACTTGAAATGTGTCAGTACATTGTGGAGCACCTGCACCTCGGGGAAGCTTGATTTAATTGACACCTAATACTATTCATTATTCCACTTAGTGAGCAACTCCTATTAGTCACCTGTAGGTTTTCCTATAAGCAGTTCTTTGGCCACCAGTGAAAATATGAATATTTCTATAAATAGAATGGCCATATTTAGTAAAGGGGGTTCACTACTGGTGAGTCTGGAACATCATCTCATTGGGAATATTTCACAGAATTACACACACACACACACACACACACACACACACACACACACACACTGTCCTCCCCAAAACTTTTCTCGACTATTACAGAAGTCAAGAGTAAGTCCTATTAAAAAAAATTTCATCTGTGTTGAGCATTGATATCTTAATTCTATAACTAAATTAAATGAACATTGTGTGAAGTCTGCAAAAGAGAAGTGGGGAAAGGAATCAAGGTGGGTGGTTTTTATTAATGTAGCTACTGTTTCCTTAAAGTGCGATTTGAGTTGGATGTTTCCCGACATCTGCTTTACATGATCTGAATGTAATCACTGATGCTGAAATACAGAATATGTGTTATTAATTGAATATTAAATATTTACCATTATAACTTAGTTTAATCTTATGCAGCTAATAGCCAATTTTGCTCAATTGTGAAGGATATGCAACAAAGATCTTTAATATGCCACACAAAATAATTACGTTGAGTATGGGATTCCCTGTCTTTACTGATATGAATGTGATAAATATATGCTATAAATGGATACCGCTTAAGACTGTCATTGTTCTTTTATTGCTGTGTTACAACTTAGGCACAGTGCACCGTATGTGCTGAGTTGATGATATCAGGGTTTTTTCTTTACCACATGCTCTGTAACCTTATTGTTCAGGCCACATTTCTTTCCAGCATTAATGCATTTGTTAGTCCCAGAAGGCTTAAACTACAGATGTTTAACATCCTGCTTATGGACAGATCATCTGGAATATGAACTGAGAAATCTATACGACTTATTAGTATATGTTATGAGTGCAACAGAGACTTAATAGTCTGTTCAAACTAGATTAGTGAAACCATTTCTTATAAAAATGCAACTTCTTAAAATAGATACATGTAAAAAGGAAAAATCTAGACATTCTTTTGACTAAAACATGATTTTTATCAGAAGAATTTGCCGCTAATTAATGCTGTTTACATAATAATGCATGTAACATTAATTACAGCTTTTGGAATGTTAACTGCAAACCTTTTTTTTTCCTGTGAGCACAGATTTACCAGTATGGTGGAAATCAGAGCTCTTTTGAGGGTTTTTCTGCAGTGTATTCAAAGTGCTCATAAATCAAATCTAGCATATAAAGACTATTAAGGACATAGGCAGTAAAAAAGACTGAGTAATGCTAACCCACAACTCCAATCATTTTTAAAGTAAGTGGGGAGAACACTGGTCAACTAGGCAATTGTTGGTATCCCCCAAAATGTAATCTCCAAGCTGAAGAATGGCAGCTGGCAGAACAGCTGGTGAATAGGATTAATGTCAGAAGAAAGAAATAAAACTCAACATATGTCCAAGCCTGCGGTGCTGGGACTGAGCATGATTGTACCCCGACGGATACCATGTGTACAGCTGGAAAGTGCCACTGTGCCATGCTTCTCTACCCCACAAGGTCATTTCTAAGAAGTATAGCTAATATCTGAACTGAACTTTTCCTTGAGAAGTCTGATTGACTAAGAAACAAACAAGCTCCAAAGTGCAAATATTTTGGACTACTTTAACCCACACTGGGTGGGTTTTTTATAATGCAATCTCAAATAAAAAAGCAGATTAGTACTAAAACTGACAGATTGCACTAATGTAAATATAATTTTAAAGCTATTTAAACCTTCTAATCTCATGTCATTCAGATTTCCACTTTCAAGGTTCAAATAAGAACCAAAATCAAAAGTTTAATAAAATAAATTTCATTAATAAATTACATTTCATGCTACTTGCATATTTTACTGAAAATAAATTTTAATAAACAGAATGCATAGTTAGAATACGACTAAGAAATTCCAAAAATGAGGAAAAAATAGACACTAACATTAATTCAAAGTTAGATTTTGAAATGTTAGCTCTTTAGAATATTTCAGCTCATGTTTTAGCATGCTCCTATTTTTCTACTGTAACAGGGCAGTTGTTGGAATTGGTTATAGTGAAGAACAGTAAACATATAAAAATTCCTAACTCATGAGAAAGGCACAAGTATTTTTAGAAGTTTGCAAAGAACAAATTCTGTTCAGTCTCTATTTTTCTACTAGTAGCTTCAAATGGATCCTACTAGGTAGACAGCAAATTTCAGCCTCAATCAGATTCTCACTGCACACAACTGTGGTGTAGAAAAAGCACAAAGGTTTAACATAACCAGTTTTGTTCTGCACCTAATACCATCTTCAAATGTTGCGATTTTGTGTGCCTTTTATACTGCATAGGGAATCTATTTTTTAAAAAGAGTCACAAATTCAGGTTACTTTTTAAAATATTGGCTTCAGCTAACTCCTCTTGAACTTAGAAAGGTCTGTTTGATGAAAATGCAAAGATTATTCAAGTGAAGAATCACAGTCACACCCCAAAACAGACTTGTCACCTTTTTTTCTTTTCCTTTACTTGCTGCTCTCTTTTTCTGTTCGTTCTTCTTTTCCTTTCTGGCATCACATCAGGAAACATGCAGTGGAATAATATCCCACACACTTTTACCAGAGGAAAAGACACATGCATCCCAAAGGATGCAAGCACGCAATGCTGCCTTAGTACCTTAAAATGGAATATCCAACTGGTGCTCCATCTGTCAGCTGCAAGACTGCAACAGGTAACCAGAGGTAATATTTTATTACTCCTACTTCTAAGGAGGATAACTCTATTGCTTTCCACTTAAAGAAAATAATCAAGAAATGTCAGGCAACCCTACTAACTTGCTCAGGTTAGGAATACATTTTTATGACTTGTAGAAAGATCCAGGTTCATATTTCAGTAATGGAAATCCTCTACAGTAAGGGATGTAGCAAAGCTAAAAAAAAAAAAAAAAAACAATAAAAAAGAAAAACAAAAAAAAATAAAAAAAATAAAAAAAAAAATTAAAAAAAATAAAAAAAAAAAAAAAAAAAAAAAAAAAAAAAAAAAAAAAAAAAAAAAAAAAAAAAAAAAAAAAAAAAAAAAAAAAAAAAAAAAAAAAAAAGCAGTACAGATGACAAACTTGGGTCAGTTTGAAACCAGTGAAGGCTGATGGCCACAACTATACCCACTGTAAACAGTGTAATTACAAACAAAATTTTCACCAAAACCTCTAACCTATTTTGTATGTCAGATGCTTAAATAATGCCCACATAATTGTAGGTACCATGGTATTTTACAGACCAAACAAGAGGTCTTCTATTCTTTAAACAGATTATATCCTGGTATAACCCCATTAGTGGCCTAATTTTATGTGAGCTACTGTAGTATGAACTAGTTTGCATGTAAGAATTTTTGAATGCGCGTTCATCGTCTTAACCAGGACACTTCACAATCTGTGTTCCATCATTTATTTAAAAGTTACTATGGCCTATTCTTCTTGTTTAGAAATACCTACCCGTTTTCCATTTACTTGGAAAAATCTGCCCATGTTTACCAAGTTTTCCTACCTATTTTTGAAAACAAAGTCATTAAGGAAAGTGCAAAAATAATTTTATGTGATGATAGTGAAAGTATAATGTTTATTATATTCTCATGCTCTGATGATTGACTTCTTAAACAGGAAAAATGCTGAGAAGTTTTTATTTCCCAGCACCTACATACATGCATTTCTAACAAAGGTAAAACTTCTAGAGAATGATTTTGAGCTTTCTTTGAAGGGCTCATATGTAAAGGCCTAAATGTCTAATCAAGATAGCAGATTTTAGATATTTTTCATCACCTAAAATTATTCCATTCTATTTTAAGTAAGAATCTCCAGCAGCACTCACCTAACATCATTGTGCAGTGGCAAAAATGTTTTTGTTTGCACTCATATAAAAGGGAAAGAAGAGCACATTGCTTATTAATATCTACTGAATTGTTTAAGAGGATTTTTAAGATACAAGTTAAAAGAATTTCATAATTTCAATTTCTCCTTTTCATTTAATAGTCGACATTCATTAGGACCCACACACTGTAATAAATTATTATAATTTCAAACAAGAATTAAATTACTAGGTACCTAGTGAAAGAGCCATTTTTTCTTAGGTACCCTGTAATCTAACTGTCAGATTTAAAATCTATTCCAAATCAACTCTTCACAACATTCACATTTATTCATCTATGCTAAATTAATAAAAGGTGTGAATAATACTGACAAAATTGATCATTATTGTTCATGTAGATTTAGAAAATTATAAGGTAATCTAAAATATAAAAGGAATTGAGGGAAACTATTACAGTTCTTATAAATAAATTCATCCTTTGATACATTTTTTTAAAATCAGGAAAACTCTTCAACAAGATTGTATTTAGATTGACTAGCAAAGCTATTTAAAAAATTAGTATTTCAGAATATGACTACTTTTTAATCCAAAAACCATTAAAAGTTGATGACAAGACTAATATAACAAGAGAGCTCACTCAAAATCTTAAAAAGTAATGCTGAAATACCAAAAATGCTACACAATGACAGCTTGAATACAGCCTTTTGTAGGCTGAGTCTAGGATATGCTAAGCACCTTCCATGAGGTCCTGAGAGAGCTCAGGTAACACAAGTAAATGGGAATTGAGGTCACTCAGTTTCTCTGGCAATCCAGATCTGATCGAGTACAGCAACTCTGAAAAAAAAGGGTGATTATCCCTCCCCTTTTGTCTGTGTAAACAGACATTAAAAGGGGATGGCATTCTCCAAGGAAGTAAAGGTATTATACAATCATCTTTCCTTATATACAGACATAATCAGCAACAAGAAAGTAACTACTGGATATTATTACAGCTCTGCATAAAACCAAAGACAATGTCTGTATTAGACTATCCTGTCCTCTGCACACTTGCAGTAATTCCTACCATCTAACCTCACTGACCCTTTCCCCCCTAACAGGGATCCCTGCAGATAAAGTAAAGCATGTCAACATCTGTTCCCATTCACACCAATTTTAATTTACAAAAAGAGCTTTGCTATTTTCAGAACAGGCTCCAGAGCACAATGACAGATTTAAGGCCTTTAATGGGGTTGCATTTTGAGTGTGTCAGCGTTTCATACTCACCAGGACTTGATTCTAAGGGGCTGCACCAAAGGCAGCTGCGGGGTGTAATGGAGCCACAGCAAGGGCGCTGTGCTATTTACCTATAAACCAGCTGACAAAGTTATAATGTCCTTAACAAACCTCTGTGTTTGCTGCTTTGACCAGAAATCAGAGACCCTGAGCACTGGTGATACAATTCCTTCTCTTCCTGTTTTCATTCTCCACATTCCTTCTACCACTACACACCTTTCTGATACTCAGTGTCTGCTACTGGGGTTACATTTTCCAAACTGCTTTCTCATGACACCTCTCTGTTCTTAATCAATTTTAACCTGCTTATTTTTGTGAAAGCAAAGCTAGCCCAAAGCTCCTTTTTTTTTTCATTTTTGTTTTGTGTTTTTTTTTAAAAAAAAACCATAGCCTTAGGTCTCTCCTGCTATGTTATATTACAAATAACCAAAATTTTGTTAAAGTTCTATTAACTGGTGCTTATTTATAGATCACCCTTGTGAATCTAAAGAACTTACTCATCGTATTAGAAAGTTGCAGAGTGCACAGCCTGTGAAGATCACAGTTGTACAAAAACAATTCATGAAGTTTCAGGGAATTCATAGTGACTGAAAATAAATTTTTCCATCTCCTCAAGAGGGTTTAGTTGGTTTTTTTTAAGACATACAATACGAAGAACAACTTGGAGAAACAATGCACAAGTTGTGTTGTAATCACGTAACAGCTAAGACATGAGCAGCTGAGCAGAAGGAAGATGGGCAGTGGAATGTCATACAGTAATCAGCACTGTTGACTAATCAGAATTTGAGACACTAGAAGGTAATAAGGGTATTATAAAGAACAGCTTATTGAAGGAGCAGCTGTTTATGCGTAGCTCAGTGTTTAAATGAGTTCCACTAGATTGCCATGGCATGTTTTGGTAAAAATGTTTTATACAAAAAATAAAAAAGTATTTGATGATATACCAGGACACGCAGGCATGAGGGAGTAAATATCTGGTTATCATGACTGCAAGTACATTAATAGTAGCAGTTATCTAGGTACCGGAGACCTCTAAAAAATGGCATAAATTCAGTGGCCCTGGAAGTTACAAAAGAATATTCATTACTTAGGCAAAGCCTAAATGTCATCTTTGTTAGCCTCCACTACTGAGTGTTGTTGCCATGGGCACAAGAGCTGATGTGGTTATGAAGGGTAATAGACAAAGGGAAAAAAAAAACCAAGAGAAAGTATAACTAAAACCAACTACAGAGACACTTTAATACATTTATATCTGCACCAGCAGCCAATACAAACACAGTTTTAAAAAGGCAACCTAATCTACAAAACAAAGCAAATTTTAATATCCTTCCACATAAACACAATAATAAAATAGCACTGTGATCCCTACTAGGAAAAGCTAACTAAATAATGTAAAAAGACAAAAAATATAAAACATATTCAAAATTGCACCAGTGAAAATCACCAATCACTGCAATTCTCAGACAATAATCATGTTGTTCCAATCTATGTGCCATAGGGTTGTTCAACATTTTTTTTTGTTTGTTTGCAGTCAGAAACCAACTCAAAGTTTTGTTTTAAAAAACATCTTTTAACTGTTGGAAGCAGGAAGGAGACTACTTAATAGTAGCGGAAATTTATCATAATCCATTATTTAAAATATTCTACTTTGGACAGCAAGGGCTTGGTAATATTTAAAAGCAGTCAGCAAGCAGTGGAAACTCTGGTATTTTTTGTAACAGTTCACATGTCAAACTGGCAAAGTGCCCACAGTGTACGAGAGAAAAATCTATTTAATGTCTGCCCCACAAGGCGACATGAGGCTTGATTGGCAGAAAGCAGAGAGTGTCTTTTGATCATGTGTCCTAACAAGCAGTTCCAGCTCCTGTCTCTTCGGCTGAACGGCTCCACATTACCTATTCAAACAGAAGTGACAGGCCACTGCACTACTCTTTGGCTCTAGTCTCACACAGTGGGAGCTATGCTGGAGACAGAGCCACTGATTAAATATATCACTTTTTCAAGACAAGCAGGTTGTCTGAATCAAAGTTGGACAGAATAGACTCAACATTATTAAAAGAGGATATAAAACTGGAGTTGAGTGATGTTAGGCCAGTTTGTACAGCCTCAGGGATTCACAGACTGACAAGGGGAATAAGGAACAGCAGAACTCATAAAGCAGGGTCAGAAATTAGCTGTGACACCTTGGCCATTTTCCCATCACTTCAGGGACACACTGTTTCAAATCCTGTAGTCTCTTCTTCGTCTTTTTTTTTTAATGATTCTGTGTGTGTGGAAAGGGGAGAGGGAACATAAAAATCATTGACTACTGAAAGTTGCAAATTGCAGTTTTACAATAAAAGATAAAATATTATCCATGATTTGCCACCTGAAATTCAGTGGCAATTTTCCCTTGTAGTCTCATCAGCCAAATTATTGTCATCAAATAATTCGTTGATACAGCACTAGCTACTCTAAGCAATAACTAAGAGCTGGGGGAAATGACTGAATAGAGATGCTTATTACATTGCCTAGTTAGTTCATTAACAAATTGGTTTGAATTCTGAGGTTGTATGTCTGGCCACTGCATTGTGTGATCTGATAGACAGACACAGAAAGGCAATAGACATGATATCTTGTCATGACAGAAACAACAGGTACACTGAAAACTTGGAGGAACTAATGTTAAATTTTTAATTATGATTATAACTGCATTAAACCTATTAATAAAGCTGCAACAGCCACATTTAAACAGCTAAAATGACAATCAGTCCACAGAAGACACAGAAACAAAAGTAAAGGAAGCTTATTTCACTTAGTGATGTATGTGCATGCCAGATCTATAAAATTACTTCTGAATCATTCAATGTTCTGTAAAAAAAAAAATGTTAAAATCACAAGACAAAATCTAGACAGATTTTTTTTTTAGAACTACTCCTGCAGTAATTCCAGTGAAATTAATAGAGTTACCTCAGGAATAAACTTGGTTCAATATTTATTTTTCACTACAGCAAGTTCTTCTGACATTTTAACAAACCTCTACCTGCCGTGTTAGTTCTTGTTTCACTGTAAATATTTAAAAGTCATCTGCTTGTTACATATTTAAGATATGATAAGGACTGCTAAGACCTACACTGAGAACCAGAGCTGTTTTAAACATTGAAAATGCACGTAAATTTGAAGATAGAGTAGAAAGACCTGAATACCCTAATGCACGTAAATTTGAAGATAGAGTAGAAAGATCTGAATACCCTGCACAGCTATAAATGCAAACGGAATTCGGACTTATGGTGGTGTTAGACTAAGAAGAAATTTCACTACAGAGCTCTCAATGTTTTTGGTGCCACCACAGGCTTTCTGGACCGTGTTCAGAGTTGCTCTAGAAGGGTGATAAAGCCTGCTTGCTTCAACACTTTCAAACAAAGACAGAAGAGTATTCAAGATGGGCTTTTTTAGGTTCAGTGAAGATCGTGATTCACTGTAGAAGATGATATCACATCAAGTTCTTTAAGAAATGTGAGCAGGCAGCAGCGCATTACAGTTTTATTTTGAAATATGGCAGATGGTTATGTAAAGCATTAATAAAACAGTTAACAAAGAGGAAGATGAAAATAAATAGACATTTATGGGGAGGGCACTGTGCCCAGGAACTCTGGGCACCTATGTAAGTAAAACTAGAAATATGTTATAATTAACAAAAGAAAACAGCTATTAGATACATTCCAGAATTCCAGACTATAGAATAAGCACAGCTTTTCTGATCACCAGCCCTTGCTAAAGACAGACCCAAGACTCCATCAGAATGGATGCTCCGAGTCAGGATGGAGCAATGATAAGAGGAGCTATCTGCAGATGTTGACACTGTACTTGCCCTCACAACAATACTTAACAAGGGCTATTGCACCGTTTATTCATTAGTATCACAATCTGATCTCAACAGAAACACCATTTCTTTGTTATTAAAGTAATACAGAATGGGGAGGATATTGACACATTAACAACTATAAACTCTTGCTTCATTTTGCAGATCAACATTTCAGTGAGTAAGTAAGGAAGAAGCCTGGCTACAAACAATGCAAAATACACTTTTGACGAAGAGAAACTTGTAGTTGAACATTATGCATTATGTTTTGTTCCTGGTTTTCACACATCAGATATGCACTGGGAAGTCAGAGCCCACGTGCAGGGTTACAACTCAAATTATACAGATAAACAGGATTCAGATAAGGCTTAAGCATACTACTGTTGAAGTTCATGATGCTGTCCCTCTTGGCTTATGCCAGATAAGTCCTAGAGCACAGAAACAGAGGCCTTAAAATAAACCACATTTGACGTGATGCTTTGGATGCTGTGTCCAGTACTGGGCTCTCCAGTACAAGACACAGGCATACTGGAGAGTCAAGCAATGAGCCATGAGACAATCAGCTGATTGGAGCACCTCTCACACTAAGCTGTGCATAAAGAGCTATAAGTGTTTAGCCTTGAAAAGAATAGGCTCCAGGTGATAATATACAAATATTGCATTTCTGTTGTAAGAATGGCCAAACACTGAGCAGGTTGTGGAGTTTACATCCTCTCAGATACTCAAAAACTGATGGGACACTGCCCTGAGCAACCTGTTCAAGGTGATCCTGCTCTGAGCGAGAAGATTGGACCAGACGATCACAAGTGATGCGTTCCCACCTCAGCCACTCTGTAATTCTCTGGTTCTGTGAAACCATCAGCACACTGACTGCAGGAGAACATGAACAGAGTGATGCTGAAATAAACACAATAAAGGCTCTTCCACGTATTCACAGATATGCTTGAAAGAAGAGAACTGCTTTTATTGATGACATCCTAATTTTTTTTTTAACTGAGCAGTTCATTGTAAAAAGGCTAAATTAAAAATCCAGTTTCCTCTCTCACATTATAAAACACTCTAGAAGATTTCCATTTTTAAGCTCAAATTCTTTCCATTACAAATTTCAGAGAAAGTAAAAATGTCTAAAAAGCATTTAATCAATATTTTAAACAAAAAAACCCCACCTAACTACTTTTTCTTTCCTAATTCTTACTTGTATTTAATAATGCTCAAAAGTAACACAGACGTTGAATGGATTTAGTCTCTTTAATACAATATTTGCTAGGGGTTAATTAGCATGGCTGAAGACTAATCGTAATAATTGTTTGTTGTTTCCACTGGAGGCAGGTTTCCTTCACAAAAGTGGCATCTTGGAGTTTCAGACTAAAACACAGAGGTGAGAGTAGTTTCTCTCTCTGTTAGATGAACAAGACAGCCTAGGCAGCAAATGCCTAGGTCTCTCCTGTGGCAACCAAATAAAGTTGTCAAAATTATTTTTAAGTAATGATAAGGTATCTAAAGCAAATACTGTATAGCAAAATAAAGAATATATCAGCATTTAAAATGTATATGCTGCTGAGCATTTTTACTGTCATTTCTTTAAGAAAAGCAGATCTAATTAGCTGTATCTCTAAAGTGCATACCTAGCATTTTTATTATGTATTATAACATTTTGCTTAGAGTTGACATTTTTATTCTGACGAGCACTGTCTGGAGAGCTCTCAATAAATAATACATTTACAATTTTCAGTAAATAAGCACTGGACACAAATCGTTATACTTACTTACAGCTGCCCCTCTCTAATAGTGCTTTTACAGGTAAGGTGACTGTTCAGTCTAATGCAATACTCTCTGTGCTGGAAAGATATTTCCATTCATTACCCCAGCCGCAAGCACTTAAAGCACTTTTAGGCCCTGTTGCAAAACAGCAGGAATGGCAAAGCAAATAAGACTAACTAAAACTAAAGTTCATCACCAAAGAAATCCAAGGCCATTTTCCCTACAGAACATGTACAATGGCATACAGGATCAGCCACATTCAAGCCCTATCTTTCCCTCGTATTTTTATATTTACATTAGTAATTTCAGTAAGGGAAGTATTGCAGTCTAGTCCCTACTATTAACCTGATGACTACAAAATGTATTTCAATTCCCATTTTCAAGTATGACCTGATCATAACGTTGTTTGTGTCACAGTACATCAGAAACCAATGAAGTCTGAATTTATTTTTCTGCTGCCAAGATCACACAACTGAAGCAACTCTCCATGTTTTTACAGCTATTTACTCACATTCTTCACCATAGAGCCCAGTGTCAGCTGTACCCATTCATACTGAGCTTTTTTACTGCCCTAAGGAAAAAGCTGGCTTCTTAGGTATGCTTTCTTTATAATGCTTTCATAATCCTAATAACATACAAACATGTAAAGATAGCAGATATTATACCATGTCTAAAGAGGAGACAAAAATGTAGAGGAGCGTAGTGTAGAAAATTATATAACAATGGAAGCACGGAGACAATTTATCACACAGCAAAAATTAAATGAAATTCATTTATATCCAGCAGAGGACAACGTCAGAATTGAGATGTACACTGAGATTAAAGAAAAAGATGACATGTCTCCTGAAGGTAAGATATTGGAAAACACAGCCACAGGGGAGGGAGAGAGAGACGGAGATGGTTGGAATGGTCAGTAGGGGCTGGTGTTTCAGCTTGTTTCAACCTGTCCCCATTCACAGTTCAAGTTCAGAGACCATGAGGAAAGAATGAAAGCTCATTTGTTCTAATGCAAATTATTTTACTTATCACAAATACTCAGGGCTGAATAAAAACATTTCCTGAAGGTGAGGTGAGTGTCTCAAAATGTTGAAAGTAAACATATGCCCAAAAATACTTTAGAGTCATCATAGCTAGAGGGGATGTCCCAGTGTTCAGAAGTAAGCCCTGAATTTCAGACTCTCCCCACATCAGGGTTTGAGCTATGATCAACTCTGTTTATTAGCAAAATCTATTAATTCGTAGAGGTGCAGAAGTACAAAGTTTCAACAAGAAAACAACCTGCACTGGGAAACAGAACGTCCAGAAAAGTAGAAGCTCCATAAAATGCAGTAGATCCTACATCTAGGTAACTGCCTGATAGCAACCAAGGTGTAATTTCACCCAACAGGTCAACTTGTGGACCAACTTCCAGCTGCTACTACTGTGAAAAGTGCTATCATCATACTCACTACATTCCTCTTGATAATCATGAATTAGAGCTAAGATCTGAGGGGGTATGAAAAACTTTTAGCAAAAAAAGAAGGTCTCCGCAATCTATTGACCTTTTCATCTACAACTTATTTTTCATGATATCTATGTAAAAGCTTGTGCTGTTCTCTATTTCTTTCCTATGAACAAGTTTCAGAACAAAGAAAACTGAAGGAAAACTTTCAAATGTAGCATTAGACATACTGAAGATAGCTGAAGAACTGCTCTACTGTAATCCATGCAGAACCCATGAGTGATGACTAGATCCTCAAATGCTACAACTCTGGGCAAGACTGTAGTGTATATAGCCAGACAATATATTTAAAGATAAGGTGGAGAATTGAAATGTGCCAGTATCTTAAATATTATGGGATAGCATTTAATCACAAAATGGAACTCTGAAAGACTTCAATTAACTAAAAATGCACAAATTCTCATATACCTAGAAGGATAAATAATAATATGAGACAAAATATTAATGACCAGATACAGTATGGTTACACAGGCTGGATCTACCTTTGAAAGAAAACCAAAACTTGAAACATATGTTGCACATAAAATGTCATTAAAACAAGTTCATTGCAGTTATTTCTGCTTTAGACAAGAACAAATTTTCAATGGAAAAATCAAATACAATACATGGAAAGAAATTAGGTTCTATCTTCATTTAGCTACCAGGAAAATAACCCTAGAAACTTTCTTTGTGGTAATGTCCCTAAAAAGTCCTATATTAATTTTTATTATTTAACACATGAAGACACATGAATTCAACTAATGAATTCATAGATATTTTATGATCTTTTTTAAATAGAAGAATATATTTTTCTAAAACAGCAACATAAATTGCAAGGAAAAAGAGTGATCAGTATGATTTTACCAAGAAAATTAGATGAGAAAAAAAGAGAGACAGTGAGTTACATTTAACTATATAGTAAAGAGGTATGTAATTCAAGAAAGCTTAGGAAAAAGTGTCTCACTCTCTCTCCTCTAACTTGATCTGAGTAATCTATTTATTGTGTGAACTTCTAGGCTAAATTATCTATATACATAACTGATTGGAATTTTTTATCAAAAATTATTTTTACAAAGAAGAAAAGGAAAACATGAGGGAGGTTTTACCTAGTAGATATGGCAAGGTTTTTCAAAGATGATAAAAGGATTTTAATGAAGATGAGGTTTTTCACATCCAGAGAGCTTGTTTCAAGTTGAGAGGAACCCCAGTTACTGTTTATGAAATCAATAGGTATAAAAAAAAAAAAAAAGAACAGTAGTGCTAAATCATTTTTAACAATGAGTTTGGATAATTCCGATACTGAATCCCAGTAACATTTTTAAAACCTCGACACTGAAGAAGATATATGCAGCCGTCAAGAGAATTGAAAAATAAAAAAAGGGGTCTATAAAAGCCAGGTCTTTTAGGACAACTAAGGATCATGCCTTCATCAATGGGAAGTGTGGGTATAGAGGACACTGTGAAAGAGATAACTTGAATTTCAGTTAAACATCTGAAAGTCATTCAAAGTATTCTTTACCACAGATGGGTCAATACTTACTTCTAAATCTAATCCAAAAAAAAAAATTTGACATGTAATGTTTTCAAAGGTTATGCTTAAAACTGTACCAGAGACCAGTGTATAGGCCTGAACTGTACCTGTTCTCAGCTGCAGTGGGCCTAAAAAAATCATACAAAGTAGAAACTCTCCATTCATTTAGAACAATATAGCGCGCACAGATTCCATTAAAAAAAAAATCAAGCCAACCTCAACAACAAAAAACCTGCATAAAATTACTACTGAAATGGTATACCTGTGTCCAGTTCTAAAATACAGTATGTAAAAGTTTAAGTTTCATTATTTGGCAGTGAAGTCAACAGGAAATATGTACATGTTCCTGTGTGAAATACTTGATTACACTGCCCTTGTTGGCACGACAGAAAATTTTATAAGAGATGTATTAGTCAATTTTAAGGCAATAAGGAAGGAAACCTTTGATTATTATAAACTAATGAAGATGAAGGAAGAAGAAAAAAACACATAAATCAGAAAAAAACACCACTACTAACTACTGTAGTAAGATTTTCCCTGTTGCATATGAAATGAATAATACATGTGAATCCTTAATTTTTAATTTGGATTTCTTTAGACATATTATATATCACTATGAGTTACATATATGCACCCATAAAGAGAGAGTACAGACAGGTGCACATGACAGAGAATAGATGGAAATTTATGAATATACTACTCTTCATACAGATGTTCATTATTCCAACATACACATGTAGAAATCTTTGATCTCTGAATTTTCAGGGATGGTCTTCAAGGAGGAAACAAGAATGGGAAGCAGTTTATAAAAAGCTTGTGCTAGAATTCTGAACTGAGCTTGGTTGGAAAATGATACTATATACATTGCTCAGAATCAAGGTCAAAAGTGAATTAGGAATCCAGTCCCTGAGTAATGAGGGCTTAGCACTTAGTAGAAAAGACATGCCCAGTTTCCAGCTCAGAAGCGCCAACTGACCTGCCAACCTAGCATTCCAGATCTGAAAGGGGGAAATCTGCTTTCCTAGCTACAGACAAGATGTGTAGTACTAATTATTACTCATAGACGTTTATGATGAAGTACAGTAGGATAGTTGTCTGGAAGCCAATTCTCAGCCTAGAATTCAGGCAGCCCAAGCAATGTAAATCTGTCTCACAAAATTAATATAAGCAGTATTCTGAAAGACGTGTCTTTTACTGAAGGGGGATAAAAGGGAAAGAAGCAGCCTGACCATACTATGTTACATAAGCTCTTTGAGCTGCAAAGAGATTTAATTCTTGATTGTAGTGGAGGATACTTCCAAAGAAAAGTCAGTAAAACAATCCTTCTGCTCATAGAAAAACTATATATTGAAGCTATCTAAGCGGCCCTAGAGTCTAGTGTTGTTGATTAAATCAGACACCTGTTCATTTCTGACCTCTTCTGTCTTATGAGAACACATGTTAGCAAAGTCTTTACATACTCAAATTAACTCTAAATATTTGCAGTATCCTTTTTTTTCTTCCCCCAGATACAATTTTCTCACCAATTTGATCATTTCCAAATTATTACAAATTAAAATGCAGGAATGTCTTACTGTACTAAGCATGCAAATACCGGACTATGAAGTTAAAAATGTTGTTTACCCTGTAATGTTGGTATTTGTTCAAACTACTAATAATGCTAAAAACATATCTAATATATATTCAGTCCTTTACAAGGTGCTTATGTTCCCAGTGTTATACATAAGACATGACACTGGCTGAAGCACTATTATTAAAGAGAGATTAAAACAGCTGTACATTATGCTGCAGCACTCACTCTTTCCTTTACAAACAGACGGTCCTGGATTACAAGCAGCACTTGACCATCTAAATCACTACAACAACCAGATTTAACCAGCTGGGCCATATTCTCTTAGGCGATGCCTGTTGACCTCCTCAGTCACAGCTGCTCAGATGAAATTCTCATTAGACAACTTATTTTCAGAAGCCAAAGGACTCTGATTAAATATATCTATTTAGACACAATAAAGTCTTTCAGCATGTATTTCTTCCCCAATGTTATGAGTTACAATAGGGACCACAAGCAGTATTTACAAGCATAACAGACACTTAATATCTGATGAGATACCACAAAATAGTTAAGTATTTGACACCAGCTACTCATATTACTCAAATTCAGTCTCTTTATACGGACCAGAATGTTATTGCACTAACGTTAAGAGAGACTTGTTGATGTACTCATACAGGGGTTAAAGCAGATGACTGGAATTCTTGAGTTCTTTGCTCCACTTCTAGCTCTACTATTAGCTTGATGTACGACCATATCTTAGCCCAGCTCCTGCAGTTACTTTAACAGTCATGAAGCTCCTCCTTATAAAAGACACTAACATGCACTATTAATTTATTCAAAGGAGTTATGCAAGGCTTCAAGCCCCACAGATTTTACAGGGCAGTATACAGTAGAACTACACCTTGTCCCCATTATATTCATTAAAGCAATTATATTGTGCTATCTATTTGCTATCTATTTTACTAGACAAAAGGGCTCCTCAACAGCATTGATTTAAAAACTCCGTAGAAACCTGTTTTAAAGTATAGATGTTAAAAAGCCTCATGTGAGGTACATGTCTGATTAGGCTATTAATTAGGTTGTATAAAAGAGACTAAAAGATGGCAAAACATTCTCATCATCTCAGACCTCATTTCTGCAGCTGATACTGCACTGAGTCTGTTGCATCAAGATCAGAGTCTTAAAATAGTAATTAGTTTTAAAATGTTACTTTATTCCCTTCAAACAAGTATCACAGAGTCATAGAATTACAGAATAGTTTGCATTGGAAAGGACCTTAAAGATCAACTAATTCCAGCCCACCTGCCATGGGCAGGGACAACTCCCACTAGACCAGGCTGCCCAAGGCACCATCCAGCCTGGCCTTGAACACCTCCAGGGATGGGGCAGCCACAGCCTCCCCTGGGAAACCTATGCCAGTGCCTCACCACTCTTATCATGAAGAAATTCTTCCTTATGTCAAGTGTAAACCTGCTCCTCCAATTTATAGCAATTGCCCCTAGTCCTATCACTACAAGCCTTTGTAAAAAGTCCCTCCCCAGACTTCTTGTAGCCCCTTCAGGTACTGGATGGTCACTGTAAGGTCTCCTCAGAGCCTCCTCTTCTCCAGGCTGAACAACCCCAACTCTCTCAGCCTTTCATGACATGGCAGGTGCTCCAGCCCTCTGATCACTTCTGTAGCCCTCTTCTGGACCTGTTCCAACAGCTCCATATCCTTCATACATTGAGGATTCCAGAACTGGACACAGTACTCCAGATGAGGTCTCACAAGAGAGGAATACAGGGGCAGAATCACTTCCCTCGCCCTGCTGACCATGCTTCCTTTTATGCAGCCCAGGATAGGGTTGGGCTGCGAACACACATTGCTGGCTCGTATCAAGCTTCTTATCAACCAGCAAAGTATGGAGAGTTTACTTCTTTTTAATTCCGAGAAGCCTCCGAATACTGAAATAACTATTCAAACCTGTCATAAGAATTCTGGTATTCCTAGTCTACATAGAAGTTTAAAACCATTGAACTTCATAAGTGCATCATTCCCAGGTGGCCAGGAAGGCTGGGGCATCCTGGCTTGTATCGGGGATGGTATGGCCAGCGGGTCCAGGGAGGTTCTTCTCCCTCTATACTCAGCACTGGTGGGACCGCTCCTTGAATACTGTGTGCAGTTCTGGGCCCCTCACCACAAGAAGGATGTTGAGGCTCTGGAGTGAGTCCAGAGAAGAGCAACAAAGCTGGTGAAGGGGTTGGAGAATGGGCCCTGTGGGGGACGGCTGGGAGATCTGGGGTTGTTTGGCCTGGAGAGGAGAAGGCTGAGAGGAGACCTCATTGCTCTCTGCAGATACCTGGAGGGAGGTTATGGGGAGGAGGGTGCTGGTCTCTTCTCCCAAGTGACAGGGGACAGGACAAGAGGGAATGGCCTCAAGCTCCACCAGGGGAGATTTAGGCTAGACGTGAGGAGGAAGTTTTTCACAGAAAGGGTCATTGGGTATTGGAACAGGCTGCCCGGGGAGGTGGTTGATTCACCTTCCCTGGAGGTGTTTAAGGCACGGGTAGATGAGGTCCTGAGGGACATGGTTTAGTGAATGATAGGAATGGTTGGACTCGATGATCCGGTGAGTCTCTTCCAACCTGGTGATTCTATGATTCTATGATTCCTGATTCACTGAAAGGGTCATTAGGCAATGGAACAGGCTGCCCAGGGAGGTGGTTGACTCGCCTTCCCTCGAGGTGTTTAAGGTGTGGGTGGATGAGGTACTGAGGGGCATGGTTTAGAGATTGGTGGGAATGGTTGGACTTGATGATCCAGTGGGTCTCTTCCAAACTGGTGATTCTATGATTCCAAAGAATTTTCAGTCTTTATATTAATTATTCTTCATAGTTAGTTTATATGGTACCAGTGAAATGTTCACTATTTTCTGTAAAATGGAAGTGAATATTTTTCCTACAGAAAATGCTGGACAGATTGAAAAGAACTTAACATGTAAATAGTCAATTACCTTTGAATGTACAGGCAGACTTTAGAATAGTTTTCCAGTATAACATGCTCCATAAAAAGCAAGATTATCGTATAGATCAGAAACTACCTCTATTTTGCAGCTGGTGAGAACATAGTATGGGAGGCTTAGACTCAGTGAAAGGAACCACTCTGCTGTGCACATACCTATCAAATCAATTACTGCATACTAATGCAGAAGAAGTGCAGAAAATTCTTAAGAATTAATAGAAAAATAAGTGATGAAAGGCTTGAATCCTTGCAGTAGGATACCATGTTTAAACTTTTGATGCACATTTATATTAGCACATTAATCAGTAAACTGGAAAAGTCCTAGCTGCAGTGTCACTATAATAAACAGCAACTTGTATACTCCTGCAGTAAAGTAGGAGCCAAGAACTTTGATTAGCATGGAGTGTCAAACAATTTTTACTGACTTGAAAAAAACCAAAACTTTGCTAAACTAGTATATTTCCTAGTCTAACTACCAAGTCTAAGAAACTAGTTTTTTAAAGAGTGATCTTTACAGCTGAAAACAGACAGATGGTAGTAAAGAATCTGGGACATTCTCCCTTCAGAGATGTTTCACCAGCTTCAGAAAGAACACCTAGAGAACACATTTATCTATGAATTGGCATTTAACAATTATGCCAAGAAAATTGAAAGGCTGCTTCCATCCCTACATAATTTTATCCCAGATTCAAACATCTTATTGTATCAGCATCAATTTTCATTGGAATGTGTGCTCCTACATGAAGCCAAGGGACCCTAAAGTGTACTGTTTGAAGTGCACTGTGACCATACAATGAAACTGAGGAGGTAAAAGCACCCTGAACTCATTTATATTTCAAAGAAATAAGTTCTACTGCCTTGTGGTTACATTATGTTACAAATATATTTCCTGGGCTATTTTTAATACCACAAAACAACACTGGCAAAATAACTAACAGAATCCACATATCCACATCTGTTTATCTATATCAGAGCCTCCTGCTCTCACATATTCCCTGGTTCGAGCTCATGTATGAGCTCACAAACTAGAACATATTGTTGCAGAAGCAACTAAGACTTCACTCTACTTGATGTGGAGAGAGATTTTCATAACGGACCCTGATCATGCCCACACATAAACTGACAAACTCATTTTCCAGTTCTGTTTAGTTCTTATGTAGGCCAAAATCTGAGCAGAGTCAACGAAAATACTTAAATAAGGACTGAATACATAAACTTCCTTAGAGGTCAAAGATTAGACCTAATTTTTCTCTCCACCTTTTAACATTTAGAGCGATAGCTGAACAGACTGTAATAAAAAAAAAAAAAAAAACCTTCTTCAGCCACAGTTATAGATACATAGGTTAGAACTAGGTACTCTTTGCACTTAAAACTGTTGCCCATTCTCCTAGTCACAGATGCTGGATCAGTAAGGTGATGAAAGAACTTCTAAGGCAAGACAAACCATCTTATGTGTTATTCATTCCTATTGTTTAAAATAAACAATTATATTTTAAAATAAAAATCACAAATTCAGTCAACCAACACAATTTAGAAAGTTTTAAAATACTGGCATATTTGTCTAAAATCCCTAATGGATCTCAAACTGTCTTGCCATGGTAACCTGTGAATAATATTATCCTAACCTTTGCCAATTACACCATTTTCTGGCCCTTGACGCCCAACACATTCTTTATGTCATAAAAATGGAAGGTTTGTGGGTGATATCAGTCTCATCGAACACATACCCTCTTGCTCAGTCCTGGTCATTTCTTCT
This sequence comes from Piaya cayana, assembly GCA_013389865.1. NCBI lineage: Eukaryota > Metazoa > Chordata > Aves > Cuculiformes > Coccyzidae > Piaya > Piaya cayana. Next base: position 120,089 of record WAAB01002224.1, read on the forward strand.
AGTTTCTTCTGCTTCAGAGTGTCCACCACATCTGCAAGGCTTCCTTTGCGGCGTTCTGGCGTTCCAAAATTAACACTGGTCATTAGCTCACTGCGGTCACGACCTCCTTCGTCGGGCTTGTTTGGTGAGGTAGAGGTATTTCGGAAGGAATATAGGGAACATAACTTATTACTCTCTGACTCCTGCAAAGAAACAATACAATGTGAAAACATAGGCTATTCTCTTACATCACAAGGATCTCAAACAGGTAAAAGTTGAAAGCATTATTTATTAGTCTGTAGTAATAACAAACCTACATGTATCCTTCAGTTTTTAAAATGAGCATTATGATTTCAATTTCTCAGTTTCAGTGCTTAACAAGGACTCTTTTTTCCTGAAGGTCAGTCCCCTCCATCCTTCTAATGATGATACTTCATGCCCAAGATACTCTGGCTCAAGGACTTTCCTTGTCAGGAACAAGCCACTTCAACATGTTTTTCAATGAATGTGTTAAGCTTTTACGGTTTTCTTTAGTTCCTTAGGTAAAGGCAATACATGTAGCACTGAGAGAGAAAATATAGGCAAGGAAAAATTATTCCTGGACAGATCCTCAGTTAATGGAAAACAACATAACTTTGAAACTAGAAAAACAGTTAAACCAATAATGACTGAGAAGCAAGGAATCTACCTCACAGTTAAGCAAAGCCTAGGTTATATAACTACCCATGCTCATTCTCTGGTCTTTAAAATAAAACTTCTTAAATAATTAAGTCTATAATTCTTCCAGTATACAAAATGAGATGTAACTTTCCAGGTTACAATAGATAAAAATGAGCAAGAAAATCCATTTATGGAAGAACAAGTCATGCATGCTGATACGTCAGTATTGAGCCTGCTTGTATCAGAGAAGGTATTATATAGTCAAAACCACAGAAAGATAACTTAAAAGGGTTAGTCTTCCTTGTCACTATATAAGTTATAGTATTTGAGCAATAAGCTAAAAAAAAGCCATCAAAATGCAATGAGTAATATCAAGTCTCTTATTTCTGTGATATCACCCAAAAGTTAAGCTCTTTATGAACTTCTCTGGCTCAGATTCTTCAGTCTTCCAGTTGTAGATACAACAATCAACGCATCTCTGCTTTCACTCTTTTAGCTAAAAGAGCACAAATTCTTCAATTTACCCTCAAAAATTCAGTCTTGGGAACTTATAACACACTTCCCTTTCTACAATTATTGTTCTACTTTAATTTTTAATAATACCAGGCTAGGAGAGTTAAAAATTTAGGGAAAAATAATTAAGGTTTATTTGTTTATGGGATGTCTAGAAATGGATGTATAACCTATATCATAAAACAGATTTTCTTTAAAATTAGTAAGTAATAATAATCGTAATAATATATTTAAGAATTAAGAAAGTAATTAACAGTTCTATCAACAATCATTCCCCCAGTGCACAGGGTTCACCACAAACAGTAATATAACCACTATTTCATGAGCTGAAAATACCTATCTTCAGAAGAAACCTGTGTTGGGAAATATCCTAGTTGAAACAAGGTCTGAAGAAAGAGCATTAACCATCAGCATCATCAAACATAAAAATTCACTGTGGTCTTAAATGATTTAAAAAATAGCTGTGCAATGTAATGGAAAGAGCAATGTTAACAACAAGCAAGTGTGGTAACTAAGGGCTGTGGATTGCTAAGAAGGTGGTGGTGACAAATCGTCATCAAGCACAGCAATATATGATCAGCACAGCATGATTATTGCCTTTGTAGTGGGAGGCAGCGTTTGCTAGTGATGTTGAAGATGTATTTATTCACTAAGACAGGAAGCTAGAAGATGATGCTGTCGCATCCCAGTAGTAGAAACATTCTTGTCAATACAGTGCAAGTGACAGTTTTTGTAAGCACAGTCAGAAAAAGAGGTGACAGAGAACAAAAACTTTACCTTCATTTTTTCATCTTTCAAACATTAAGAATTTTTTATTCCATTAGATTGTATTCACTAAAGAATCAACCATCACAGACGAAAAAATAGCTTAAATAAACCAGGTACAGAGCTGGATTTATTTAGTTGCCTTCAAGAAAGGAAGACCTTTCTTATCTTCAATTGTTTCTGAAAACCACTTTACATTTGCCTTAAAAGTTGGTCAAGATGACAATGGAGATATTTTTCAAGTTTAAAACTGAATTTCTATAATATATTTCTCAGTGAAGAATTAATACTATATAACATGGCATTTTCACCTTTGAAGGCTACAGTGTAAGAGAAAGTCATTTTAAAGCAGTTTGTTCTCAAGAAAGCAATGTCCTCTTTCAGTACACGAAGCGTATCCATCAAGCTCAATGAAGGGTTTTTCATGCTCTCAGCAAGGAACACTAAATCTATTGTTTAGGCCAGAAATAAGAAGATAAGGCTAATCTGTAGAGCAAGTAGAAATGACTGAATGTTACTTCCTCCTGATAACCTATCCTCTTCCTTGTCTGCAGGCATACATGGTCTAGCACAACGTTCTTTTGCTGCTAACAAAAGACTCGCCAAGTCCTGCCTCCATTTGGCAACACATCCACATTTATTTTTTTTCCCCAAAAGACTGCAATGTCCATAATGAAGTTGAAACACGTTTAAATTATATGCATTTATGGAATAGATGCAGAATGACAGCCTGGGGTAGAATGAGGATCTATCTGACTAGCAGGGTATTTTATATTGTCAGTTTTGTGGATAATTAAAATGTAGAATAAAAAAATAGGTGCCCCCTAATATTTTTGGTTGTTTGGCTTTACACCTGTAGTACTGATGTCACTAAATGTTTATGTTTGCAGTGTGTTATCTGAATTAGCTCTCCAAGAAATGCAGTAAGGATGACTTTCTGAGTCTCATCTTTTTCTGAAAACAGAAATGGTTAAAAAGAGTGGCTGAGGACGGAGCAGGAGAACTGCACAAACTGAAAGGCATTCGTGGGATTAAATGGGCAAATGGAAAAATTGTAGACCCGTCCAGTGTAAATATCTTATCTAATAATAGCAGAACTCAGCTAGAAAAGTCTAAAGCTGCATGTACAATTATCCACAAGAAACAAAAACAATACCCATGCATTCTATGATTCTAGATAAATTTGTGAACAATCTACCAATAATATGTAACTAAAATGAAACACTGAAAAGTCTCCAGAAGGAATATTGTAGCTATGCAATCAGAATATATATTTTTATTTCTATGCATCTACTATTTGCAGTTTTCTTTTTTTGTTCCAACCATATGAATAGGTTATATTGACCTCACATTCATGGCAAACTAGACAGATTAATTTAAATTTTAAAAAAAAGAAAAAAAAGAAAAACTGAGGCAAGGGAAGCATTTCTGTTATATATTCTCTAGAACGGTGACCAGCTGTATTTGAAGGGAAGTTGATACTGCAACATTCAGTTTGTTGAAAATCAAATAAAGTAATAGAAAATTTTCTAAGAATTTTAATTGCTTCATGGACATCAATCTTTTGAAGACCAATGCATGACACATTTATGTGCCAGCACCTCATCCACTACACGACCAATGCAACCATCACATCCATCAGATGCAGGCCTGGCTATCAAAAACTAATTTTCAATAGCATTCATAAGCAGCATGTAGATACCCTCTTACTGAAAATACATCCTTACAGCCCTGGTCTGTTGTCTGAGAGAAGAGATACATCATCTCTGGAAGATGTTTGCTGGTCCTCTTCCTTTAAAGCGTAAGAAAATTTGGAGTCCAAAATGAAAAAGGACCATCATGGTTCTCATCACAGAACAAAAAATAAATTCATGGTTAGGAAAGGAGAACCTGTTTCTTTTGACTATGGGAAGATCTAATAATGAAAGAGATCTTATCCTTGAGAAGCTTTATGAGGCCACCTTTAATAGGAAGCCCCAGCTTATTTGACCTGAAGAGAGGAAAGAAAGGATGCTATTAACGGTATTTTTCACTCTTTTTCCAAGACCATGGAAGAAGAGGTAAGGACAAGTAAAATGTCAGGCCCAGAGCAACGCAAATGCTTTCATTCTGAAAAATCCAGCTGAGCAATCCATCAGCACAGATGAAAATTTTCAATGCAAGTCAACTTTTCTCAGAACCACTGATAACATGAAAATGGGCAAGAAAATATGACTGATATGAATATCCACTTAATGTATCTGGACACAATTTAATGCCCAAATTCATCCTGTAGCTACATAATACACAAGACAACTGTCACATCCATGAATCCTCAGGTTTAAAATTCCTCTATTTTTGAAAAAATAATTTTAATTCTAAATTTGAAACAATATCTTCAACACATGACAGTCCCTTCTAAAAGTACATTTTTCAAGGTGTGCCATTCCTACTGATTTCACTGATTTCCACGTAAGGACAGAGGAAAGGGGAAACAAAATAAATAGCAAACATTCAGTCACAGAGCACACTTCTTCATCCAACATTGGTGAAATTCAGGTATAGAAATGTTACAAATTTTTATACTTGACTATACTAGGATTAATTCAATTTCCAGTCAGGAAATAAAACAATATTGACATATTAATAAAGTGGCAGTATCAAAATCTTATGTCCATCTGAGGCATATTTTACTGCCCAAAAGAATGGAGTGCATAGAAAAGAAGAAATTTAATAAAAAGATACATTTGTAAAATTCTGTTTTAGGTTCTAAGAGAAAGTGTTAGGTTAAAGTATTACTTAGTATACACAACATGGCAAAGTGCATTTCTTCTCAGTTTGATCCAAAGTGCCATCTGGTGCAGATTGCTCAGGGTTCCACCATACTTTACTAGTCTTATAAAGCTATCCTCCCACTCACACACCAATACTGAATAATTGTAGAATAACTGTTTATGCCCATACCAGAAAACACAAGGGTATTGCGCGGGGATTTTTGTCCACTATAATGGTGGCATTTTCAGACTAGGTCTTAATTGGCAAACAAAAAAAAGTTGGAAGCAGCTTAGTACAGAAAATTAGGCATAATTCTGACAGCTTAAGGAAAAACATATATGATGATTTTATATCTTAAGCATACTTCTTTGCCTTACTCTATCAGACGTAAAAATGTCTTAAGTTGAAAAAGTATTTATTTGTGGAGATTACTAAACCAGAAATATCTTACTGCCCAGCAGCTGAAGACAGGACTTCATTCTGGACCACTATTCCAGCTGCTTATTATTCAACAAGGTCAAAATTGAGCCTTTTTTTGAAATGTTGGGTTTTAATATCAAGGTACATAAAGAGTATTTTTCCTGTACACATCTCCTTGCCAGCCCACTAGCACAAACAAACTTTTATTACAGATCATTCCGCCCACTGTGTTTAATGTTTGACAAAATGTCCCTACTGCAGCAGATTAAATACCTATATATAGACATTAAAATTTAAGGATTAAGTTTCAAAGCAGACAAAATATGAGATAGATAGATAGATAGATAGATAGATAGATAGATAGATAGATAGATAGATAAAAATATAAAAGACAGAAAAACAGAAATTAGCAAGGCATGAATACTAAAATACTTTGCACGGTTCATTCATGCAGAGGAATCCTCTGCATGAAAACATACTTGTACTTACACCTAAAAGCTCTACCTGCTCCCTTTCATGTATGTCAATGAGGAACCATGATTAAGACTTCCAGTGCAATATGGTGAAAGCTTTCCTAAGTTTATCCTTTGCCTTTTTCATGTTAGAGGGACAGTTTGTTTTGTATATATGTGGCCCAACAACTATGTCCTCAAGCCTCATCATCTTTCCAGGCTTCCTAGTGTAAACAATGAACGACCTGTTGGTCATTCCTTTTAGAGCTGCTGCAAATGATTCAATATTTTACTAATGGCAGAAACAATTCTGAAATAACATCTTTGTATAAAGTGAGGGAGAATCTTTGTGACTACATACATGATATTTTCTTTCCACTCCACAATGAAACCTTTGAAATTGCTACATTAAGATAACATGGATAGATATTTCAACATGCCTCATTTGCAGGGAAAATATTTTATTATGTACATTTAGTAAATTTCACAAGTTGCATTGATAAAATCCTTCTAAAATAGAGCTGATTAGTTTCTACACAAAGGAAGGAAAATCCTTCTGCTACTAAATGTTTCTATTGAAAAGGGATTGAACAAGTAATCATAATTTTCTTGCTCATGTAAAAAATTATTTTCTTGTGTACTTAGAATCTAACACTTTAAATAGTTCATCTTCCCATCAGTGGTCCCACTGGTTTTAACAGGATAAATGAAAGAATACTGTTGTAAGTGATTCAAATAAAGGTACTGAAAGTCAATCCAGTATTTTTTGTATCAGGAAGAATGTTAACAGCAGTATCTGCAAACTGAATCATGAACCAACATGTGTCAACTTGGCCCTTCCAAAACAGAACAAACACACAAAATGACAGTTCTGTTGGTGAAAGATTTTAGGCTTAAAACAAGATCTAATATTCTTGCTCCTTCCGCTGAATGGTCAATATACAAAATATGGGAGCTGTGTTTGGGGGCTGAGGAGCAACGTCTCACCTTGGGAACTCCACAGGCACGAGTGGAGATCTGTGTTGGAGCAGATCTCTCTCTCTGGGATAGTCATAAGGCTTAAGGACAGACCAACACACTGGTGAAATGGTTTCTCTGGTCTGGAGCCTTAGGAGAGGGGTATGGACAAAGCTGCAGATGTTAATAAGGAGACATTGCAATTCCTTTATGGTGGCATTTATGTTTCACTTAGGGAGCATAGATTCTGTCTCAGAGAGAAGGCAAAAAATAGAGGAAAACTTGGGAACAGAAACTGCTGGCTGTACAAAATCAGGGTTGCAGTAATAGTTAGCAGCAGAAAAATAAATGCCATTAACTTTGAATGAAAGTTGACAACGGCAATCCCACTCAATAGCCAGAGAGAAAACTGCTTCTGTATGACTTGAACTGAAATCACAGGATGAATGGCCAAAAAGAAGTAGAAAGCAAATATTACTAACATAAAATTTGTTAGCTGAATTGCTTGTTTCCATGTGGATGAGGCTTTCCTGTTATAAAGAGATATTTATCCATCTCTGCATTGAATGGGACACATGTAAACACCCCAGGAAAGCTGGATATCCAGAGTGGTTTTGATTCCAAATACTAGAGGCATGCTGGCACTTGGAACTAGTTTGGAGTTAACATATCATGAAAGCAAATGTTTACAAAATCATTCCCAATCATTACATTAAATAAAGATTCCCTTTTTGAGGAATTTAATTAACTGGAATTAAGAGAAATTAAAAATCTAAGTGATAATTTCTAATTCTCATCGTATTTAAATAAATAAAAAATACCCATAAAAGTAAAAAAAGCCAGAAATTTTACTAACACAGATTTATTTAAATCCAAGGCTTGAGAATGACTGCTATGAGCTATTGAGAGAAGATCATTTGTAAAGTCTCAGCAAATTATGCTAGTGGGAGGGCAAATGGCAAGTAATGGAAAAAAAACCTGAAGTCTTTAACTAAGCATTTACTCTTATAAGACTTACACTGGTTTTACTGCCAAAGTACAGGTTGAATGCAATCTCTAAAAGGTTTGTATTTCATCTTTCATATACATCTAAAAACATCAAGAAGAAACAACACAACAGTAAACAGTAGCTCTAATCCAAGAAGTAATATGCTAAATTAAGAGGAGGGGGAAAGGAAAATAATTTTAGTGTAGAACAAGGGGTTAAAAATGAGATGACTTAATAATAAGGCCTACATGATACCAACATGGCCTTATAAATACGCCACTGCAAGACTAGATATCTGGACAGACTTTTTGTTTGATGTAAAATATGACCACTTAATTATAGTAATCACTTCATACTCAGTTGTTGGAGCAGCGCATATCAAATCAATCTAGGTACACCAGCTTTTGGGAAGAGAGATTTCAGAAGGTTACAATTTTAATCTATGAGATTTAAACCCTTCTCTTTACAAATGAGAAAATCTGTGAAAAAGATATTGATGGGCATTTTGCTCCGTTCCAGAATAGAAATTCATCTCAAAATTTTTAAATACCACAACCAATCATTTCTATACGGCAATCAACTCACCCACAATTGATATTCATGAACTCATGTGTGTTTTTCTGAGAGTTAGATGCTAAGAATTTCCTTAATTATCCAGGTACCATACGTCCTAACTCCCTGTGTTTAGGTTTGTAACTAATCACAACAATATTGAGGCTTTATGGCTTGGACTTTGGTTAAATGCTTTTAAGTAAAAAGTAATGAAAGAATCATTTGCGGTATAAGTATTTAGACTTATATTTTCATCTAAACTGAAACTGAAGATGTATTGTGATCAGTCCCAGATAATCAGCACTGTTTACCTTTTGGGTAAATAAATACACATATTTTGTGATGTAGGCTTGTCAGAAGCTGCCAAGTAAAACAAGGATTGTGTGGTTTAGATATCCCAGACCACTTTGTATACATCCAACTTCCTCCTATGAGGTCGTCTTAGTTTTCTGACTCATATCTAGATCTATTGTAAATATCAAAATAAAATGTGTATATGTGTTTTTAGCAATATTAAATGCACATAGAAATCCTCCTCTGTATCTAGCTGCATGACATGCATTACATGCTTTATGTTTCCCTTCTAGCATTTCCAGAGGAATGCATGCAGGAAACCAGCCTGCTGCATAGAATACTTGTATTTCTTTAAGATAAACACTGATGAAACATTTGGAAGATTGAAATAAAAACAAGACATTTATGAGACATAAAGGTATCACATAAAACTGTTGTGAATTACAATAACATTGGCTGAATCCCAGAACAGATAATCCTTATAAACATGCAGGAATGTTGTAAACTGTACGTGAATGTCAGTGATACAGTACATTAGGAGACTCATATTACACTTGCTGCTGTACCTTAGTCACTGGATTTTTCATGGCCTCAAAGACTAGAATAAATATATGTAGTATCTTTCCTTCCTCCATGAAGACATTTTACGTACACAGTTTTATTATGCTGAACAAAGATACCAAAGTCTGTTTTTTCTTGAGCTGTCAAAGTACAAAAGAAATGCAAAAAGTCCTTGCACAGATGTAGTAAAGTGCTGGATTTTATCTTTTGGCAGGTGCTCAATATGCAGCCCACATAATCACATGTTAATGACTGGAGTGTGTTAATCAGCATGCATACCTGATTCCTTCTTGCCCAAGGAAAAAAAAAATTAACAATTTAGAGCATGTTAATGCTTCTACTTTTGAAAAAATTAATGTCAACATACAGAAATGAATTAAAAACTTTCCAAAAATTGCTTTATAAAAAATAGGAATCATGAAAATCAGAGAAAGAAATAAAATTAATACAGGCTTGGATGAACATAAAACAAAAGTCTTTTGCAGGGAAATCAGGTGATGATTAATTCTATTTAAACACAATTCTCTCTAGAATGTAGAGAAAGGTTTAAAACAGTGCATTTGGGAAAAAAAAAATTGTACAGTCTCAAAATGAAAATAAAACAGACATACCAAAAAGAACGATTATTTGCTGCTTCTTAAAATAAAGTCAATTTTGCATTTCACCATCCCCATTTAAGCACATTATCCTGCATACTTTTAGGGAATTGTTTTATTATTTTTAATATGAAATGTAAACATCTTTTTATGCTAAAGCTAGTAAAACTAAGCCCTTGATCTTCCAGACCTTTAGACATGTGCTTAACATTACAGTTGTTGGTAGTCCTAATAAAGTAGAGTTAAGCACATACCCGAACACTTTTTGAATCAAAACAACATGCTTGAAAAAAAAAAAATATTTCTATCTTTTCTGCAACTTATCTCTCATAGAAGTCTATTTTATGGAAAAAAAAAATCTCTTATCATCTGCTTTTTCACAGCCCTTAGTCTCAGCCAAAACTTTGTACCCATGCAAATACATGAAGGTATTTATCTCTTTAGTTAGATAAAAATTCTGATGCACTACCTGGCATGCAGAAATAATACCACAAGCACTGTAGAATTGCTTTCAATCATCACAAAACTCAGATTTCAACATGTAAATAACAGCTGCATGAGCAATTTAGCAGACACAGAACTGCCATAGTTTAGGGCATTTCTATTTCATGCATTGTATATGTTCATATCCAGCCTGTCAATGAACTAAAAATAAAATTTCAAAACATGTAGTTGTATCTATAACTTTGGAGAATTTGAAGTCATGAATTTATCTAAATTCACAGTGTTTAGCATGTGTAAATGTTTTTCAATGATCTTTCGTAAAAACCTGAGTTTATTTTCCTTAACGGGAAGAACTTCCTGTAACAGGAGTTAATAACAAGGAGGAGAGGGAGCAATAGGATAGTGCTTGTTTTACGTGGAGGCAGTAAGCACTGAAACATTAAAACTTCAGGATGCCACCTTTTTCTGCCTTTGTGATGCCAGTCATTTTGCTGAAACTATATAAAGCTATATTTGATACTTGGCAATTTAAAATTCTTTCACAAGGAACAAATATGTGTGGCATTAAGAGACCTTCACTTTTCCTGCTACCAGGACTACAGAGACGTACGTGCAGACACAGTGGAAAGGTAGCAAGATTTCCACTCTTTTGGCCAGAAGTCAATAGAAGACAGAGACTTGACATAATTATGAAGTATACATTGGCATAGCCATTTGCTATAATATCCAATGAGATACATTTCACTTCTAAATCCAAGGTGCCTCTGAATGATATTACAGAATGTATGGTAAAACACAGCATACATTTAGAGGCAATTAACTTGTATTTGTATATGTATATGTGTTTGTTTTTCCACAGTCAGACAAATAACACCCATCTTCTAGACTCAACTTGCTGCTGGGGTTCCCTGTAGTAGTCTCTCACTGCATCATTACAAGTAACAGTAGAGAAAAAAAAGATATGGGTACCCTCATTCCATGCATGTGCATACTGTCTATATATAACCTCTGAGGTTCTGAGCAGTGGAGAAACATCAGTGGGAAAAGGGTATGGTGACCATAACAGTGGTACCTCATCATGTACAGTGACCGTCAAACTGCCTGTGAGTTCTTCATGAACCCTGTTATAACCCTTATATAGGAATTGGGGGTGGAAACAGAATTTACTTTTTTCTCCTTTTTGCTGTTGAGGGAGCAGGGGGAAGTGGAAGAGGGCAATAGAATTCCATAATTTGGAGAAAGAGTCCAGATTTCATTGGGTTAAAGCTGCTCAGATTTATTGTTCATGAGGTCCATGTCTAGCATTTACAGCCATGGGAATACACTATCACACTCCTCAAAGAACAGGGCATTTGTGCATCTCATTTTGTATCTTGTGGTTGGTACTGCTTTCTCCTGACACTTCAGAGCAAAACTGAAAAAAACATAATTTACTTCACAAGCTGTGTGGGGCTCTGGATGAAGATGAGAAGTGTTCCTTGATCCCCAGTGAACAAAGCACAAATCATAATTCTCCAATTTTTTTACATATTTAGGTATAAACATTGGGATGCAACAATTCAGGTACTACTAAATTTAGCAAAAGTAATCATTGACTTTTGCCTCTTGTCCTTTTTCAGTCTGTTGCCCCAAATGAACCTGGTCTGGATACCATCTAAAGATTGACTATATTTCTTGCCTGCTACTCACTGCTCATGGAAGAAAGCAGGATAGTTTCCTCACTATCTTAGTACCTCTTTGCCCTCTTCCCTACAGTCCACTGCAGCAAACAGCTTAAAACAGACTTTTTTCTTTCCTAGGAGAACTACAGGCAGCATTAACTACCCATACATCCAGTTATTTTTGTATTAAGATGCAGTCAGAAATATACATATAATCTTTGAGCTCAGCAATATGAAATTACAGAAATCTTTTGGTAGCTTTATTTTCTCCCTACTGTAACATCAAATTCGCTGGTGATACGCTACTCTCAGCGTAAGTCATTACAGGTCTGACGTTACAGTTGTTACACATTGCTGAATCTGTCAAATGAAAAGGGAGCACAAAGGGAATTTCCAAATGCAGCTGCTATTTCCCATTTGTTAAATCCTTTTATTACACCATATAAGTACACAGCTGGGAAATACTATAGAGTGGGAGTTAAAACAAAATATTTTGGCTTCCAGACATTCAGAATACACAAAGGACTCAGTGGAAAGCAATGCCTGATATGAAAAGGGAGTGAAAGTTTGAAAACAGTTCTAGCCAGTGTGGTTTTTTTATGATAATACACAATATACTTTAAAGGTATCTTGTATTACAGAAAAAGTTGCATACCATACATGTTGGGAATAAAATCAATCTTTTTTTTCAGTCAAATTGCCCTACTACAGTATCTTTTTTTTCCCCCAAGATACCCATTGCTTTCATAGCATCTTACAAACTGTACTGTGTGCTCTTACAAATTCCAGTAAACTCTTTAGGAGTTTTTAAGGGACAAAGGATGCAGGGTAGTGCCCTTAGTTAAGTAACATGTAAAAAGGAAAACTTTTCCTCCCCATACGTTGACACAGCACACTATCTTCTAGCCAGACAACACCTAGTATTGATCCATTTTAATGACAGCACTACGGCCTTTATTTTCAATGTAAAGGTAGTTCTTCAAACCTGTTTTGGAAGGATCTGTCTGGGAAAGGTCAGAAAGTACTTACCTTCTGGCAGTTCCACTTTATTAGGTAGAAAAGCGGTCACTGCCACATCACCTATCTCAAAATTTCCCAACTCGCCTTCTGGAATTTGTGTTTCTGGAAAGAAACTCCTACCCTCCCTTAAAGGAGTACAAAATTGCCTTCATTGGGAAAAGTGCAGGCACTTCTGAATTCTTTCTTAGCAATACTGATAACTGCTTGGAGACTGAGGTGTTTCAGAGAAACTTTATGCAATTGATGGAGGTTTAAATATTTCTTTATATAGGATATAAGGAAGAAATTAACAATTAAGAAAAATTCAAACAAGTTGCTTTAAATAACAGCCCCTCAATGAGAAAAAAAAGATTTCGCCATTTCAGTGTTGTGATCTAACTAGCCACCTAACTCACCTAAACTGTAAGTACACTGGGATCTAGCTCTGTATGATTTAGATCTCTCTCTTTAGTGCAACCAAAGACCATGTCTTAGAACTTCAGTTTACACTTCAGTTCAAGCCCTGTATATGACACTCAGCTTTCAGCAGGGTAAAAATATGTTTGGTTTAATGAAGAGCCACCTAAATAATGATGACGTACATTCACCACCTGATTTAACCCAAAGGAACTAAGACAACTCCTAGTGATTTTCAGGACATTCATCTATATATGTGATAGAATATTTATGGGGAAAAAAGGAGAGGAAGACCAGAGTGCTAAGTCACTCAAGTGAAGTTCACGAACCTGTTCTGAAATGTGATAACAGGTACCATAAGCATTAACATCATAGTGCAGCATTAAGAAAACAGAGATTGCACATGGTTGCCCTTAGTGTAAACTCACTTCAGAGCAATACAAACGAGTGCAATCCATCATTTTAGGCTAGAGATTAGGAGGAAGTTTTTTACGGAAAAGGTCATTAGGCATTGGAATATGCTGCCCAGGGAGGTGGTTGATTCGCCTTCCCTGGAGGTGTTTAAGTTACAAGAAGACAAGGACCTGAGGGCCATGGTTTAGTGTTTGGTGGGAATGGTTGGACTCGATGATCCGATGGGTCTCTTCCAACCCGGTGATTCTGTGATTCTGTGATTCTGTGATACTGAATGAGGTTCTATGCTTTTGGCTTAAGCATTACTCCAGGTCCAAGTAACAGCCTGAATCAAATATAAATGCTTTAAGGGACTCCTAGAGGCTAGGAGTTCCTTTCTCTCTGCAACACAGAGTCATTTTATCACTGTTATTGGTGTCCTAAAACCAAAATTCCCAGATTGCACATGTGTCTGAATGAATAGGATAGTAGCTGACAAATTCACAGATTTATATTTTCCATCAATAAATTTGATCAATCCTTTCTAGTCTGCATCCAGCTTGTTCTGATAACGCAGAAGTTGAAATTATTCTGATGTGTATCATGACTCGGGAAAAAAAGTGACTCTCCATGCAAAATGATGTTCCATCTGAGAGTTCTGCTTAAAAGCCATATATAAAACTTACAGCTTGCCTTGCCTAATTGCTGACCTCTAATCCTTTTTCTTTAAAGCCATTTTTACAATCGAAATTTTGCCCCTTCTTCATGACAGTCATCCAAATACTTAGGAACATTTAGGCCTGACAGAAAGTTCTGCACTGGGTTACACTGTGAACTACAGATTAGGTAGCATTTTTCTGGCTTAGTTTGATCTTGTGAATCAATTGGACTTTAGAAAAAAAAAAAAGCCACTATATTAACAAAATAGATGTTATTGTAGTGCTATTATTTATTTAATTCCAGGCAGCACGGTATGTATGAAGAATTCCTGAATCTACGTTGACTAATACATTGAAAGTATTATTTCTAGTCAAATTTGAAATAAATTTATTGTTGTTAGTTGAAAAGAAAGATCTGCAGTTGTTTTTTTAGCTTTATTAAAAGCTGAAGATTCATGCTGAGGGGAAAAAGAAAAGACTTACTAAAAAAATCCACTGATAGACTTTTAATAAAAATACACTACAAATTTTGGGAAAATGCAGGATATTTATTTAAACTACCTGGGTGAATTTAATGTCTGTGAAAAACACACTTTATGAATAGTCTGGAATTATGATGTTCCAAATTTACAGAATGGCTGGTTGTTCCACAAACCTTAATTCTGTTCCTCAGGAACACATGCAAGAAAAATGCTATTACCATTCAGTCTTCATTTAGTCTGTCTCTTTATTGCAGAGTTTTGGGGATGCAGTGACAGAATTACACTGCAAAAGAATTTTATGTAGGCTACTGAAAAGGATACAGATAATAATTCTGATCGCTGCTAACACCACCTACAAATAAACAGGTCATCTAAAGCAGAAAAACACAACATAGCTCCTCATAAACAACTTTCCCCTCCACAAAAAAAGTTGTGGTATAAAGCCATAATATTCTAGATTTGGTGGGTTCTGTTTCTGAGAGACAAGTTAAAAAATACATTTAAGTTCATTCCTTCAGCACAACACTTTGCAGATGACAAACAGTTGTGAGTTACATCCTCCTGTCAGAAATTAATGCGTGAATATATGAGCTAGAGAGGTTATGACATAAATCAAGGTATGAATGAAAACATGATAAATAGATGCATTTCCTTTCTGAAGGTGAACTCATCAAATGACCTCATTCATATAGACCTATATACTTAAGAAGATTATACAACTGTAATTTACAATTACACCACATAGATGTTGATCTATTACTGACACTGACACTTTAACATTTAAAAAGCTTTACACCCATGAAGGATTGTACTGAGCCTGCCTTTCAAAATGGAAGCAAACAGTCTTTTACAGCGCTAATTTAGAAAGCTACGACAAGCACTGTGAAACTCACCATTCTGTGTTGGGCTGAGATTACTCCATCCCACTCGGGATCTTGTTGGATGGTCGTGACCAGGGTTGGTAGCTCCTCAGAGCGAGGTTTGTTGTGCATTACATTATGTAGAGGCAGATGAGAGGTCGCATGCTGATCACTGTTGCCCTCTTCCTTGTCTCGTGATACTAAGTCCTGGGTCATTGTTTCCTCTCCATCAGCTGCGCATGCAAATGGAGAGGTAGCCTGCTTGGAAGACATTCTTCTACAAAACAAGAAAAGCGGACAAAAAGAAAACATTGGTATTAAATGAAAAAAAGTCAAGCTCAAAACAGATCTCTAAACACACCACATTTACTTACAACAGTTAAAAACTAATAATATGCAGTCAACAAAATAACTCTAAACAGTCTGGATTTTGGGGATCTGGACAGAGATAACGTATTTGTTGATGACAAGTCAAGGTCAAGGTTAAGATATATGATGTAATTCTATTCACTTGGACTTGTCAAAAAATGTGATTTTTCTAGCCGAGAGAAAACAGTGATTTTATTGGTATTTTCATGTCAATTTTGCCTAAGTTTTCAAGTTTTTAAACTTATTCCCATGGGCAATAAGCAAGCATTTAAATAGAGTCCATTATGTTATTCCTTGCAAACAGATGACTTCTACACAGAAAAGAACTTCTAAATCCATTTTAAATTCTGTAAAATAGGTCCTTTTTGCTGTTTGTTTAGTGCTATATCTGCTCTTAACATGTTTAAAATATTACCCAGTTTTACCTTTTGGAAAGTGTTTGGAAATGTTTGTGTGGGAAGTGTTCTAAAACAAAACATTATATGGAACGGCTGGGTAATGTATGAGTAATCTTTTACAGTTTGAACTAAAAATCCAAAATAATTATGTTTCATTTCATATTAGGCACTGAGTACAGGATATAGCTCAACAAATTACTTTAAATGACTTAAAAGTGTAATGAATAAATGCATTGATTTATTTTAAATGTCTTTTCGTAATAATGGCCTCTTACAAGCATCTGATATGCAAAGACAGTTTTCACCACAGTTTTTGCACTTAGATGAAACTATAACTGATTTCAATTTAAAATCTGAAAACATTTGGTTTAAAATGCCTAATAAGATTAACTGCAACTGTTAAATCAATCATTAATAATGCCGAAAGAAGAAAGCTAAAATGTATTTGCTATTTTGCCAGATTTTAGTAACTTTAGAATATCCTTGACACTGAAATTGCTGAGAAACCAAGGAATAAGATCGTCACCTTAATTGCTTTTTAACAATAATTGATTTCATACCATTTCTTTAAAAATGCACAAATCAGTTAACATAGGAAACCACATGAGCATTTTTGCAAATTAGCAAATCATTAACTTGCTAGTACTGTTTCTACAGACAAATAAATACTGATTAAAGGGCCTGGAAATCTGAGACTAACAGTTAAATTTACAAATCTGTCACATGCTTTCATGAATATTACAGTGAAGGAAATATCAAGTGCAAAGAAAAATAATTAAGTTAATTCCAATTTAAACAGTAGTTTTTGTGTAGCAGCTTGTGTTTCACATAGGATTTAACAGCTAATGCTAAATTTCTCACAATTAATGAGGCAGTTCAGATTTAGTATCCTACAGTGAAAAAAAAAATCATATAGGATCAACTAATCTAATTATGTACAGATCTATATGAAAGTATTACAAGCTTTGAAGAGCTTTGAAACATATTAAAACACTGATACCTATTTAGAATAACTATTCTGTAAATAGAGATAATCCTGCCTCTTAAACTCGATACTGGTGGGGTAAAAAAGGGTTGTGTTTTCTTTAGGGGACCCTAAGTGTAAGTGGGAGTCTAATATTAATGTTGCAAATAGGCAGAATTGAGGAATTTTAAACCATGTATTACATTCTTACTACCCTAAAGAATTTGTGTTGATGCTACAGAGAACATGCCAAGAGTTCAGCAACCAGCATTACTGTACGTACTTCAGAAGGTTCTGGTTCATAATTACTGTGATCCAAGATAAAATAAAAGGTTTACTTTCCCTCTTCTTATTAAAATAGTCACATTAATGCAATCACTTACATGAAAATATAAGTCAACACCCTAAGCAATTCAAAAACCAGGCATGAAAACTGAAAGTCACAATAAAGAATTTTCCTTTCTTTCCCTTTCTCAGCAGATCTTGTTCCTGTTTCAAACTGAACAAGCTTTTGTGAAAAGCAATAGCTATGACTGTTTCTTCACCATAAATTAATCATGACACAAAACTAGAAATGAAAATGTCTCTTAAGAATAATTTCAACTACAAACTGCACCGATGAATACTAGTGCACAATCCTAATTAAAGACAACTCTGCAGCTGCAAAAATAGGCTGAATCTGTCCAAAGCTACGAGTTGGTTTTAAAGGCTGGTTTGTTAGGGACTGTTTTCTTAAGGAAGGCTGGGCCCTCAGTCTTAATCAGCCAATAAATTATTTCCTGCAATTACATTAAATAGAAAATTATCTTCAAATTGGGAATGTTAATTGAAAATCAAAATTCAGACTGAAGTTTAGAAATTACATGCTGAATATAATTAGTCTAGAAAGGCTTCACCTCTATTTCATAAACAGGCTTTTGGTATTTCCTCAAGTGACCATTCACTAAAGCTATCTACTTGTAATGCACTATAGAGGAAACACTTTTTCTTTGCCATATACTCTAATATATTTTTCCTCTATTCATGATGTTTTAAACACAATTAAATAGAAATCTCTATTCGTGTCCTGTTGTTTAAGTTGATTACATAGAGAAAAGTGCACTCTGTTAACCTTAAAAATAAGATTGTATTTTCATACTTACTACTAATTTCAAGCCATGCCTACCAACTTTTTTCTGTACTAGAGTAAGAGAACAGACCAAGAGCAGACCCCAAATGCTTTGTAGCTCCACCTACCACTTTTCTCCAACGCTGCATTACATTCAGACATATTTTCATACTGCACTTTACTCAGTTGCCTATAGTCCTGGAGCTTGAAAAGACAGACAGGCTCAGGCAGGCCTCCCAGGCACTTGGTCTCCTCATGACATAATTTTTAGGGGTGTGTTTTGCTTCTATTATCCCCTAAACCTATGTTAAAACAGCAACATTTAGCATGTTAATTATGGTCAGAGGCCAGCACCTAATGGTACCTTTCAGGTTCAGGGTTGCTAGGTTTTAAGCATTGGGGTAAAAGGGACAGAAATATATGACCCTGCTAGATGAAGCCCTCCACCTTCTTTTGCCAGCACAATCATTAACTCAATCAATACACCTCATTAATATCTTTCTTCTGAGGATGCCAGGTTATATACCAAATATCGATTGTGCCTGGGTTTATAATCAGTAAAAAAAACAGAGTAAATATAAACTCTGCTACTGGGTGTTATCCAGTCAATTACTTCTTGCAAGTTTTCACCTGTTACCTGTTTGGTTTTACTTAAATAGAAGAATTCTGTAGATGGAAATCCATCAGGTCCAAATGCAGAGTTTGGCCAGTAACACCAAGGTCTCATCAGATTCAAAGGGAGAAGAATCTGGCCTATTTCAGTAGCTTATGTTTATGATAACATTAAATAATAGAACAGGTTGTCATGTTAAAATGTTTTCATGTTAAAATATAAGCATGAATAGCAGCTAAATTTTAAGCAATAATAACTTCCCAGTTTTACATTTAAATATTCAAAATGCACTTGCTAAAATCCCTGGTGAGAGGAAAAAAAAATAAATATTCATAATAAATAAGGCTTGTAAAGGTATCAGAAATTTACTAATTTCCATTATAATTTATTTTCTTTTTTCTCCTATTATCAATTAAATTCACTTGAATGATTTTTTTAAAGTTTCTGATAAAAAATATCTCCCTAGTTATAACCCCTGCAAACAGGGGTTTATAATGGAAGTGCTGACACAACCCTAACTACAGCAGCGCAAATGGTGCCGCTATAATACACAAAATCAAGTTCTATTATTCTAAACTATCCTCACTCGGGGGGGTTTCTTTACTGTGCTCCCAGACAAACTGCTGAAGCATGAAAAATTTAAATGCAATCAAGTGGGTCCAATTCTACTTTACTAGAACAAGTGTCTACAGTGGTACAATCTTAAAAGAAGATGCAACAGATTTGTTTGGTGCTTTTCTTTCTTTTTTCTTTTTTAGCTGTTTATTTATAATACTGTGCAGTGGAGATAAAATAAGAGAGGAAATTACACTCACATTATATCAGTATATTGATTACACAGCACACAATCAGAAAGAAAACTACATTGTGAAATTGTTGCTTTGGTTAAATTGACAGATTAGCAAACACAGCAAACACTAAAGGTGGAAAATATACCTCACAGTAATGAAAAAAAGCATTGAAAAAAGCCCTATCTTAAGTCCTGTCGTCTACTCAACTTTGAGAATTAAATAAGTCTTGATTTGGGTTTTCCAAAACTAGAATAAACTCTATTTCATTTTTAACTCAAGATAGATAAAGAGTAGGATCAATTATCAAAGCCTCACTGAAGCTGAGGAACTGGAACCCACTTACAGTCAGCCTTGACACCAAGGTAATAAAGATAAAATTGAGCTGTTAAGGGTTTTTACCTACATAAAACACAGTTCCAAAAAGCTTGATTCTCTACATATCTGACATGATTTTTCATTGTACTCCAGAGAAGACATTCTCTCTGCTCTGACAAAGACTGCCAGTCAGATTCTCAAAACATCACTTTTCCTTTTTTCTTACTGTGTGTTATACCTTATAAATAAAAATAATACTTTTTTCCCCCCCAAGGCTCCTCTATGGTCTCAAATTCTTAGGAAAAAGAAGTATATCTCCTTTTCTTAAACAATCAGATGATATTCCCAACTTGAAAGCTTCCAAAGCCTCAAATCTTCCATTCTTTTTGATTACTCAAATTATTAAATGTTTCTGTTTATGGCTAGACCTCGGGTTTTAGCTGCTAGACATTTCAGAATTAAGCCACAACTATTAACACAGATGACAACAATGAGATAGCCCAGGCACTATTACAAAAAAATTTATAAAATAAGCAATAAAAAACAAGATACAAGATAAAGCAGACTTGTACTTGGCCAGAAACTCTACCTTCTACTCTGCTCCACTCTCACAAAGTACTCATAATCCTAAAGGCATGTCTACACTACAGCCACATAAATGACTGCTTTGTAATGTTGAGATATCCAAATTAATTTTAAACAATCTAGTTTCTGATAGCACTCCAACTACAGTAGCATGTTACTCAGATGCACTAATTCATCCTGCTTTAGTGACTGCAGTATAGACATAACCCAGGTCTACAGATCCAACAGTAGATTGGAAACAAATTAGATTAGAAATACATTCACTTACAAAGCTTTTCTGAACAGTCTCCATTCCTTTTCCCTAAAGTGTCAGATTAAAGTACTTAAGTGCATGATTAACTAAGTATGCAAGCAGTCCGCTAATTTCAAATCAGACTACTCTGTTTCAAAAGTTAAGCACACATCTAAGTGCTTTGGTGACTCCAGAACTAAATAAATTAAAAGAAACCATTTTTAGAAGTATTCATAACCTTTTAAATATTTCCTTCTAAACTTTCATCCCTATCTGGTGTTCATGAAAAGTAAAATTCAGCCAGAGGATCTTCTTACCACTTTCTAGAAAAGTAAAAAATGTGCATACACCTCTCATAATATTAAATATGGCTTACAGGACTCTCCCTTACCAATCAGCACTGAGCTTTGGAATTAAGTAAATGCATTGCATGCTCTTTTCCTGCACTGCCCACATTATCCTCCTTTCATACCTATAGCATGCCTCATCACTTGGTAGCCCTGCATCTTTCACGGATCCTTAAATCCCTTCTGAAACTCAAAAGGGTACCCATGGAGCATCCTTTATGCAGTGCAAGATCACCTATACATAGGTGAAGGCCTGCTGCAGAACAGGGTTCACTGACAAGGTTGTATAGAAGCTACCAGAACCCCTTCCTTATTTCTAGCTGCAAAACATTTTAGCATAGTTGAAACATTCAGGAAAACTGATCATTGTTTCTTGCTGTATAAAGATACAAGTTACAGTACTACTGAGGTGGACTTAAATAAAAAATGAAAATGCTTTGCCAGTAGCCAAAATATTTCACAGCTCTGCCCTTGTAAAACAATGTTAAGTGGGCATAATTCAGCAATGTAATTCATTGTAAATCTAATGCCATAATCTGCCTGCCGCCTTAGAAAAAAAACAGTTATTTCCTAGAATTATGACATCTCATATCTGTTTGCAAGAAGACATAGTAACACAAATGAACAGTTCTTAAAAGGTTTCATTCTCCTAGGCCCCACTTCCCAACATGACTCCCTGTGTGCAAAACCCACATAGACTGAAAAGGCAGCAATGGGAGAGAATCTTCCAATTTCTGTTCCTGGCTCTGAGTCACAGGAAGGCCTTAGGCAAATCAACCCAACTCCCTCAAGCTCTTCTTCAGCTTCATTTTGCAAGGATTAGTTATCTATAGGTCATAAGCAGCATTGCAAGTTTAGACTGTTTATGGCAGTCACAGGAATCATCTCGGGGGGAGGGGGGGGGGGGGAAAGGCAGGGTAGGGGACCAAATACTATTCAAGAAATGGCAGCAACAACACTAACTAAGCACCCAAGTCTCTAGCTGAAATAAGAATCAAGAAAAGCAATACACCCACATCTTCCAAGATACACAATCAGCTATTCTAGCATTTGTTTTTCCAATCCAGAAAAATTACACTTTTGTTTATAAATATGAATCCAAATCACAGAATTTGAGTTCAGATTCAGACTTCCTCAAAGCTAAGAGTGTTTGGAACATTTTTTAATGATATTTTTTTCCCATTTGTAATAGAACTATATGAGAGTTAAATGGAGTATTTTGGAAAGCCTTTCTCTTATGTTCTGCCATTATAGTGACCTTCTTAGCTATGCACCCACAGGAAAGTATTAGGATTAGGGAACAAGCTCTTCTCTATTCATCTAGCTGTAAAAAACATTAAAATTGATGCAGCAAAACAGCCTCACAGCCCCTAATGACTCTTCAGTGAAAATCCAAAGTGTTTATTCAGATTCATAAAATGCTAAAAATACAACATACCTTTCTAGTAGGTTAAATGTTCCATTCTCTTTATTCACTATCAGGAGATTTCACTGAAAATGCCTAGGTCAACTCACACTGAATGTAGTAAAGGGCAGTGGAAAGAATAGTCGTGCAGCACCTGGGATGTGCTCATCTTCAGTCACTGTAGTTAATATTTTCTATAGTTTATATTTAGCTGACAATATTGCTGTCACTTTATTTAAACAGCCTGAGACTGTTCTTTGGACTGGAGTTCATATGCCCTGGAATGCTTTGACTCATGAATTGTTTCTCCTGATAATGTTACATCACGTAACCACCTCTGTTTAATTGGTTGGTATTAGCTTCTCAGTGATGGCTGCCTTTAAAGTCCTATGACTATGCCATGTGTCTCTGGATATCCAATTTCTTACTGTTGGAAAAAGGAAAAAGGCAGTACTGACTTCCAGCTATCTTTACTAATAACTATGGGAACAAGAATGAGCATGCAAAGAATTTATCCATCAGCAACTTATTAGGATTTGTTGTTTTAGGCAGCAAGTAACAGAATATAAAATATAAGTAAAAGTAATCATTAACAATGAAATTAAAAAACAATGGTTGCTATAAATAAGCATTAATTCAGATTTTTTTTTTAGGGAACAGAATGACTTAATTGTTTAGCTGAATGATTTTGATAAAGAATGCCTAAAAATACTAAGATAAATTTATTTTAGCATGTTTAGACTTTGAGTTGAGACTTTATAAAAAAGACAAGAATACTTTTTTTTCCCCTTACAAAACCAAGTTAAGAATATGTCCTAATAACCAGAAATCTTCCTGGACACACACTTAAACCTAATGGGCAGAAGTTCCTCAAAGCTTTGTTAAAACCTTTGCATACGTTATGAAATGAATACTCCAAATGTAAAATACAGTATTTTTACATATTTAGCTCCTACAGTTAATTATCAGGAGATGCTTAAGAGTCCACGTAATGGGTTAAATAGTTAATTTTCAATCCTACAGGTGTGAAAACAAACCGTCACATACCACTCCTCTGTACCACCTACTTCAGAACTGAAATATTTTACCTGTAGTCAGGTTTCTCTCCCTTCTGTCTCCATTCTCCTCCCTTCTTTCCATATTCTCATTTCTAAGTCAAATAGAGAACCTCACTAGGCAGCAAAATGAAGCATCAGTTTCAGGCTCACCTGTAGCCAGTTGCATTAAACCACCTAATTAGTACCTCTATGTAACATGAAAGAGTGCTTTGCAGCTCAGTTACAGATTGTCTTTTTAATAAAACCCTTGCACTACAACCCTAAAAACATTCCTAGCAGGCAAAATATTTCTGATTCAGTAAGGGTTAGGCAAGCATCAAGGCACTTAAATGTAGGTGCCAAACCACATTGCCAGGAGCTCTTAGTACTGTAAGGTACTGTTACCTGACAGCTTGCTGAATATAAAATTACTTGTTTCTCCAAGTGAAGACAATCAAATTGTCACCTTCCATTGTAATAATGCACACCTAGGGATCAACAAAGTGCCAGCATAATTAGCAGGGAGAAAACAAAACATAACAAAAATATCAAATCTAAATTTCTCTAAGGGTTAAACACATCCATCTGGCTATTCAGAAAGAAAAAGGGGAGGGATTTTATTTTTACTATCACATATATTAGTGCTATTTAGCAATAAGATTTATATGCATTTCTTTAAGTGAAAAACAGGTAAAGAAGGTGATTCATAAAATACTAAAAATAAACAAAGGTCAAACCATGTTGCAATTTTACCTGTGCATGTTTGAAGTACTGCAAGTGTCATAAGAAATAGGGACAAGTGCGTATCTGCATCATTATTATAAACTCAAATATGTGAAGATTCATAAAAATTAATTCTAACTGGCACTTGGTGTACTTTGGAACAGGTTACACATGACGTGCCACTTTTATTTGTTTATTTAAATGACTTCACTCTAAGAACTGAAAATAAAGTTTGAACTGCAGATTGCCTCAGAACTGGGACTTTCAGGATATTAAAAACCTGAAGAAAACCTTTGAAGGGGGAAATCTGAATAAATGAGAAGTAATATTTTCACCATATATTTCTTTAGGTTATTCAGCAAGTGGCCTACATATTCAGGAATGAAATTTGCATTTTGGTGATGCAGAGATCTCATAACCAGAAATTGTGTTTTATATCTACAGTAGCTCTGGGCATCCTATAAAATATAAAAGAGCGTCCTAGGTAGGATATACACTTGAAAAAATATTTTTGTCTGGTTCATAGAAATGAGGCTAAACTTAAATTCTTCTTTAAAAAAACTTGCATTGTTGAGTGATATCATGGATTACCTTTTCTGTATCAATATCCCAGTCACTACTAATGCATACACAAAGTTCTTGTACACTCATTGATGGAAATGCATGCCACCTTTGCTTTTTAAAATTTCACCAGTACTGGAGGAGTTACGAAAGAATAGAGAAAATACGCAAAGCTGAGAACTGGTCTTTGACATTGTTTATTCTCTAAAGGAACATTCAAGAATGGCAGTAAGGAACAAGTAGGGTCTCTTCCATTTTGCACTAAAGCCAGATGTGATTCTAACCCTTGTGGGTAACGCAGGCACAAGGACCGCTTAAATATGTTGTTAGTTTTGCAGAAGACATTAAGGAAAAGATGCAGGCTCTTCATAACTGGGAACAGCTCCTACATCTTGTCTCAGGTGCTGCACCCCCAGGAGCTCAGGTGCAGCACTAAAAGGCTGGGCTTTCCAGATACAACCTGCTTACAGGGTTTGGCCATCAAGCTTGCTCTTGTGCACCATACTGTATCTTAGCTCGCTGTACCTTCTTTTTCATCATATTAGAATACTGATACCCTCTAGCTGATATTCCTAATTGAAGTATTGTTTTCAAGGAGTTAAGCAGTAAATTTAGGAGGACGTATTGAGACAGGGGTTAGTGGGAACAGAGGAAGAAAGGAAGGTAACAAAGACCCACAACAATTTTAGTCACAAGCATTTTGATAAGATAAAACAAAACTAGAAATATGGCCTACTTTCTGCAACTCTGAGAAATTCTGATTTTTGTTAGAGTCCTTACAAACAAGATTTTACAAGGCAGCACTGAGCACAATATTTCTTTGTTTTAAACAAAGGCTTACACAATATGATCCTCACATATGTACTCAACAAGAAGCCTAAAATGTTTTTACAGACCTCTATAGGAATCACTTTATTCACGTCAGATGCAGCTACTATTGGGGATAATAGACATGATAGCATACTGTTTGGAAAAAGATTACACTGGATACTGTGCCTAGCTGAAACTACCAAGGAAATATTTCAGAAATATCCCTCTTCAGTTTGTAATGTGGGCAAGAACAGCAATGAGGCATCTTCTCTCTGCCCCTCTCCAAGCCCTCCACTGCTTGGGCTGTGCAAGTTTCATGGAAGCAAGTAGACGCAGTGCTTTCTTCTTAATGTTAATATACTTCAATATGAAAATATGAAGACAAAAGAAAAATAATTGCAACAGTCTAAGATTTCAAATAAGCCAAAATGTTATGCCCTCTATTAATTAAGCTAATCGGTTGCCATTAAGAAGTGCAAACAATTTAAAGTTCTATTTACTGAGACTTTGAACCTCCTATCCCTTCACAAGACCCACAGATGAAATCTCTATCAATTTTAACTGCCTTTTAAAAGAACATAAATAAGAAACTAAGACATTGTTATTCATAGTCTTCATTTTAGTATGGTATACTTAACAATAGCAAGTATTTTAATTGGGTTTTAGGGGGAAAAAAATTGTTTAATATTATCCAGCTTCCCAACATAGGTATAGTATATTTAAGGAATTCGTTAAGATATTTGGACTAGGCACTGAAAAGAATCTGAGAACACTGAAAAGTAGTTGTCACAGGTAAAGCCTACATCCCTTCATCATTCAGCTTGGAGAGATCAAGCAGTGTGCATTCGCTGCATCCAGAACATTGAAACTGCATCAGTTGTAAATGAAACCACAAAATCTCATTGTCTTCTGATTTCAGTTTTGCAAAGTACCACAAAATTGTTAGTAAGAAATAATTTGTAATAACCGAGGACCCTCAACTATTCTGTTTTCATGGATGATTATGGCATACAGCATCTGACCTAACAAGGAGAAGGAAACATGCACAGCAAAATAAGTTGTAAAGGTGACGAGTCCCCAGATTCTGAATTGCTCCACATTGTCAAGTACTCAAAGTTCCCTGTTAGTATTTTCAAATGTAGCAAAGAATGTCACAAAGCACTGTCAGAATACAAAGAAAAACATAAACCAGCACATGAATCAAAGGCTCAGGCAAATGAAGTTGTTCTCAAATAATTTGAAAGTTAAAAAAAAAAAGTCTAAAACACAAACTTAAAATACTGTCAGTGATTTGAAAAAAATTTACCATTACCATTTAAACTCAGTGAGATCCCTTACAAGTGATTTTAGCTAAAATACTGAAACAGTCCTTTGTAATTTGTGTTGCAGTATGTTTACCACTGAAATACACAACGTCTTGTAGTCTTCATCTCAAACCCATTACATGTTAGGGATAGCATATATGATATACATTTGTAAAGAAGTCTTCTCAAACAATCTCAGTTTTTGGTCAGGGCTACATTGTGTAACAGTTTCCCACTTAACGTTTATCAGTAATAATTTACAGTAGACAAGCAAACAGTATATAACATGAGCAGCCTATTACTTCTAAAACCAGATTCAAATAGTTTCATTTTCTCATGGACATTGGTTGAGAGATCTATTTTTACTTTCAAAAGCATTGATCTACAGAACATACAGCTTTACTGGCATATTTGCCGGATATGGCTGTCATCCCTACCATGAACAATCAACACAACAGTCCAGTGCCTGTGGTTCTAAACCAAATATGAATAGAATTGAACAGAAATGTATCTCTTACTCTAGGAATTATGACACAGACCTAGAATCATTACAGACTTTCCAGTACGGGTCAGATCCTCAAACACTGTAAATTAGAGCAGTTGTACCTAGGTTAATTGAATTCTCTTTATTCAGATAAAGATATATCCTTAACAAGCCTTCTTGGCACAGAAAAATTACATTGGGCCATTTTGCAATATTGAATGTCTGTGTTTTTCAGCAAAAAAAAACCCTGATTACCACGACTTTATTACCAGGGATTATATGACATGATAATATTCCTCTAGCCACTCATTGCAGAGAAATGCAAAAAAAAAGGTAAGTTATGTTTGGAGTACTAGCACACTCTGCATTGCTCTCTGTATTTTTTTTCAATGTATTCCTCTTGAAATGATTCAAAATAACAAGACCTCTTTAGTTACATAGACAAGCATTTTCAAAAGTAACAAAAATTACTTCCCCATCTGGCATAAGGACTAATATTAGACACTAATTCTGGGAAGAACTGAACAGAAACTACTGAAACAAAAACAATTTTAGGTTTTAATTTGAACATGAATTCTTATGTTGCTGCTTGGCAAAACACTGCAGCCCAACAGCTCCTGTGGAGCAAGGTCATGAAAGAGACAGGGGTCATCCAAACACATAAGACCCTCAGCACAGCAGGCACAAACTCTGTGCTAATTATACTAGACCACATCACTTCTCAGCACACAACCACCCTGGCAGCCTCTACATGGCATTAACACTACACAGACCAGGGCTGAGATGACAGAATCAGGGGAGGCACCCATCATCCTATCTTTGAGCAGGCAAAAATAAAAGTGTAAAAAGGTAGAAAGCAAAGGATCTTTCATTTCTTTTTCTGCTGAATCATTTTTGGTCATTGAGGTTTTGGGAGCTGATTCAGGCAGGGAGAAGCCTTACCAGAGCAGAAACTGGAGCTAGCAGAGCTACACAGGATCACCATGGGAAGGAGGCAGGTTTGAGGTAAGCCCTTTTATCTTTTCAGTAGAGGGGTCAATCTCTAAGAGCAGGCGCCTCCATAAAGAGGTTCCCTTACTTTAACACTCACCCCACTTATTTTTACAGAAAAGGTGATGAAGTACTATAATATTTGTGCAACTTCTGGTGTTCCAGAAATCTCAAAATATCTTTACCTTTCATAAGAAAATTTCTCAGCACTCGCGCTTTTCAAAAGAAGAAAATGAGACACGGTGAGTTCAATGAATTAACCCAAGGAAACAAAGGAAGTCAAGAGCACGTACGACTGAATTTCCACCCCTTCTCAGTTCCCTGTGAAAGGCATAACTTGCAGCAAAAGGTGAATCTCAAATCAGGTTTGTAACACATTCATAACTGAACAAGTTTCTTCTCACTAGCAGACAAAGAAACCGTTCCTTACAATGATTTATTTCACTAAACAGACATGTAGAGTTGTA
>WAAB01002224.1:153997-201834 GCA_013389865.1 Piaya cayana
TACCTATGTAGAATAAGACAACTTGGGCTAAGAAAAGGAGCAAAATTCCACAAGGTAATTTCTTGTATTTTTGGAGAGACGGGAACTAGACCTGTGAAATAAGCCTAACAGCAACAGAGAAGAAATCCCATGTGGAGTTGGATTTATACACACATGAATGTGTGTGTTTGTAGACACCTAAATGTATGTATCTATGCGTATGTGTGTGCACACATTTATTGTATACAAGATTCAGGTCCTAAGTATGAGAAGACAATAAGTGATATATCCTTGTGGCTTTTTATTCTGTACCCTACTGTCCAGATCTAAGCTGTGTAACACATTCAGGTTCCTTAGAAAGCAAGTGTCAAGCCAGGTAGTTCAGGCTGAGTTGTTGCAGTTGTCACTCCACATAAAAAGAACAACAAATGCAAATAACAGAGGCCATACTTGGTTCTGGATCCTTCTGGGATATCTTTCTCTAGTTCTTATCCCCGCACTCTCACCTCTCTCCCATCCTTCCCCACTTAAAACAAAATTATGTCATCTTTAATCTAATAATGAATGGATTTTCCAGATTATTATTATTTTAGAGGCTTAACTGATGCTCCGTTTTTTTAACATGCTTAGCACTTATACAAAGAGGCTTTTTCGTATGTCTTCCAGCAAACACAGAAATAGTCTAGGAGTCAGCATTCATTTTAATACTTTCAACAGATAGATTAATTTCCTAAGTTTTCTTCTTTTCCTAATTGCACTCCTGCATCACTCTGCATGAAGCTGGCACTACAAACCCAACTATAACCTGGACCTATCACCAGCAAGTAGACTGTATCCATCTTTAAAGTAATTCTTTAAAAAACAGATATGATCTGCACAATGCTTACTGTACAAAACTCTAAATGCATATAAAAGTGAGACTGTTGAAAACTCACTTTCCCTTCCCTGTGCTATTTATTTTCAGGCAATCTCAACTGAGAGCTTTCTAGTGCTGTCACTATGGCCAATTTTATATTGGATATTTTTCTCAATACAGATGTGTAGCTATTTGCCTTTTCTTCTCTGTAAATGCCATATGGACAGAAATCATTGAGTCACCAGATCATACATTTATTTTATGATATATTATGCTGTTTGATGTCATGTTGACATCTAATTGATGTTGGGTTTGCATTTTTTGGTCTTTGTTTTGTTTCTTGGTTTCAATAAAAAGAGAATTTAAAAAAGGCTGCAGAGTGATGACTTAAGGCACTGACAGACATGAACATAGTATGCATCTCTTTTATGATGTGCTGCTGAGTAATTGGGTATATTTCTAGTTTTAGATAACATATAGGAGACCGATGAATTTATACTGCATAGTGAAGTATTTGTGTAAGCCTAGCCTATAACCTCGAAAGAACTTTTTTCTCTAGCAAGAGGTACCTACACAGCATGTTTTCAATAAGGGCTTAACCCATGATTTAAGAGTCAATAAGGAACGGTTTTCCATAAAGAAATGAGAAAGCAACAATAGAACTAAAATACAACATATCAAAGATTAAATATGTTCCATCAACACCACAGTGTCTTTGTACTATAAAGAGCAGAAGAGAATGATTAATAGTAAAATAGTATGTATGTCAAAAGAAAAATAAATTCAATTTAGACGAAGTACATACTTAATAGCAGAGAACATCATTTACGGTTATTCAGATGGGAAGGAGGAAAGGATGAAACTGGCGGAGAAAGTATTTCACAGTGTGAAGTTACATTTGTCTTGGTTCAGGGTTTTCCCCCGAACTACAGCTGCAAAATGAAAATACTGGTGAAATCCTTGCTGGAATAAAATTGCGGGACTTCAGTAGAATCAGGATTTTACTCAAAGTATTTTGAAGTGCAGTTTTTCTAGGTAGACCTCCTGTATAACCAATGGGAATGGGTCTGCACACCTCATCCCAGGTTCCTGCCGTGCACACACTGCAGACACCACCAGTTCCAAAAGCCTTGATATCAAACAGCCCTTTTAAAGAGGGGCTGAGGCTACAGACCTGCTCTCACTCATCCTCCTGAATAGCTAGTAACAGAGTAAATAAATGCCTGGGGCTCTTCCAGGTGATTTTACCAGGCACTGATTCTTGGGGCACAGAGAGTGGGGAGGGAAGCAGGGAAGGAGGGAAAAGAGCACTTTGGGAAGAAGCTCAGAGACAAAAGTTAAGCTTAGACCAGTGAAAGGCAGATTAATATGTTTGACAGACTGAATATCTGTCCAGCATCTACCAGAAAGCTATGATTTGAAACCAACTGAAAGGCTGCAGAGAAATTATTTCTGCATGGTGATATATTGCAAGAAAATTTTGGGAGCACCTCCTCTATACTTGCCAGGAACTTCATAAAAATGACCAGATGTAAACTTACTTAGTATTTCAAACATTCCAAGTTCTGAGCTAGAAGGATACAAATATGTTATCAGATCATATAACTCCCCGCAGAACCACAGGGTTCCCCAGAGTTGCCCCAGCAGTGTGCCAATCCAGCCTATTTGTGAAAACTGGTGATTCATCTTCTGAAAGAAACAACTACAACCAAATATAGATAAAAAAGGGAAAATACAAGACAGAAAGAAGATTACCATTTCATTCAACATGCAGGAAAAAAAGTTTCTAGGATAGCTCTGCATTTCCAAAATAAATATGAATTTATAAGAAGATCAAGAAAGGTACATTTTAAATTAAGAACAGAGTTTGGAGAAGTTGTAAATTAAAACAAAGTTTAAACATAAATGTTTGCTCAATATTAATTCTAGAAATTGCTAACACTCCTACTTTGTATACATAATTACACACAATGTGGGAAAGAGGAACAGAAAGAAAACAAAAGTTATAATTCCATCAATAATTATCTCAAGAAAATGAATATTTTTTTTTAGTTTATCTCTCCTGATACTAAGGTACCAGTAAAAACCACACAGGGAATTAAAGCCTATAATTCACAATATGCATGTTTTTATTGCATTTGAGATATAAATGAAAGAAAAAGTGGTAGATTCAAAGTATACATCTCAAAACACCTATCTTCAAAGCTCCTTATTAACTCTGTCTCTCAAAATCCCAAGATGTCCCCAAAATGGTTTTATTATGCTCTAATCTGCTCTACATGAACTTTGCAGAAATGATTCTTTGCAACTCTGGCAAGTTTCTTTCTCTGCCACTTATTAAGTGAATGACTCGTCCATTTGCAAGGAAGTTCTCAGAATCCCCACATTATAGGACTATTATTGCTAGAACTCATGGAGCTATTTCTGTGTTCACAGATTTAAATCTGAAATCCAGAAATTGTAAATGTATACCACATTCAAGAAAGTACACACGAGCACAGAAGTACACGGATTATTTCAGTAATATACATTATAACTACAAAAAGAACAACATCTGAAACCTTTATGAATATCAGACAAAAGCCTCAATTCTTACATCATCAGGTCACATAATTTCCTTTACTAAACTGGCTTTGATTTCTTTGCCTATTAAATCAAATTGCTACACAACTTGGTGTAAAATGCTCTTGAAGTGCCATAGAAATTTAGCCACCCAGTTTAAACCATATCATCAAGACATAATGTACTACATGGCAACATAGTGGAACACCATAGAGACCTATGAGTCGCTCAAATGGTACACTACCTTGAGACTCCTACAATTTTTATTTCCAGTCATCAGCCACCTTCAGGATTTCACACTTTTTGAAAATAATACTCCACCTTTATCAATATGGTCTATTAGATCTCTCTATTAATGACAAAATGAGAGGACATGAGCAGGGCAAAGAAGTACATAAGAATGAAAATGATGAAAGGAGACACCATTCTTCTGACTTTCTAACTGTTCTTTATGGACAGTGTCAATAAATGAAAATTAAGTAACTTCCCCCCCCCAAAAAAAAAAATCCCAGAGAGGTTTATATATTATTCACACTATTTCCACTGTAGTAACATTGTAACACATTTGTTTAATCAAGAATCCATTCCCTGCAATTTTAAGAAGTATTAAGTAAATTATGATTGTCACACAAACATGTATCTAAATTACAAACAATACTCTCACTAAAAAGAACCTGTATTTTTTAAGAAAATTTTGAGAGGGTGATCCAATTTTCAGACTGCCATACTTCTAAGTAAATGTAGATTGACTTAAAGTAAACATTGCAGGAGGGAGCTTATACTCTAGGGTTCACCAAGCAATCAGCAAGGCATCTGACATGCTACAGAAAATCTGCAAAATCTAGCAAATAAATCATGTAACACCCATTCAGTATCCTACAAAGCACACAGTGGGGAGCTGACACATTATCAGCTGACTGTAATTTTCACAAACTGTAACATACTAAGAGCTTTATGATATATAAGACATGGATGTTGTGAAATATATTTTTATATTGTAAATGCATGCATTTTTAAAGTAACTTGCTCAAGATACTTCAATTAAACCAATTGGTTATGTTCATTTTCAAGTTAGTGGCATCAAAAATTGTTAACTATTACAGCAAGTAGATTTGAGAAACATCTCCATCTCACAACTCCACTCTAACCAAGTAAGAAGTTTTTGATGATGTCATAGTAGTATGTTACTTGACAAAGGAACCAACTTGAGCGACAGAGAATTGTTACTGTCCCAAAGTGGTTCTTCTCTTGAATATGAGCTTTTATGTAAAATTGTATTTCATAAAAAAACTTGCTGAATATCTATTCTTTCAATAATAAAAAAATCAGCGAGGGACAATGAAGGTTCCAGGGAAGCCTTGATGCCATTCAGAAAGAGAGAACTGAAGACAATATGAGACAGACCTCAGCTTTTAACCAAAGCATCTTTCCTTTTGCTTTGGTGAAGATTTATACAACTTTACAGATTAAAACCTCACCTGCCTCTTTCACGAACAGCAAAAGCAATTCTGCAAATGACAGAACACTGGCTTTTGAAGCCTTACATTGTTCTGCCACACACAGGAATAACTTGAGGTCCCAAAGGTTCATAGTAGAAAATGGCACTTCGCCAACTCTCATTACTGCCTGCCAACCTGTAGATAATCTTCTCGTACTGTACTTCATCTGATACTTTCACATTTACAACCCTTTACAATACTCAGCAGTTTCTATTTAAATAAAAGTGGACAAGATTAAAAAAAATAAATCTAAAGTACGAAATACAGGCAAGATGTGAAGGCTGAATTTTCCCCTCTATTGTCCATTATTCTTTAATGTATCATTCTCTTTCTGCATGCAGGCCAAAAAAATAAATCCAATGTAAACACAAAAGGCAAATAGCTTTTGAAGGCCAGGCAAATATTTGAAAAGCAAAAAAGAGATTCTGCTTTTATCTCTAGATCACCCTACAATTTAATGGTTAGTGGAGAGGGGGTTCTTTTTTTTCCTTTCTTTCTTGTTTTTCTTTCTATTTCAGGGAATGCAGAAGGGGAAGGTCCACTCTTCATAGCTCATAGAACAGCTATCAACCTATAAACTATAACAATGGGATAACAAAGGTCAGATAACTATACCATGCTTGTTATCAGAGGAGAGAGAAAAACTGGCACTATCAAAAGGCTATATGGCAACAAAACAACGCATTAAAGATCTTAATCCAGTATTATTTTTAAACTATGAAAGTTACGTGCCTGGTCTTACAATCTGATATACGTAATTTATAAACACAGTGCAGATGCACAATGGTCTTTATGAGGTTTTTCAAAACAACACTCCACAGACTATGGAGAAAGACTTGGGCCTTCAGCTATGTCACTAGTATTAAATAGTACCACAATAAAAGAAAAAAAGAATACCTGTAAGTTAAAATGGCAAAGATGGTAAACCATTACAAGTAAGCCACAATTACCTGCTAGAAAGAGTAAATTACTACCTATGTGAGTATATGAGATTGATTTCAAAAAGTTTCTTGGTGGGAAAAAAGCTCTTCAAAATGAAATGGAACAAAGGCACATTTTTTGGTCCCCTTAGTACCAGTCCATGACTTTCAAGTCACTACTGAACACAAGTGTGTTCAAGTGTTCAGTGGTTCAATAAAATGAGTTGATGTTCTCAGGCCACTAGTGAGTCTTTACCAATCACACAAGGTAGATACTATCTGATCTCCTTCACTCAGAGTAGGATCATGACATTTTGTTGAAATATACATGAAAGCTACATTAAATGCCTTACCTATCTTATGAGTAAATAAGCCTTTTTGTCTGCCTAATTTCTTTATGGTGTAACCTTTCATGAAACACAAATTGAAAACAAAACCACTGTAAATCCATATAATGAGAGTCAGTGTCTTCTTAAATCATATGCAAAAATAAATTAATTACCTTATAAGTAAAATAAAGCCATCAATGGTAATGTTATTAAAAATATTGATGCATTAAAGTAAGGATTTGTTTATAGCAACAACTGCAGAGGGGAAAAAAGCCATATCCTTTAGTTTATTGCTTGTTTAGAGTAGCGACAAAATAAGAAGGAACAAATGAGCAGAATATTCTGATCAGAAAAAAAAGGAGCATTCTGTCTTACGGCTCCTCAATAAAATATGATTTGAGTCTTAGCCTCTATATACGAGACATTATTAACTATACATACCATGAGGTAAAACTTTCAGCTTAGTTAGCTGGTGAGAGTGAAATTTGTACATCAAAAGACCAATTTGTTTGCCCCAAGATCAGTTTCTATAATAAGGTAAACTGTGTAATCAAGGGCCAACTTGATTCTCACTCAGCTATCCACACCCTCAGATCTTTTCCTATATAGATAAAATCTCCTGAGAATGAAATATGTATGTTTAAATTCTACATTCTATAAGATACATTCTATTGCACCTTATACTCATCAACAGCTCAAGTACAATATAACATGCTGTAACAAATTTTGATACATGATTTTCAACCTGTGAATGTTCTTCTAAACACCAAAACAAAATCATTGCATAAAAAAGGAATGCATTGCTCTAAATTTTCAGCTGTATTTTTCTGTGTGATTATGGACTGGTAGATGTTATCTAACAGCCATCTGCTACAAGATTCCTTTAAAAAAAGTATGAACAAATATATTTCAGCTAAAGGATTATTCAATATAAAGAAAAAGAAGTTAATTTAGTGTTGATCACCAGTCTTCAAGGGTGTAAGAAAACATTTTATATATGCTCAAGCTGTAAAGTATGAGTGTGTTATAATGTTTTATTTGTTAGAAAAGTGATAAATACTTTTTCTAACTTAAGAGGCTTGATCAGCAAAGTAGGATTAATACTAGCAATGTGGGATTAATTCTATACAACAGAATTAATACTTGCTTACTCTTGTAGGAAACTTTTACAGATAAAAACTAAAAAATAATAATCTATTTCATAGCATTTGAAAAAAATCTGATTAAGCACCTAGGTTCATTTCCAGTTTTCACAATATCACATTAAATAATTATGCTATTCCATAGGAGAAGGCAAAACAAAGAATGAGGAAAGGTGTTATGTTCCAGACTACCATATCAATTAGGGGACACGAGCTCTTCGTGGTGAGTTCATGAGTATGGTACCACTACAAGTATTGCCAGGAAACTGATCTTTTTGTGCCTTTTCCCTTGAAGCCTTATAAAAAAAAATCAAGCTGGCAAAGCATATTGATATGATCTCTAAAAGCAATTTTATAACTAGATAACAAGTAAACACATACAATGTCCAATTCTCCATTTGTTTAATATTCTATATCCTGAAAGTACAAGGTAAAACATGAGGATTACACACCCACTGCTATGCTAGAACTGACCCATGCATTTCATAAGGAAAACTGCTAACAACAGCCTGCAAGACTCATAAGTATTCTAATCTACTACTGATTTTATCAACTAAATCTCAGTATCTTTTGCTGATAGTGTATTACTCCTGTAATTTCTAGAACATTGTCACTGAAAGCAGAATGCTGTATAAGACAGATAATATATTAATATGTCATTACTATAGAGATGCACATAAATAATCGTTAGATGCATGCATATACTCACATACATGTACATATTTGCATATGAAGAAATACATATAAATAAAGGACAAAATGGACTTGTATGCATGCAGATATATATACTTGTGTGTATGCTTATACACACACACACAAATACGGAGATAAAAAGATCTATAACCTGCATGTAGTTATACGTTGTTTAGACAAACATATATATATACACAATATGTAAGGAATTCACTAAGCTAATTTTTTACTAATGATGACTATAATAACTGATAGGTGTATCATACAGCAGGATCACAGTGTTTGCTCATAAATTTTGTTATGTATTGATCAATTCCTACTCTGAGTCTAAAAAACACAGTACAGATTTACAAAGTGATATATTTTTAATAACAATAAATACTGTATTTTCTTTCAATTGCTTACTGTGTGGTTCAGTCTCTCAACTTGGCTGGCATCAGTCAATCCATTTTGTATGGTTTTAATAAATTAAAAAGATCTATTCAGACATAAGGGTACTTTTTTTTAAGTAAAAAAGTTGGCGTGCTGCTGGAGGTGAAGTAAAATCGGAACATCATCACTGAGGAATTAAAAATCAACTAAAAATTAGTTGTGTTTTGCTAGAACAGGTGAAGTGAAGTAAATAATTCTTCCTACACATGCCTCTATGCTGTTGAAAGTGTGCAGGCAATTTTGTTTCTGTAACTTTTAATGATCTTCTACCAACAGTTGCATGTTGATTGTACCCTTAAAGGTTAATGGTGTAAAAGTGAAAAAAACCAAATATTTAGAAAAAGGCTGAATAATTTATTTGCTGGCATCAAGCTTCCTTTCTAATTTACTCCTTGAAAACACTGTTTTTAGGACAAAGGAAAAATGATATTTCTCATACAATGGAGAAATTATTTTTGATACTCGTAAATTAAATACTCACTTGTTATACTTTCCTTTCTTTGTTTGCTACAAACAGCTAAAAGTAGATAGCAGAAGAGAGAGGACAGAGTAATTCTCGATTACATGTCACAGCTGTAGAGTACAGGAGAGAATAGCCCTAAGGAAGTCCCTACACTGACTTCAGACCTATATTAATATAGCTCAAAGCTGAATCTGATCATCCCCAAAACAGAAAACTGCTATTACTGATAATTGTTTTGGTTGACTTAGACATCAATTGCAAAAGTTAGCATTCTCTTTGAAATAGGAAGTCTGAGCATGCATGCAATAAATTCCTAGATCTGAACCAGACAAGCAAGGGAGGCTTATTATTCTCTTTCTCCCTTCCTAGTAAGAATTCAGAATAAAACAATGTTTCTCTCCTGCAGAGTTTTATTTGGCCTTGACATGAAACAACACTCTAGTTTAGTAATCAGCTTTACCAGACAGTTGTCATGGGGTCACTAGCAGCTACTTTGTTTTCCCTTAAAACTGTGCTCTGTAACATGATAGCATTAAACAAGTATAACTGATGGGGAAAGTGGAAAGAAGAAACAATAATGAACAACAAAGTTAAAATATTTCTTTCAAAGAAAAAGCAGTCTACTGAAAAATCACAGGCAAGAAAGATTCAGCATAGGTACTAGTAAACCATATACACTATGTCAAGAAATGCTAAAAGCTTACACCCTGGTAAAGCAAGCACAAAGACTTATGTTATTTAGCTCACATTTTTCATGCAAAAATTGGCATGTATGCTTATACGTAAAGCTTTTTTTAAAATCCAAGTTAATAGGGAAGCAGAACAAATGTCTTTAAATTGGAATTAAACAAGTATGGTCATGATGGAAAGTCTGTTTTGGAAAAAAAATGAACGCAGTTAGGATATGCCTGCTGCAATTCTCACTAAGGTTTAAATAGATGATCTCCCACTGCAAAATGACAGGAAACTTGAACATGCACATAAACTACTAGACAGAAGGCAAACTGTTATATATTGTTTACATTATCTATTCCTGTCCAGAGGCAGAATGTCCAAAAGGATGACACTGAGTACTAGTGCATTAGAACTGCTGCTGAAGTGCCCAGCTTTGGTCTTCTCCCACCGCAATGGAGTTTGGTTTGACCTATTTAAACAGAAGCACCCAGACAAATCTCCACTCTGTTCTGAACACTTCTGTTTGCCTCCTACACTGAACACCTGCACATCACAATCTCATCAGTCTGGTTAGTTAAACAGACTCATTTGAGGGACAACAGACAATCTACTGTTCTGTGGCTTTCACAAACTGGGTTGAATATAGTTTTCAAGGAAATGTGCTGAGTTTTGTTTGAGTTTTGTGGGTTTTTTACTACAATTAAACATTTGGTCTAAAGGCTCCAGGATAATTAATAATTGCACAAACACTAATTTGTACTATCTTTGTAAGAAATACCAACAGATTCTCCTCTAGCATCTATAAAAATAAAACCAAAGTCTGTGTAGGAAAGACAGCCAGAGGATTACATTTTACAGTTCTATGGATGTTATGCACTATCATCCACCGCTACCACAGATCTGTACTCAGATGGTGAGAAATGACACATTTGATTGCTCCAGGAATTAGTCACTGAAAATAAAGAAATGTGTCTTCAAGACATACACTGTTGCATGAGTATGTATTTTAAAAAATAAAAAAACAATTATTGGAATATGCTGGATGCAAGAAGGAAAACATGTAACTCCTACTTTTGATGAGAGAAAAACGTAAAGAAAAAGATGTTTTCCTCTAGCACCACATGATTCAATTAACTCTTCAAGCTCTTCTCCCTTTGCAGCTGTTTAAAATATAATTATTTTCCATAAGACAGTAAAAATGCTATTCCCATAGGCAAAATGAAGTCTTACAAGATTTCTCTC
This sequence comes from Piaya cayana, assembly GCA_013389865.1. NCBI lineage: Eukaryota > Metazoa > Chordata > Aves > Cuculiformes > Coccyzidae > Piaya > Piaya cayana. The sequence continues at coordinate 164,790 of WAAB01002224.1, forward strand.
TACATCATCAGAGATAAGTCAAGAGCTAATAAACACCTATGTACCTAATTGGCAGCTTTGAAAAACATGGAACACTTAGTACGTTGTGCTGAAACCAAAACCCACAAGACGCTAAGTTTGTTTTATTCAGGTGTTTAGATTAGTTCGGTTTAAATATTTTATTTCAGTTCTAACATTTTACAACTTATTTTCTTCTGGAAGAAGAATTTTAATGTTTCTATATTCTGTCTTTAATATCTTATAGAGATAGATACCTATATGCATAGTCATGAGTTCACCCTGAATTTATCCTTTTGTCATGACACAATCTTGTAATTTTGCATCCGACTGCTCTAAACTGCTGATGCTCCATAAGGAGTCTGTAAAAGCCAGAGTAGTTCATGAGCTCTTCTGGTAATATAACAGCCTGAAGCACAGCTAAGTACCAGCTGCACAAGTATTTATCTACTTGTTTATGAAAGAGTTTCCCCCTCATTGTGTGGATAACTGACCTTAGCCATAGCTAATAAGACATGAGCTTCCCTGAACCATGCAGCTTTACACTGAATCTTATAAAATACTTCAGTATTATCCTTATAGTTTCACTAAGCACATTCTCCACTACTGTCATCACAGAAAAGATGTGGTCCAGGGAATAAAAATAACCTGGCCCAACCTTTGCTTCAGCTATCTGCTTCTGTAGACAAGTTTCTTGCTGGCTACCACCAGGTTTTTATAAAGTAAAGAATCAAGCAACTTACAGATATTTATTATCCACCCTATCCATTATCTCAATTTACTGCCCCAACTGTGTAGCACCAAGAATGGCTCACTTGCTGCAGGCAAACTTCTTCAGCAGCCTCCCCTACATAGCAGCTGTGTTTCAAGTTCTATGTCTAGTTAGCCAGAGACCTCTGGAAATTCATCATTTCTCAGCCTTCAGCCTTTAAATGGGCTACGAGCTACAAAATCTTCACTGAAGAAAATGCAACATTTTTACTTAACATGGACACCCTCTGCAGTCAAACTAGTTCCACTAAATCAGATTATGTTCTTATCAATCTATTCCAGACATATCCAACTTTTTTTTTCCTTTTTTTTTTATATACAACTGTGAAGCTACAACAGGCAGAAAAGCAGCATGTAGAGCCATGCTGAAGTGACTTGTAGGGCAACTTTATTCACAGATTACACTACAATACTGTTGAATTTGAAATGAGCCACTGGAACGGGCACGAAAAAGACAGTCTCTGCTTGATGTCTTTTGTTTACTTTTTTTATGTAAGGATATTACTTTTATCAAAATTTATTTAAATTATAATAATTAAATAAGAGCTAGTGTACACTGGCTTGTAGTTGGAAGGGTTCAAGATGGTTTCTCTACAGCTGCAGGTAGTATTCAATGACTTAGGATCCTGTCAATAAGCTAATACTCATATTTTAAAGGGGTTAGTAAAGTCTGTCAGTTGAACCAGTACAGTGCTGCAGCTCAGCTGTGAACAACATATACATACAAAATACAATAAATCCTGGAATATTACTTCTATATCCAACCAAATTGTCTATTTTGCAGGTTAGTATACACATAAGAAATAGAATCCCCTTAATCATTCCAAATACACATTCAGAGAGCTTTATTTCAGGGGTTTTTTTCCCCAATAACACTACACTAGTTGTTCCTGATGATGTTCCAAGCACAGCATTCTTAAGTCTCACTCATGCTGGAAAGCAATTGAGTTAAACTCAGTTGCCAGCTCTTTTCTAATTTTAAGGTTAGCTTTCCTGCTCTGAAACAAGCATTCTTCTCCAACACTAGTTAAAAGAGCTTATCTAATTTAACTTTCTTTTTTTCCCTTAAACAACTGGGAAACTTTATTCCTCTAATCAGTTTCTTACTTTCCTCTACTAATTAAAATCTCGTTTTTCCTACATATATCATTTCCTGTGTGATAATTTTTCCATCATTGGATTTCTCGCTCCTTATGTCATATATCTTATCCTTAGATGCTGGTGTTCATATTCAAGCAAAGTAGCTGATTTGTGTTGTCCCCATTCTCCTTAAAAACCCTTGGATAAAATGTGCCACAAGAAGTTATTTGCCTCTCTGTGCATCTGAATATTTAGCACAGCTTCCAAAATGCCACCATTTGTTGCCCTGATAAAGCCATCTTCAGCAAATTTTAGGAGTTTAGTTTAATGTGATGAGCCATCCTTCGTAAAAATTGACCCTCAGCTGTCTCTGCTCAAGTAGGCCAAAGTCACACACAGAACTATGAAATCTGTCAGACAAATGCCCCTTTTCCATTTCTCTTTCCTCACTGCCTGTTCTTCCCTTGTTTTGATTTCTCCTTTGTCCTAGGCCACTTCTTAATCCCATTCTCAAAATCAAAAGGTTTCTTCCTTTCTATATGGCTCATGAAAGGTTACCATGTAGAATGAAATTGCCACAAGGGCTCAGCTTCAGGTTTGGTTTACTTTCAGTTTTTACCTATATTTTCATTCTTGTATCACCACAGCCCCTTCCATGTAGCTTTCAGACTGTTCCATAGATACAGATAGCCTAAGATCTAGAGATGGTAAATTCTTTTCCAGCAAGAAAGGTACTGTAGTACTGTCATATGCATATTGAATGTCATTCTGCAAGCAAATCAGTATTTTTTTAAATGCTAGTAATATAAGTAACAGCATATCAACATGGGGAAAGTAATTAAATACTGTACACAGGCTTTCTAATTTCTAAAGTGTTAGACCCTTATTTAAAAGATTTTGCATGTCTCATATAATAAACTAGATAGTGAAGGCTTCATTGAAAAACTATATTACATTGAAAAGTTTCTTATACCTATCACTTAGTATCAGCAGAACAAATATAACAGACAAATTTGAAAGTTTTCCCAAGACAGCTTTGAGCTTTTAGAAAATGACCAAAATTATAAGAAGATTATGTTCAACTGATCTAATGGTTTGGTTTGCATTTCTCTCTATAAACACAGTGGTATGTTTACCAAACATCCATTTCCTCCTAACCCCAGATCATAGATTTTTGAAACCCCACCAAAAAAAAGTTTTTTAATGAACACAATTGTGTTCACAATATCAAAACAAGCTTGAATAAATCATTGATACAGTGAAAAAAAAATGAAGTCAGATAACTCTAAGTGAAAGAGTTTAGAAATATAAAAGTTTCTGTAAGCCTTCACAATATGTTCAAGCACAAGTAAAGACAGACTTACGTAACATAATTAGCTTGCAATTGCAAAGGACTCTTTAGGTTTTGTAATCAGTTCTCACACTTAACCACAAACCAGTAAAGAATTGTTACGATATTTCACAGTTATATATATTGCATAGCTTACGAATATATCCTCTTACCAGAGTGAAAGTACAAGTTTAATTATTTCCATTCATTTGAAGAGACTGAAGATCAACACATGCTGTTTCATATGCTGATATTTTAAGCAAATTAACAAAGATTCTTTTTAAAATTAAACTCTCTTACAATTAAAAATAGAAAGAAAAGACTTCATGCTTTTGAGATGTCTAGCTTACCTGGCTTTGCCATTCCACACCGACAGCCTGAACAATATTATCAGCTCTTCAGGTACTAATTCTTGCTAACTGGAAGGATATTTTCTCTCTTGTTGGATTAATAATCAACTTTCCTGATAGTTCATTTGTAATTCTCTGCTGGTTAACCCTTTTCAGGGCTTCCATTTTGAACTAAGCCTACCCTGTTCAGTTCATTTTCATACTAAAACAAAAACACATATGGTAGTATATACTTAAAAAATAAATAGAGCTAAAAGGAAAGATTAAGAATAGATTATCTTACAAAACCTAAAAGCTTATAAATACTTAAGACTTCCTTTCTCTTAAAGACTCTACTTACTAAACCTAGGAGCTAGTAAACCAATGCATCAACAAACTGAAAGCTGTTAAGTCCAATGGCTCAAAAGACAGCACACTTCCATGAAACTACTGCTCAACCTCTCATCTTCACTGTACGTGTAAATACGACACATGCCGCTGAATTCTGAAAATAACTCCTTTTATTACTGAATAGTCTGCTGAGAAATTACCACAGTTATCTGTTTGTGCAAGGCCGTCCATCTGTGTTGTCAGAAAGCAAGAGCAAGAGTGGCCAGGAGTTAAAATGAGATAAGAGAGGCCCAGAATAGCTATAAAGGGGAGTTCAAATAAGGTCAGGACAGTTTAAGATGGGATACCTAACAATTATATGCAATTTTATTTTTCAAAGGTAATAGTAGCAAATTTCATACATTTTCTCAGTTTCATAAGAATTCAATATATTTTGGAAGCTCTGTTGTGAAACAAGGAAAAAGACTAGAAAATAAAACCAGAAAGGGGGTTTAGAGATATAGTATAGGAGGGCAGAACATGCTGGAAATCCTAACCTAAGGAAATTAGCCTTTGTTTGAGGAGTACACAACGGACCTTGGGATGAACTTTCATTATGGACAGAAGGAAGAGGAATACTGTGTTCAATTCTGGGCCCCTCACCACAAGAAGGATGTTGAGGTTCTGGAGTGAGTCCAGAGAAGGGCAACGAAGCTGGTGAAGGGGCTGGAGAACAGGCCTTATGATGAATGGCTAAGAGAGCTGGCATTGTTAAGCCTGGAGAAGAGGAGGCTGAGGGGAGACCTCATTGCTCTCTACAACTACCTGAAAGGAGGTTGTGGAGAGGAGGGNCTGGGACATAACACTGCAAAAATAAACAGAGAAATCATAAGAAAACTTTTTTTTTTTTCTTTCTGGAAAACTATGACTTTGGGGTTTGGACATGCTAAGAAAAATATAAGACATGACAGTTCTATTTACTAATAGAAACGTTTTTCCTGGTAAACTGTGCTATAGTTATTTATTTAAATAATACTGGAGTAACTTTACTTGCTGTAAAAATTCTATTATATGTGCTGTGGAAACTGTGATAAAGCGTTGAGGTAAATCTATTTCAAATTTATAGTTAATTTCATTCTATGTATGTTTGAAGGAAAAACCGTTAAGATCACCAAAGTTACAACAACTAAATTTATTGTTGAGTATCACATCAGTGGTACTCCTAGAGGCTTCTCTTCATGGGAAGAAACCCTAAACAACATTTTCTAACACATTGGATTCCTTCCCAGAGATGTGATGGCCTACAGAGGCAGTGCTGAACAAAGCAAGCTGGAATAGTAAGTCAGTAAACAACCCTGTTCAGAGAGGATGGTCACAAATAAGTGCAAATAAGTGTTTAATAAAGGCAAATTATAGTTATGTTTTGTTCTTTAGAAGGTGTATTACCTTTCTCTCCTGTTCCACCTGACTAAACTGGTGGTATCTCTTCTATCACCTGACTGAGTGGTTGGCTGGAAATAATGGAACAAAACAATCCACTATTGTTACAAGAGACAATGACCTTTCATGTCCTTGGAGCTTGCCATGACCTTTCATCTTTCCTATCCTCCAATGGTCTCTCCTAACAACTAAAACTACACCCCGTTAGGCTGAATTCCAGATTGTCATAAAAAGCCCCGTCCTTTCAAAACAAAACCAATTTTTACACCAAGGTGGAGGAGAAACACAGGTCCATTGTTCCCACACAGATGGAAGTTCGAGTTACTAAGGCAACAGCTCTAATCCCCCTTTTTACCACCTTTTTCACATCATTGGTCTATCAAGTGTGCTACCTTTTAACTCATAAGCTCAAAAGCTGGTAGTCTAACTGACTGCCCTAATTAGCTACGATTTTCACAGTACAGACAACATGATGAGCTAATCGAAATTTGCAAAATAATGACGTACCTCCAGCAAATATTCCTCCTCCTGAGGCCCAGTCTTAGAATAACAATAATGAGACCATTATTAGAGGAGGGCATTAAAATGCTGCACTGCTGCTAAACAGAGAACTTAATTGTTCTGGTCTTGTCCATTGAATCAACAACCTATTGTTGTGGACTTGAAAAATAAAGGACTGGAGAATGGGTGCCATAATGATTGGTCTGTGCTGCCATACCAGCACTCTGTAGAATTGTTTTCCTTTTGAAACTCTTGATGGACTAGTAGTTTTGTTTAAAAGTAATATAAAAGGCAATTGTCTGGATAAAAAGTCCTATTTATTGAAATCTTTAGAAGCAGTTGCATGGATTTGTTCATGACCCCCAAGACAAAAACATAGGGACCATAATAATGCTATTTGCAGAGACCATGGCTTGCAGTGACACAAGATAACACTGTCCTGTCTAGCTGTCTAGCTCCTGAAAAAGGAAGGAAGGCATTTCCTTTGCAGACAGAAATCATGACAGAAGGTCAAATAGTGGACAGAACCAATTCATCTGTCAAAAGGACAATTTTTTAATAAAAAGAAAAAAAAAGGCCTAACATATTTGGTAATCATTTAGACTTCTGGGTTTTGATCGAACTGATGCAGGTATGCTAGGTCAGTCACAACACAGGACTTTGATTAGTTGGTTAGTTATTAGAAGTTATGTACATTTTATTTTCCCTATTTTGTAGAATTACACCCTAAACTTTGTACTTAGGAAACTAAATAATATAAACAATTGGAAACAATCAAATCTGAGCTTGGAAGAGTACCCATTGGTACTTAGCTATTTATTTAAATGGGGAAAAGTTTAGGGGTTTATTTGCTGTTATCCTCACAAAAGTATTGTAAATCTAAATGAAAAAAAAAAATGTGAAAAGGAAAAAAAAGGGGGGGAAGAAAATTTAAAAGTTAAAGGTTAACCCAAAAGGCATTTTCAGCACTTCTTAGAACTGTTCACATAATGTAAAGTCGTCTTGCATGTACTCACAGAACACATTTTCTTTAAACTCAGGGTCTTTTCTTTTGTAAATTGAAAAATACCTAATATAAAGCAGTATTAAATTGTAAATAAGACCTTGCTTCATTCAATCTATGCTTTGCTTCATTTATCTTCATCTTGTTAGGCTAAATTAATTAACAATCTCTGTGTTGCACACTTTCTCTTTTCATTACATCAAATAATGGCCTGGATATGGGAGAAAACCCTCACCACAGGGATCCTGAAACACTACCTTGAGGAAGAGTCGCTTACGTATGTATTGCTTTAGCAATATTAACTAGCTAGATATTATGACATGTATTAAAAGAATTCTTCATCATTTTAAAATAATTATCCTGATTTTTTGAGAAATAAAAAATGTTTTTAAAAATCAGAGGCATGCAATAGATCATATTTACAATTTATTAGCCACATGTACTAAAAAAATGCAAATCCCTAAGTTCATCAATAGTTTTACTCAATGTTTTATGCAATTAAAAAAAACTGCACTCGAACACAATTTCTGGCCAACTGTGTATACAATCTCAAACATATGAATGTGTCAAATTACTCAATCCAAGTTGCTGTGCAATTTATCTGTGAATATTCTTTACATAATTAATTGGACGACTGGGACAGTGTCACTGGTAAATCTGGTTATTTTAATACTGTAATGGGGAGCAATGTGCTAAACTGTTAGACAAGTTTTCTTCCTTTAACCTACATTATGGCATCTAGAGCAAAAGGACAAAACAGTAAAGCCCTTTTTAATCTCACCCTGATCAAACAACCCTCTTTCTCCAATCACAGCTTTGTGCGTGATATCTTTCTGCTAGTGTTTCTTATTTAATTAAAACAGACACTGACAGAAGGACATGGATTAGGACTGTAATGATGCATTTACTTAGATTAATCGGAGGCTCCTTTTGGAGTAATGGCTTAAACAAAGAACAAAAGGAAATTGTTATGAAACAGCCTTTTATCCCAGGCAAAGGTCACATTATGGGTTTTTTAATTTTGTCAGCCTCTGTTATATTGGGCCTTGCTACTGGAACATGAGAAGTGCTTCTCTCCCCCTCTCCCCTGAGCCAAGCCAGTTATTATAATACAGCCATTAAAGCTGCAAATTAAAATGTCTGATTTTAAAACAGGTTGCTTAGCTTTCAAAATCCTCTAATTAGCATGTTGTGCATTGTTGTGAAGGAAAGAAACCTAAAATGCTAATGACCTGCTGCCAGGTGACCACACTGCTGTGCAAAATAATACAGACTCTTTCAAGTAGTAGTAATAATAATAATAGCCAGCTCTTATGAATTACCCAGTTCCAGACCTACTCTGCATCACATGTGCTTAAAGAAACGAGCGTGCATCCAGCCAAAGATCAGAGTTCAGTAATCAACAAAGGATATTGTTGTATGTTAACTGGAAAGAAGTCTGTGCCCAATCAGACTGTGTAAGGAAAGAGAAAAGCATTTGAAAACACCATGGGCCAGGTGACACTTGGACCAGCGACAGAACGTAACATTCTTACCCTCTCACACAGAAACTACAGATCCACTTTTGTAAATCACAGAATCATAGAATGGTTTGAGTTCGAATGGACCTTGAAGTTCACCTAGTTCCAACCCCCCTGCCATGGGCAGGGACACTCCCCACTAGATCAGGTTGCCCAAAAGAACTAGCTCCTACTTTATGCGATAAATTCCACTTCTTCAATTTGTTCATTAAAAGGTAATAATGCCTTAAAAGACTGCAAATACAGGTATATTTTTGTTCTTTGCCAGCTTACCATTCATTGTAATACACTTGTTGAATACATAAAATTAAGCTAGAGTTGCCAAAACTCAGAAATTTTCCACTTGTGATATTTTCTTAAAATATGCCACAGGAGAAAATCTGATAATTCAGCTTCAAAGGCTTAAACCAAATAGAAAACATTTTCTTAAACCTCATGGTACTTGAAGCTCTGGGTTTTACGAATACTAGAGCTTTAGCAAAGTTACTCACTTTACAAAAAGTCTGACAAGGGAAGAAGTCTCACTGTGACAAAATACATCATAAGAAACTTCCTTTTTTGAAATCATAGTTAGAAAAATATTCAATAGTTTTCTACACCACCTAAACTCTACACAGACCAAGTCCTTCTCCAGTCAGAGTCCACATCTCTGGCAAGTAGAAATGTCACACATGTGACTAGAGGCACACAGTTTAATACCAACAAAGAAGTCAAACCTTGCTGACAGTGCCAATATTTGGTCCAAACAACAGCAGTAGTGACTACTGTTCAGTACCACAAAGAATATCTTCTTGAAAAGTCCAAATGAATTAGCTGGGCCATCAGGACTAACTCCACTTGACCTGGTTTTTACTAACAGTTAAGGAAAAAAGGCTTTCTCTGTAACTTGATGTCTTCACCATAAAGACCCTGGTCCAACTCCCTCCAAATATACCAGTACAGCATGGCAGCGTTCTCCAAAGTCATAGTAGTAGGAAGTTGGATAAGGTGTTGAGAAGCTGTGCTGGCTTCAATGCCCAGTTTATTCACAGAATTCTCTCACCTTCAAGTGATTCTTAATTGACCAGTAAGGGACTGCAAAGGGGATTTTCTGTTATTTTTAATCCCTTATTGCATTATGTTTTACTTAAAAGTTCAGCAATCCAGAGACAAGAACAATGAGATTCCAAATCCCAATACCTCCAAAAACACTACTCAGTGGAAAGTACAACTCAATTCTTCTCCAGATAAATTACAAACCACCCAGGTTCATCTAATTATCATACATGAAGGACCATAGCTGTGGTTTCATTTGAAACCCATGTGCCAACACTTTGTATTGCTTGTGTCTGTTTAACACAGTACAGGCCAGATTCTGTCAAGTTGTTGCTACTGCAGTCCCTCACAAAAGAAACCTGATCCTGAAGAGAATTCAACAACTTGCACTTGAAAATATTAACACGATTACAAGCAAGTCACTGAAATAACCTGCATAAAAAAGGAAAACACACTTATTTGCAAAGACAGTATTTTCAGTTTACTTAACACTCAAACACCCAAGCTGTTTAAAAGCTGGTCAACAAAATGTTATTAAACTTAACTATGTAGTAGTATTCTAGCTAGTTAAAAATAAACTGAACTTCACAATAGTCTTCTACCACTTTGAGATATCACTGTCATCAGCCAATACCAACATTTCTTTATTCATTCATTGATTTATTTATTTACTTAAACTTAACTTCTCTTCTGCCAAGATAATCACACCTTAAGAGATGAGAAGCAGTTTTCACAGATACATGTATCATCCACTAGTGATCTTTGACTGCCTCTTAGTTTATTTTTTCCTGAATAAAGCCATCTCTGCAAGACAGAAATTACAGTGGTAAGTTTATTCATAAAAAATTATGCTCAGATCTAAAAAAAAACAGACTTGGCACAAAGTGATAGGTGGTTCTATCCTTTACAACTCAATCAGGAAATTTCCATTATTTTCATTTGTGGCTGTGCACATACTAATATTGTAGAATTCATCCTAACTGTGTATTCAAAAGGCATCTTGTGATAGCTACTTTACTGTCATATGCACAATGCAAATACACTGTTTCCAAAAAATTCTAGTTTTGCCTTAAAATATATGAAACACACCAATCCTCTTTTAGTGAGCAAGTAATAAAATCTGCATTATTATCCTACACAGAATGTGAATTCATGCTTTAAGATCAGAGCTGCTTAGACAGCAAATTATCTGCATAATTTCACATTTACCAGCTAAAGAGCTATCCAGGTATATCCTGTATACAGTCAGTATTAGAACAATCAGTGCCTACATCAATACAGTACTTTGTGTCCTGTGGGTTTTGCTGAATATCCATGTAGTACATAGAAATACATGGAAAAGAACAACAGTAATCCAATAATCTACTAAGACTTGAATACAGGAATCTGTCAAAAGTCAGGCTGGCATAGCAGCAGCTAGTGGCATGGCATGGTGGAAACATTAATAAAGTAGTCAAGTGCTCAGTAATCATGCTGGTTTGGTGTAGAATAAGACACTGACTCCCCTTTGATACATTATGAGTTCAACTGGGCCCATTAAAGTATATCTCTGAGTAGCTATAGTGCTCTGTCATGTTGATCTCAGAAACTCTGGTGGCCAATACAGAACAGAAAAGTCAATCTATAATACTTTTTTATTTCTTTAAACATAATTTTCACACACCTAAGCAAAATTTGCAATACATTCTGCACTGATGTATAGCATAATAAAACATATTTCAAGGAAAATAAATAAAGACATTGAGATTTCACGCATAATAATGTAAGCAAATTTGACCTAAATAACATGAAAAAGTAAGCTCCTTCTGTATATGTTTTTTTACTCAAGTAGCCTCACTAATAAGTGTATGTGTATATATACACACACAAACACAATTGAATCTGTATAATAAGGAAATACATATATAAAAGAACCTATATAACAGTCATACAATGAAACCAAATCCTGTTCTACAAATTACCAGCTTGCGTCCCCAACCACTAGCACTGATTATACAGGACAGCAATTTTCTCTATCTTCATATACTGTTAATCAAGAATAGCTCTTATCTCTTTCCATTTACACTTCTCTACAGGTTCTCCACATCCTATTCCACCTGGTTGGTCCATATTGACATCACTGTGTGCACAGCTATGTAGATCTGCCAGATGAGAGGAAGCAGAGTTGCCTGATCTTTGGATTTCCAAGGATTCTATTTGGGCATAAAAAGTAGTGGCTCTTTTTCAGCCGTATGAACTACAAGATCAAGCAACTTATATATTTGAATTCAAGTCACTTATCAGACTACCATGTTCACAATTAGAAATTCTTATTACTATTTAACTCTTCTTGCAATCCTAGACATCCCATCTCATTCCAAAAGTTCATTCACATTTCATTTGTGATATAAGATCTGAAATGGTGTTCAAATCCCTTATAAATTTCTTATTTGCTTTTGGAACTGTTGCCCCTGCAAACATGCCAATGAACTATTGACATAACACCTTAAATTTTCTTTGCAATTGGGTCTTCATCTTTTCATATCTTCTTTTTTTTTTTTAGTCCCGAAGACAAACTAGATAAATGGTAGAACAAAAACCATAGAAGCAGCCAACTCCACTCTTCTGGCTATTATCACTTGATTTCAATAAATAAAAGGACTATTATAGTCCAAACTGTCTTCTACAAGAGAATACTGATGTATGCAATTCATCACAGATTTCACAGTGAGTGTAAGAAAATAGGTTGATAAACTGCTTCATACTATACGCAATAGAAAAACTACCTATATACATACAAATGCAGGTAATATACTCAGTGAGCATTTGAAAAATATTTTTGTGTCCTAGAGTGCAAAAGTAGCCTGCACAAATTATGTGAAAATTTCACCCTAATTAAGTGAGAAGAAAATCATCCATATGCAAATTTGGCTTGTGTTTCACTTCAAAAACACAGGGTAGGTTTCAAGAGAAACTGGGCCTAATGTAACTGTTAAGCAATTTCAGTTTGCTGGTGAATCCAACATGAAATGGCTCATACATGAATGGCATCATACATATATAATTAGTATCACACACACAAAAGATAGCCATGTGGTGAACTTCAATACCTCCTCAAAAAATAATTCACTAGGCACCTTTCAGCATTTAACTTACAATTTTTCCCACTAGTCAAAATTTTCCAACCGGCATTGCCTAATGAAGAAGGTACACAGAAAAGTAAGGTATATTTTTCACTGAGTATGTGACGTGCTAATTACCTTTTTATGCCTCATTTTACCTGTGTGTAAAACAAGAAGGAAAAAATAAATCACCTTTCTAAACTGCTTTGAAATCTACCGATAAAAAAGAGGGAATAAGGGAAAGAAACTGAATCTCTTAGCAATCTGAAGCAGGTATCACTTAAAAACAAAACCAAACCAAGCTAACCTAAATGTTTGGTGAGTTTCAGTATGCTTTTTATTTTCCTTTCTCTAAAGCTGGTCCTTTCAATATCCAATCAACCAGTCATACTACTGCATTGTTTCATTATAAGGTGGATCAAAATAGACAAATTAATCAAGTCAGGACAGTGAGTGCACTTTGTTTACATGCTATATCCTGTACATACCTTTTCCCAGGTTCAGACTGAAATCCAGCTCCAGCTGCAACAGCTTTCAGGCTGACAAATCTTTCTGGAGCTGTGCCACACAGTGTTTCAGGCCTGGAAGGTGCTGCAAGCAGGCACTTTCACTACACTTCTTAAAACCCCATATATCAAATTTTCACACATTAAGCATCCCTTCAAAGGTATATCTGTCATAGTTTAATGATATGCAGCATCCAATCTTTGGGCATTCATTTCTTCTGCCCATATAATTGTCAGGACTTAAATCTTTCATTTATAAAGAGTGGAATTAAAATATATAACCTATTAGAAACAGGATACTCTTAACTATAGTATAGACACTCATTTATAGTTCATTCTTAAAGAGCTTAGGGTAATAGATTTTTTAAATTGTGTTATTTTTGCTGTACATTAATATTTTGGAGTATATCTAAATCTTTACAATATTTTCACTGCTGACACAGCTGGAAATATTCACACTGATAAAAACTAAAGCAGTTTAGTGAGCAAAATAATGCAAATCAGTTGAACCATGTAGATTTTTTAATTATTGTAACCAATTCAGCGTCCCACCAAGGTAACTTAGCATGGTTATAAGTCTTCCTCATAATTACAGAGAATGAGCTATACAACTATCTAGTTTCTTCAACTTTTGTGAAAAATATTATTATCTCAAATAGGTTTTGAAAACAGATTTCCTGACTTTTCATATATATATATATTTAATGTTTTATGTATGTGTGATGCGTACATATTCGTGTAAGCATCTGTAAACACATGGCTATATATACCTGCTTGTACAGTTACATTTAAGCAAAATCATTAGGTTGTGTTCCCAGCCTTTTCTTTAAAGTCCACCAACTAGATCAGATGGAAATACATAGCCATTTCTCAGCTCTTGTATCTGAAAGAGGACATCACGAGGTTCAGGACACAGCAGCTGTCGCAGGTGAGTAGCCTCAGGGAACAAATGCATCAGCAAGAGAGGAGGAAGCAAAACTAGAGGGAGGAGAATGAGAACAGCAATAGCTTGGGATACTCCCTACAGCAGCTCAGGGACTCCCTACAAACTCCAGGAACTTCTTCCTAGCATCTGCATTTCATAGGAAACATTGGCAAGCACTTCCTTCCAACAGACTATTTCAGATTAGGAAAAGGAATGCGAGAAACAAAAGAGTTAAACGCATACATTTATATAAAGGGTTAAGGTTATCACAGAGAGAGTTTATATTTTAAATCATAAGGAGATAGTGTTTTGCTTTATTTTTTTCTCCCCAAGCCTGCACCTTTTGTCATAATGAAATGCACAGTAAGTCCTCACTTGGTAAAATATTTGTGTTGCTATGCACTTAAAGGGTTTTTTTCATTGTCTTTTAAAATAGCCTCCCACCCATATTTCTCTAAACAGCGGCCCGTCACTACAGCTGGATAACTTGTACAAGCTGAGCAGTAATCTCCTCTTACTCCCATTAAAAGTGTCCTTTCCTTATTTCATCAGCCAGAACACATGAGGAAATAACAGGACTTCAAAAATAATGGAGTACATCTGAAAGGAATTCTGATTCCATAATACTACCATACTCCACTATAACTCACAGTATACAATCAGCATTTGACATAGTAGTTTTAGCACAGGCAAGTATAGAAGATGAAGGTTATGTTATTTCTTTTATACAATAACACTCATAATTTCATTGTGTGCTCTTTTTCCTCTATTTTCATTCTTCCCGATTCTTTCTGTGAAATATGAAGAACTCACAAGCATGATTATCAAATTTATGGTGTGTGCTTGCCACACCGCACATTATAGTCTCACAGTTATTTGCCCTGAAGTGTGAAAGGTTTGCGTTGCATTTAAATGGGAGAGATCTATATAAACTATAGTTAAAATATTATTACATTTCTATGTTTTCTATATGAACTAGTAAAAAAAAATTATTTTTTATTCCACTTTAGGGCAACATTTTACTACAATTAAATGAAAAGGTTTAGCTCTGCTACTTCTTTCAAAAGAGTCATGACCAAAAATACACAATTGTAGGAATCATAACTGGAAGACAATAAAGAAAATCTTTCTACTTCTGTAAGAGGCAATATCAGAATCAAATACATCTTGTTGATATTTAAAACCTGAACCTATTCCCTTCTGAAATTCTTTCATCTGCGTGCACAATTTATACAGGAGCTTTGAGAGAGAAAAGAATGAAGTGCTTGCCTTTAATCCCGAGGGGCTTTTATGCGGTGTTGTTTTTGTTGGGTTTTTTAATTCATTATACTCTCCCTTCCCATCACTGGTGACCATCACTGCAGCACCACACCTCCAGCTGTGAGCTTGAACATACAGCTCCCTGAAGCCAAAATAAGTGCTGCTTTTCTGATTTAAAACAAGGAACACTGGGGGGGGGGGCAAGATTAAGCTTCCATTCCTTTTGAATTTCAGTGTCATCTCTAAATGGACTACATGGCACAGCAACCGAGACAATAAGGAAAAACTGCAGAAATTAAGATTACAGAAAATTATCAGATCTTTTAGCAGCAAATTAATATTGTGTCATCTTCAGAGGGAAAAACTCTTTAAAACAGGTTTTACCCAAAATATTTGATAAACCATTCACTCAATTTGTACGGTTTCAACATTACAAAGCAGAAGATGAGATCTTATGTACCTGACATTACCCCTTCTCAGGGAGGACTGTCACCTAAGAGGAAAGGAATTCTCTCTTGCAGGAATCCAGTATACACTGGACACAGACAGACAGAAGGACAGACAGAAAGAAGGAAGGGAAGAGGATAAATATCAACAAGTAAAAGGATAGAAGATTACCTGGCAGTTGTGCCACAGTTACAGAAAAAGAATGTAAAAGGGAACAATTTTTTTCTCCTCGTGAAGTCCAGAGCACACATTTTATTATAGTGAACACTGACTTATTTTTCCAATACTCAGCCTGAGACAACAGCAGCTGACTACAAGCTCAGCAAAGGAGTCTAAAATTAGTATTTTTAAAAGTCGTTTTCTTCTCATAAAATTTGTACATTAAAACTGACATTTTAAAAGGTTACTTCTGTAGAGAGGAACTAGCAACTATCAGATTCTAAAAACACCAATCACATATAAACGTTTTTCAAAGCAAACTTCAGTTAGTGCAGAGAAAATGCCGTGCCAAACAGTGGCCCAGAGCAGGTGAAAGCTTTAAGAAAAATTATAAATTAGGTAAATCTACAAGGTATAGTCTTATTGCATCAAAGCTGTAGTTTAGATCTCGTACTGCCAAATGGTCTGCATTATTCCACGTTGTTAGCCATAGAAGGTGGATTTCCTACCACTTCAAACAAATCATCAATTCCAATTGTGATAGAGCCAGAGAAAAAGCTTTCTTTTAAGGTTGGCCTGTTTCTTCTTTTTTTTTTTTTTTTGATCTGCTATAGAACACACCTTATTCCATGCAGAATTTTATACACTTTTTGGGCATGAAAAATGCAGCTACTCATTAACATGTCCACAAGTGTATTGAAATTACATTTACTCCTGTCTTTTATATGTAAGTTTGTTTTATCTGTTACATACAGCTGTAAGTAGAAGAGACAAGTTAGTCCAAGGACATAATGTCTTTCAGGCTCTATAGCACTTAGCAGGTTACCAGGCCTCCAAGGCCTAACAGATTTAACCAAGACTTTTCACACAATCAGGTAAAGAGAGCTAGGCCAGTCAGCAGATGTCCCATTCAGATAACAAAGAGAATATTTTAGTGACAATGTGAGAAAACAACAGTAAAAATGGTAGAGAAACCCACTGAACCGTGGTGCTTTTTTTTCTTTACTAAGAACCATCAACTGGAGTTTGACGATGACATACATTTGCTGTAGTCTTCAGTAAAGGGAAAGTCAGTCATATAAGCTTTGTCACAAGAGGCCTGACAAGAGGCCTGAATAATTATTACCCTAAATGACTACAACAATGCTGGACAATTTTCTCTATTTGAATTTCCTCTTCGGATTTAGAATGAATTCATAGATGAACTGTTAAAACATCAGGCTAACAGTTGAAAGATTCTTGTCGTGTGTCATCACTAAATTGACTTACAACAAAATGTTGCTGCATTTGTACCTTCAGTGTCACCTCAACATAATGTAATGTTTAATGTCCTCCAGTCTAAGTTAGCAATATTAAAACTTACAAACAAGAAATGGCTATTAGTACCCGAAGTGGTTATAGTCAGTTTCAAACCCATGAAGCACTGTGGTGCGAACAAAGCCAGTTTTTGCATTTGTTAAGGTCACTTCAGTTCTTCAAGTGGCTCTTCTTAGAGCCCATTACCTCAGCTAAATATGCTCAGCAAACCATAATAATGATGGAGATAACCCATCTGAAGAAACCAATTTGGGGTGTGGTTTTGAATTTGAATCAGGGAAAAGATGACTACATACTACCCCATGCTCTAGTTCTCCTCTAAGGCCAAGTTTAAATAAAGAAGAATACTTTTCAGTTATCTCGGACCACATTTCAATGGCAAGGGAACTGTGAATGCAAGAAGTTTACAGAGAAGACCGTTAAACATTAAAGTATAGTATAATCACTGTATGAATTAGTCATAGCCAGTTTAGACACTGTCCAACCCACTTTCCAACCATCTGCAACAAATGTGCTCCATTAAAAGAGAACCATATGGAAAACAAGCCAGCAATTAACACAGCTTCTATGCATACCTCTAATACAGCACAGATTTCAAACTTTGAGTGAAACTGACTGCTGAATTACTTCCATATTGCTGCCATTTAGACCTTGGCAACATATATTTATCCTCACTCACTACACTATGTCATCCCAAGACACTGCTATATCGTCAAAATAAGCATGAAAAAAACCACCCACATCTGAGCCACTCATTGTGGTTTATAGCCTCTGTTAATAACATTTTTGCAGATCAAAGTATAACAGACTTTTTGAAAAATGCATAATATGCTACTTAAGAATCAATATCAAAACTAATAGCTAATGCAGGCCAAATTAACTTGATTGCTAATTGGTAATGTCTTGTACTGCTAACAAAACTGCTTCAGGTTTGAGTATCTTTCTGCTCTCCCAGATTATGTGAAGTGCTAGGAATGATGCACTTCACACTGCATTTCCCAATCCAAAGGGGACATGCAGATATCCTAGTTCCAAAATTCAGAGTCCTTAAAATGCTCATTGACAGTGATATATTAGTTATTTTTCTTTTAAAAAATAAGGAAACTAGAAAACCGCATACTTGTAACTGCTTGAGTTTACAAGACCCAGAAAATTAAGCTAACTATAAACAAAAAGTTGATTATAAGCAACACGTTTTGCTTCCTTATTCAAAGTATATTGAAAGTACTTAGTATGTACTATGTGTTATTTTCTACCCAGTCCTTGAGAGCTCTTCACTTTTAAAAACCTGCCTCTTTAATTCAATCTACAGATACGTGTTCTCTGATGCTCAAAAGTTAAGTCCATGAGTTTTGGTCAAAGAGGTGAAGACCCACAGAAACATGCAGGTGGGCAAAGACCTCTGAAAATCATCAGGTCATCAACACCTACCTTCTGCTCACAGTAGCTCTGCTCGCTCAGGGACCTGTTGAGTCAAGTTCTGAGAATCTTCAAGGAGGATGAAATTGTAAAAGAACATGTAAATACTGCACTAGGAAAAAAACCCTAAATGATATAAAAAGTATAGGGTATTTAAAACATGATTTTTCCAATGCAAATTAAGTTGCTTTAAATCATGAAATATAATATTGAGGAGGAAAATCTTTTTTTAAAACATAATCGGTATTTATTTAATGAAAGATCATCATTAAGCAAAAAAAATCTATTTCATCAAAATTCCTGTATTTTCTCAGTTATTCAGAACTGCAGACATTATTTTGGTACACACTTGTTAATTTTTCAAAGTGGAGTTACAGAAGAGATTTATTCCATGAAATATTTCCTCAGTACCTACACAATCTCAAAAGCACTGAAATTTTTGAAGCAGCCTTTCATGACTCTAGATCATGGGACAAAGTGCTTCCAAAGACCCACAATAAAGCATGAAGAGCCTGGAAATGAAAGATTCAGAGGCATATTTTCCCACATGAATTTAATAATGTTCACAGAGAAGTTTCTTCCCCATTAAGCAGAAAACAAGAAGAAATTGTAATACAAGCTCTGCGTTTCTTCATGGGTGCTTTTCACACCTTCAAAGGTTTCAATACTGACAGTATTAACAGAGCCCTATGGCAATAATAGACATTCCAAGCTTAATACATTGATAAAACTATATGGCTTAGCTATTATTATGGATGTCTATAGATGCTTCTTGATTTTGTCCTTGGAACTATCAGTTGTAATAGCTATATAGACGATCATATGGTATTTGGTGGTAGATTTTAAGTATTAGCATTTCAAGTCATGTAATTACACTTCAAATTTTATTTATTCCAAAAAGGAAAGTTCTAGAAAACCTTGCCCTGATGATGGCCTTGCACATTTGACACACCCACAAGCTTACGCACATTAGCTGAAATAAAAGGATATAACCATGTATAATTTTAAAGTTCATTGTTTGAGGAGATATTATCATCACTACTTGAATATCTAATAAAAACAATAATTCATTTTGTCTTAAAAATATGGCCATAGCATCTTAAAGAGCTGAAGTAGCCTTAAATGGGATTCTGATTAATGACATTTTGGTTTAATAAAAAGAAGATTTTGGCAACAGCTATATTAAATATCGGTTTGCAAATACTACTTCAAATAAACCGTATGCATGTCATATACTGGCCTTCTGGCACTGCATTTACTTTCTACATTCGTTAGGTAAATGATATATTGCAAAAAGTAAAAAAATATTCAAATAGTATTAAGACTGCAAAAAAATGTAATGGTTTGGAATTGGTACCTAAATCTCCTGCATCTCCCATAAATCCAACTAATTAAACTCCTACTATGTTATTCCTTTTGTTTTCCCCACAGCTGTTTTATATATTTTCACCTGTTTCACTTCCCTTTTTCTTTAAGTAACAAAAAAATGTTTAACCTTACTTGATTGACAGAAAGAAATAACAATATTTAATTAACATCACTTCATATGTGACAAATCTTAAAACTCTGCTCAGTCAATAAGGCTCAATGAAAGTATTCCCCCAACATTTTTAAAAGCTTTTTAAGAAAGCTCAGAACACTGTGTCCTTAATTCAAAAGCACATGCCGAGTTAATTATGGTCTTATGCTTTGACCAAAAGTAGGATTTGTGGGATTTTCTTTTTCTTAAGTCAAAGGATTCAAAAGTAATTTATGAATGATACTGAAATAATGCACAAATTAGCTGCTAACATGCTGTTAGATTCAAGCGTTAATTTTTTTTTTTAATGTACTAGGAGGGTCAGCATTAAAGTCATGCTGACTTGAAACTCTATTTATATGAAAAACTATATTAACCAAACAATCATGCTATTTTACAGTCATCCTACTTGCTTTTAGATTATTGCTTTTGACTAGGTTACTTGTGAGAGATTTCAGAGCAATTTCTGCCAATTTAAATATAGACCTTTCCATAGCTAAACAAATAACGTAACAGTGTCACAGAGACTCTCCCCAGAGTTACCATTTCTTTAAGTACATAATGTTTAATTCATGTTCCCATATCTATTTTAGCAGTTATACTATAGGTGTATATCACACAAGTTCTTGCATCTTACTGCTCGTTTAAGGAACTAGGTTTACCATGTTCATGTTATTACTAACACATTTCCAAAGTGGTCACGAATGTTTCAAGGCACATACTTGGGGAGGAGCAGGAAAGAGCACATGTGTGTGTGTGAACAGATGTAAAATAGCCACAATTGAGTAATGTTTATCAAAAGTATTGCTATGTATTTATCAGTTTAATTTTAAAGAGTATCCAATTTCCTGATTATTCATTTAAAATGTGATTTCAGGCTCTTACTCACATGGGATCAGCACCACGTGGTAGCTGACAGGCAGAAAGGGCACTAAGACTGAAGCAGTTTAAAGAAGGATGAGCCATGGACCCTTTTTCCCCTGACTTTCTCCTTCCCTCTAGGACATGTTCCTCAACAGCAAACTGAGCCAGGGAGAATCCAAGAAAGTCACACTGCAAGGCCTTCCCTAGTTCCAGCCAAATACTTATCCGGTCCTAGCTTGGTTCAGGACCAAGCTGAATTTCCCTGAATTTCTTCTGCTGTTCTCTCAGTTTCTATATTAACTTCTTTTTTATCGTTAACAATAAACACTAATAACCATAAGCATTAGTCCAATGCATTCTGACAATCATTTATGTCAGGATAATTTTAGTATCCAATAAAATTATTTCAGCAAGATAAAGTTCTCTTAGAAATGGAGGAATCAGGGGTTTTTTTCTAAGAACAAGCCTCATGGAGTATTAATATGCATAGGGTTTTGCCAAAATATAATGAATCCTCCTTGCCTAACACTTTTACATCCATTCTGCCCACTTTACACCTCTTGCCACAGTAACTAAATGAACTCCATATGACTGTTCAGTTATTATTCACATGAGTGTGGTTTTAAATCAACCAACGCAAAATGTGAAGTCACTTCTGCACTACCCATTCAGCAAATAAGTATGATCTGAAAGTAATGTATTGTACAGCTCATATTTCTACTGTATAATTTCGTAGATTTTGAAAATGTCTTCAGTATGCTCAGTCATCAGTAGGGTCAGGGTTGCTAGTGGCACCAATCCAATATTTTCTCTGCTAAAATAATGCAGAAAAATAACATAGCATTGTAATACAGAATTAAGACAAAGGCCACGCTCATTCTGATTCAGAGAAGAGTACGGCTCAGTAACCAAAAAGGAACAATGCAAAAGTAGTATAAACTTAGTGACAGGCAATTTGGGGACATGGAGCCTACATGTGAGAAAGGCCACCTGGGTGGCCACAGTCAGGCACTGCATGGTAGAAAGTTCTAGCTACTGTAGCAGAAACCTCTTAAAAGTAAGTGTCAGACTGGTCATCACAGATACCAGGAAAATGAGAGAACTAGAGGTCTCAAAATGAATTCAGAAGTTAGCAAGAACAAAACATCCTAAAAGCAAGTGTATCTACTTCTGTACCTTGCTGCAAGAGAAAGAGCAGCTTGTCAAGTAGCACAGTTTCTACTTCCATCTGATTTTCAGTAACTGTGTATGCAAGACACATTCATACAGAAAATGTGCAAAACATGAATATCTTTTCACAGAATAAAATGCCAGTATTACTTTAAATAATACTTTAAAAAAATGCCACAAATACTGAAGTGATAGGAAAAATGATAACTTTTTTTTCTCAATGCTGTCTGAAAAAACAAACAATTTTCTATTTAATTACTCCTACATTTAATTTCACTACTTGCAATATTTGACAATATAATATACATATGGGTTTTTAAGTAAAAGCAGATTTAGAATGTACAACAGTTACAATTTTTAAGATCTATATCGGGTAAAAAACCCACAAATTCAGTCTTCAACTTGAAATATTTAAAAATGCTACTTGGGTTTTTTCATCCAATATTTTTTTATAAATTCCTTGCTTTTAATGTTTTGTATCTAGTTAAGAGATGAACTAAATCAAATAAAAAGACAAGAATATAGACTGTGATAGAATAAAGGTGAAGAAATAAAATTTAAGAAGGAAGAGGGGGGAAAAAGCAAAGAATGAGTGTATATTTATGTCTCAGAATATATGTTTTAATTCCGACACCTCAGTACTAGCATTTGGGGTGCCTTAGTTATACAATGTACACAAAATATATTTATAAACTTAGATCTTCGAAAGCATTCATCATTAAGATAATATCAGCAGACCTTGGAGCAATTTTTTTTTCCTCAAGTACCTAGTAGAGAGTCTATCAATAGTCCTGGAATATTTCTGGTGGTGATTCCCTCTTCTTTCATTCAATAATCTCAGCCTTGTTCTTGAAGAGATGAAGAAGAAAAAGGCTTATTGATTATTCAGTCAGTGATGTCTCTGGGATGAACAGAAAAAAAGGTTTGCCACAGAAAATATCTACAATGAACCCATGATAATTAGGGAGAAAAAGTGACAAACAACTCTTCTTTCATCTGCTAGAGAATTTACTGCATGTCTAGCCTAGAAAAAACAATTATTCAGAGCTTGCCCCCTCCATTTCCTACATTGCTTCCTTCTTCTGATGAACAAGAGACCTTTCAACACAGATGTGGTAGTCTTGCTTTCTTTTCTCTTTTTCTGCCCACAAGTAAATTTATTGCTCACACCAGGTTGACAGACTCAGAAACTGAAAGGGCTCGATTTATCCACAGAACAGACTTTACACTGGCCATGCAGGTTGCTTCACATTACCCCACCGACCTGCTTCAACTCTGACCCAAAAGGAGCAAATGTCAGGAGCCTGCAGACAGATCAAGTGCCATTTCCATTCCAAGCCTCATATGACTCCTGAAGCTGCCAAAAAGCTATCAAGTAGTGCCAGCAACCATGAGCCTAGCCCTGTGGACACCTTTGTGGATTTGAACCATCAATTAAAATAACGCAGAGAACCTAACTGTCAAATTACAATAAATATAGGCTGGTTTTGACTTGTCTGGGCTCAAATCAGACCTTTGGTATGACAGGTTCCATTTCTAATAAAATCTTTTCTTTGCAATCCAGTTAATTGGGGTGGGGGGAGAGAACACAAACAAACAAAAGCTCCAATAAACTAACAAATTACAAAATCAGTATTTACTAGTACAGAAAGAGATGTCATGAGCCCAGACCAAACACAAACATTTATTTTCTGTGTAATCCAATCCTGGAAGCCTTACCACAAAGCATAGTAGGAAGAGACTCTCCCTTCAGATGCTAACTTTCAGCTGCACCAGCCTCACTAGCTACATTTTGTTGCTAAGCACTTGTTGTTCCTTGTTGGAACTTATGTGCCTTTTTAAATTTAACAGCATGCACTTTAAGTGGAAACCAAAACGGCTACTGTGGAATCCAAGCTGAGGGAGATGTTCCCCACTGAAAAGAGATCTTATAGTAAAAAAGAGACATTAGACCATTAGACCTAAATGTATCAATGAAAAAAAGACAAGGCAGCAAGGACTGTAGAGAAGTTGCTACATACATTTGGTCAATAAGACATACAGTTTTAAAAAGAATTCTCATAATTTACCACTTAAATAAGCAGTTTTGTAGCTCTTCCAAGTTTTGCTGTAAAGAGCAAAGTTGAAAGAAGAAACCTCCTAAGGGGACATAAGGAAAACTTTTTTTACCATTAGGAAAAATAAAGAGTGGGACACAGACTGCCCAGGGAGGTTGCACTTTCTCTGTCCTTGGAGGCTGGTCAAAACCCACCTGGATAAAGCCCTAAGAAAACCTGGTCAGACCTTACAGCTGACTGCTTGTGAGCAGGAGTTTGGACTAAATACCTCATGAGGTCCCTTTCAATCTAAATTATTCTCTGTTCTACATCTTGAGGGAAATATCAGATGATTGTAACCAAAAAAAAAACCTGACACTGTGATGGATATGAATGCATAGCAGCCAAGGCACTAAAAACTAGCAAAATTATGAGGTTTTTTATTCTAAAGTTCTGCATAAAGTACTATTCATATTATCACCATGAAAACAGTGGACAAAGCAAAAGTTTGTTAATAGTATTGTTCTTAACATACTCTCTAATCTCCAGTAAAAGAACCATTACAGAACCATTGAAGGTTTTGGTGAAGATGCAGAAGATGACAGAGGAGAGAGTACACTGAATGACGCTAATGCGGCTAATCCTTGTGTATAGACTGGAATCTGAACCAGGCTTTCAGACAACAACAGATGTTAAAAGATGTCAGACAGCTGGCCACAGCTTCCACTACTCTACTTGCAATAGCTACACACAGTCAGCCTGTGGAAATAAGAGACATCCATGAGGTCCCTCTGGTTCTGGGAAAAAGAAGGTACCTTCATGTTGCAGCTCCTTTTGGCATACAAAAACGATGCATCGCTAACATGCCTGAGGACTAAACCAATGCGCCTCACATTGCATATGACTGCTATGAACACAGTAGCTCCACTAAATTACTAACGCTCCTTTGAGGAGTACTGCTTCTATGTGGATAGTTTGTGTTGCCTTTTTTTTGCCCTTTATCAACTAAGTTTTATGTAACAACATACCTCAGTGGGTCATAGGCTTGATTGAATTCCGAGTGCCCAGAAACAACAGCCAAGTTTATTTGCTCATCTTTTTTTCGGGTGGAGCTGTACCCTCTTCCCATTTAGCTATTCAGACACTCAGGCCACCATGCTACATATTTTATCACTGGAGTTATTTACAAGATTCCCAGTCTTTTGGAAGTAATTTATTCTTCCATCACACAGATCCAAAGGGAGAAGTTAGCTTTATAGTGAAAATTCTATTTCCAAAATTTACTTTTTCAAATTAAAACTAGATCCAGGGGTCCAAATATTTAGATTGCATTTTGAATCTCCTTGACCAAAGTCTGTTGAGCAAGGATGCATGGAGTATTTATGATTATATATCACTAATAGGACCTGTTTGAGAAATTCAAAACTCTTCTGAATTGGTCAGAAGGAAATTTCAACTATGCTTCAAAACCTGTTTATGAAATGCATATATAAGACTACATTCTTCTCTTCCTGTATTCAGAGATTTCAGTGTAAATAACTGATCAGCATGAGAACACATTCTTCAGTCAGGTATTTATTACAGAAAGGACATTATATAAACAGTTTAATACTAAGGTGTTGCCCAGTAATTCTAACATTGGCTTTGTGTCTTGTTAGCAAAAACTAAACCCATGTGTAAAAAGAAGATTAATTTCTTACTTTAGCATTTGGTGCCCTTGCCATAAAATAAACCTTCCTTGTTTCTGTTTCCTACAACTTGATAATCAATTAGCTTAGTCTTCTTTATATTTGCAAGACTCCTCCATTACTCTGCCTTTGGCATCTGTTCTAATATTCTAAGATCCCCTCAAATATAATTTATGTCCTTTTCATCTACTGCAATTGCTCCACTCAAATACATAACAACCTTCAACATGATCTGATCATCTCTAACTGATACCCTTCTCTCACAGGTCTCCACCCCATTTCACTGTCTCAGTTTCCAGTATTTCCATACCTTCCTCTCTTTTTGCAGAAACTCAAGATTTTGTTCTTTTGCCATGGGTGAGCCTAATAGATCTCCTTCCCCTACTGCCTTAACCAACACCTCCACACACTTCACCCCATTTCTCCCTATAGCTAGGCAGCTAGCAAGTCTTTTAAACAATTCTTCATTCCCATTTTTCAACAACATCTCTGCAAACCACTTTACATGTATGGCTGAAAAGCTGTAAATGAAGTCTTAACTATTCCAGAATCTTCCTCTTGGTGCCTTCTGTCAAATTCTCTTCTTGGAATAGTTAAAATTTCTTTTATACTTCCATGCATCTGAATTCTGAAAGAACACTTAACAAAGATAACATCTGTGTATTACAAAGCTGGGACTCTTGAAGGACTTCACTTGGCAGTCCTGCAAAAAAATGAACATACTAAAATAGAAATTTCCAAAGGCAACATATCAAGTCATAAATGCCCAGAATAAATCATGTGGTTCCCAGTGCCTAAAATGATAATTCATTGCCTTCTCCTTGACAAAAATCTACCTATGCCAAGCATATTATGGAATATTAAAGTCACTGCAGGTACATTCTAGTTTTAGTTAGAACTCAGCAATGTAGTAGAAATGGAAGCAGGCATTGGATTGTCACAACAGAGGTCAGCTTCTGAGTGTAAGAGTTGTTTCACAGGAAGTTGTTTCAAGTAATTTCTTCCCTGTAATTTGAGTTGAAAGTGTTGACCCACAATATCGAATTAATTCAACATTGAAGACCTTACAGCACCTCTCTCCAAACAGTAAACATGCCACAACACAGAATCAGTGGTGCTATGGTACCCACATACCCACTTTAAAAAAATATATATTAAACACTAAACATTGCACCCTTCCAAATTCGTATTTTGCAGCACAGACAGAGAGCACTAAAGGAAACAGGAAACATTGTGCTAACATGACTATAGTATTGATGAATAAAAACCATAACCCCCAGGCTAAGCTGCCAAATAAGTAGTGAATTAATTTCTGTAAAGTACTCCAATATTACAAAGGTGTGTTGAAAGGTGTCTGCTCATGTTTCAAATTAAACGCACTGCTGGTCAGCATTAGCACCTCAGCTTTGAACAGCAGCCATTTGCCTATAACACTTCAGGGGCTGGGAAAAACGGATTTGCCGTTCACACTGGAATAATTAGAACATGTCAGGAAGAATTAATTTCCTCATTTTTCAAAAGGATACACAGAAATTACCATGTTATTATATGACAGGGTCCCTTGGAGAATTGTATTAAATTTAATTTCTAGCGCAGCCCACACAACAAATTAAAGTCATAAATAAGATGGAAAGAAGCGGGACGCTGAGCATATGTTTATGGCAATGAGTAAAGCCAAGGGACCAGAAACAACTATCTTCATTTCATTTTATTTAAATCAGCCAGACACTGTGTAGCTGAATGACAGTACTTGTTAATGGTACTGAGATTATAGGCTCCTTAATTTTAGGAAACAGAAGCAGTCAGTCAGTATTTGAAATAGTATTTTGTTCTACAATGCAGATATTAGTTTAAAGTCACACCCTTTCAGGGCAGTTTTCCATGGCCATTCAGCAATGTACCATTTCATAACATATGATGCACTTTTATTTTTAATTGCTTTGTTTTGTCTTAGAAACAGAAAAGAGTTAACACATGGGGTTTTTAACAGAAATACAAAAACAGGGAAAGTGACTGTTAATCTAAATATTTGGGCAGACAGAATACTCCAAGAGTGAGAAAGACATTGGCAATAGCCAGTTACCACCAAGATTTTATTTGATACGGTATTTAACTGCCAGTATCGACAACAGTTTTCTACTTTCAAGCAATCCCAAATGTTCTGGTAGTACAAAAAGAAAAATCAATGCAATGTTACTGCTTGCTAATACTCCAAGTACACGAACTTCAAAGCAAGATGCACCTCTCCTAATATGCCTCAAAATCTTAGGTCTCTTCTCAAAGCCAGGGAGCCAGATGAAGGTCTTTTGTCCCTTCAGTAAAGAACTTGCGCTCACAGAATGATTTGCGAATGTGGTCATTTTATACAACACTGAAGTCAACCCAACTGTGCTTTAATAACATTTATAAAAAATTAATAAAGGTTTATAAAATATTAACAGTACTTTAACTTATTTTAATACCTCCTTCTATATTATTCTTTGTACATTTCAATTTTTAATTGTTGTGAAACTTGTGCACTAAGATGTTAAAATCAGATAGAATTACACTGAACATCCTCTCTTGTCTCTATGCATCCATAGCAAGTAAGAAGACTACTTCTTCAAGCTTCTGTACACACAAAGGCATGGCAAAGTCAGTGAAATGTGGGGCTTGATAACATTAAATTCTGGAATACGGGTTGGCGTAATTGCTAGTTATCTCTGCCGTGAAACTGCTGCCTACCACGATGTTGTATGAAACATCCTGCACTTTATTCCTCGGGAGATTTTTCAGAAATGCTCACTAGAACTTCCCTTAGTACAAAAAAAGAGTTCCTCTGCAATTATCAGAAATGAAATGTGCGATAACAGGTGATAAGAAAAGTTAACAGAAACATTCAACATGGCAAAAGCAATTGGTATACAAAGATAAACTGAAGTTCATTTCTGGAGAAGACATTCACCTTTTCTTTTTGATATCTGTAAATCTTCTTTTTCAAATAGGCATTTATTGTGATACAGGAAAAGCCTGGATAAATCCTTTGGCTACATTAGCCAGGGCACTACAAACTGCCAATATCCAACTTGCAACCATTTTATCATGCTTGTTAGCTCAAGACAATCTTAAAAGGAAAAGAGAGTTTGCACACTTTAAGAAATAGCTGCCATGGATCTGAGCACTCCCTTGGGTGCAACAAACTTTAAATAATTTGTGAATCAATTAACTGTCTACTCTCTACATAACACAGATTTCACACTCCCAGGTCACTGCATTATCAGCTTGATACGAATCATAACATTTTGGAGAAAAGTTCATAATTGAAATCATTAATTAACTTAACAGGAGCTTTTAGTTATGCATAGCATTACACAGCTGTAGAGAAGCAGAGATCAATTAGTTGTTTCTCTGACAATTTTCTCTACTTGGTGGAAAACTTTTCCGTTTGTGAAGCATATTACTTTCACAGCCTTTTATACCTATTTTAAACTCAAAATGCTCAAAATTACTTTATAGGATTCTATTGTGAGGATTAAAACTCGGGTACTGTGAAGAAGAATCAGCTATGACTTTGCAGCACAAGGTATTATGTAGTTACTTGCATTCCTTTGGACTTAACAGAAAATAAAAATAATTCTATTCAAACAGGAAACAAATACGCTCTACAGAAAACAAAAATATAACCAGGACCAAAAATTATTTACTTATATTATGAAATTTACTTACTTTTAGAATAACTAATAAGTGATGTGTAAGAAAGCTCCTGCACTTGCATGAGAAATGCATCAGAATTATAGAAGGAGAAGCATTTGTAAAATGTATGATAAGAGGGAAAATTTTCACTAGAATCAGCTTCATGACAGCAGAAGTGCTCCTGCCTCTCCACAGAATTCCTTTACAACTATGAAAGACTAACGCAGAATCATGAGAAAGATTAAAATAATGGAAAACACATTCTGCAGTGAGGCAGCCAATTGACTTATTCCATCAAATTTGTTGAAAAAAAAGAAGAAAACCAACTTCAGATCAGAATCTAGCAGTATGCACATGGAAAACATGATAACAGAGGATTAGACAAACATGGTTGTAAACTTAATAAGATAAATCAAACGCTAAAATAAATTTTAAAAGGTTCAGGTACATGTGCTATCATTGTAAATTGTTCCTGTCAGGCTGCATCCCACAAGGATATATCCCTTAGACTAGCCAAAGGGGCAGATTTTAGTGGCAGTTCTATGCCAGTATTATGCAAGTCACAGTATATAACTACTATGTACCCTCTAGTCTTGAAAGTTATGAAACTATTAAGCTAGACTTTTTCAGACATGCATGGGAGCCTTCAACACTGGACTTCCATGCAAGCACTCAGGGAAACACTACGATCAATCTCTGGACCATATACATATATTCAAAGCTCCTTTTATTAGTTCTTCCTGAAGGATGGATATCTAAACCTTTAAAAGTCTAACATTTCTAATACATACAGTGATTGATTTTACACAATAATCTGTCTGGATGAATCTGATCTAAATTTACGAGGATTAAAAATTTTCCCCTACCTTTTCTCTGTATTATCCAATTAGAAAGTAAACATCATCAGAGATTCCTTCATTTCAAAAGAGCTCTGTTTTTAGTTGGAGCCTCTACATACTGTAATACAAACAAAATAATAACAATAGGAATCTAGTAATGCCCATTTCACTAACATCTCACACCTTCGGGAAAGCACTTAGCAGTTCTTCATTGTCATGACCTGACAGCAGAGTGAACATTTCATGCACATTTACCAATATGGAAACCGAAATATAGATGGGTTAAGCAGCTCACACAATGACACATGAATGGCATCATGAGGCTAATTTAGAAGTCTCTGTCCTAAGCCTGCTGGACCAGATTTAGTCCATGTTGCATTTCAATATTGCCATATAGATGCTTCCAAGCACTAGAAACAGGATATCTGATTTTAATCAGTACAGAAATCAGAATTTTTAAGAGAAAAAAAAACTTAAAAAATCCTTTTCTAGTAGGTGAAAACAAATTTTCACTGTATTTCTTCATTTCTTGTCAGTTTGACAAATGCCACAAATTATGTGTCAGTATTTAAATTAGTTAGTTTCTAATACATGGCCCTATAAATCTAGAGCGCACTCTCTTCAACCATCATAGGGACCTCAGTTATCCTACATACAGTAAACTAAAATTAAGTCTTTTCAGAAAAGTAAGGAGTAAATAGATAGTGACAAATAATAGTTCTTTTAAAGATTGAGAATAATAGTGAAAAACATGCAAATGAGGCTTTGTACTTGCCTTCAGTTTAAGCAACCATCATTAAAAATTCATTTTCAAGTTTTCACATTTAAGACCTGGAATCAGAAGACCTGCTATGTTTTAAAATATTGTGTATACTTTTTTTTTTTCAGTTGGACAAGTTTTCAAACTATTCTGAAGACTATAGGGTATCCATTACTTTATGGTAATTATTCAGCAGTCCTAGTTATTTAACTTTCATCATCTTCCCCCTTCTCTTTTTATCAAGAAATTACTTTCTAAACATACGACCTAACAGATTCTGTGGGAGAACAGTAAGTGGAAAAAACTATGTGAATCAGAAATCCTTTTGGTGATTCATATGGAACGGCAATGTTCTGAATCTATCACTTAATACTCATCAAACCATCTCTGAGGGTCCGCAAAGTACATATTTGAACATGAGTTATTCTATTTTGGTCCAACACAAACCCATCTCTATGCAGCCTTATGATATAGTTTCAAATCCAAGCAGAAGGAGGAGTCTTTATGCTTAATATTTTTTAAAAACCTAGAAGACATTTCAAAAACCTATGAAGACATTAGCACAACTCAACCAAAACTGTCAAAGGGGTTAAGTTGTACAAGAGCAAAAACTCTTCCCTGACAACAACAGAGAGCACTGCTGCTTACCTAACCAGCTATGGAGAATGTTAAGGAACTTGATGTCTAAAGATAAGTGGGCATTGGTGGGGATTTCAACCATCTTGGAAAGAAATGTGCTACGCAACAAGAACTCCTGGCAACTCAGAGTAGCCTCTGAACTGATTTTGAGATCTAACTACAGCCTTCAGAGAAACAGCCAAGCACTTATACAGAAAACAGCAAAAGAGCAGAGATTTTACTCAAATACTGGCTCCCTCTTAGCTGAAGATCCATAGCACAGAAGGAACAATAATGTGAAGAAACAGCTCACTATACTTCACAATTAATTCACTGATTGGCTTTATAGAAGTCTAGACATTTCAGCTCCTCTAAGTATGAGCATACTCCGAATTAATTAGATAAACTGCCAGAGATATTAGGAAACCCTAGTACTGCCAGAGATGAAAAGGTAACTCTCATACACTGCACTCTCTCTTCTCTACCTGGAAGAACTATCACTTCTTTTGGAGATTTTTTTCATCTCTTGACAGGTCAGAAATTCAGCCAAATTGTAACACCCCTTATGGGTCAGGGAGATGACAACTTCCCATTCCAGTACAGATCACAATTGTTCGCCAACTTTTTCTTCAGAAATCAGTAGCAATTTTTTAAATGCATTTGAACTGTATCTTATTCAGTCAGCACATTATCGTCAAATATTCTACCACTAGAACAACTTAAATTACTTTCATATGCAGGCTCCAGTAGGTTTGGATGTTGTCACAAAGCTTCAAGGGTTATCAAGACTGTTTCCCATTCACTACAATCAGCTTCAAATCAGCTGTACTAACACTGGTTTTTATAGTCAGAGGCAGATTTTTCCTTTTCCCTCTATGAAATGAAATGTAGAAACAAATTCTTTATTGAAGATCTACAGAACTTCTTATTGATGACCTCTGTCTTCAGTTATTACACTCATCTACAAATCTGCTATTAATGAGTTCTATGTTTTGCTATGAGTACTATGTTGCACTCTAAACAAAACTCACAAAATTTGAATAGGATAGGATATACAGCAATGCCGTCTACGCTCATCTGAGGCTCAGTTTTTATTTATGGATCTCAAAGAACTTTGTAAAGATAAATCAGCATTGCTTGTATTTTACAGGCGGCAAAATTCAAGCCCGGGGGTTTTGTCTGACCCATTCAAGGATACACTAGGATGCAGGAGAAACTAAAAGAATTCCAAGGCATCTAATTGGGTATTTGAATTAGGAGCATAAATTCTCTTACTAACAGTGGAAACAGTGGAAGACAATTCTTCACTTGAACACCTGCAAATTGCCTACTGAGGGGGCTTATACAGTGCCTGTACAACAACGCTACTTCAGGCACTTTACGGTCCTAAAGTGACACATTGACTCTCTTACTCTCGTCATGATCTTTGAATCTTCCCTGATGATCAATGCCGTGCTTCATGAACGTTTGAAGAAATTACAGCCAGGGTGTGGGGGTGGGGAACACATGATACAGGATGGTTCTTTTTGGTTATTTGCTATTCCTTCACTTTATTTTTAAATAGATCACACCAATTTTGTGAGCTTTGTTACTTTAAAGTGGTATTTAGTATCTCACTTACATCAGCAGCTCATTTTGGAATATATTTTCTAACTAAAATAAAGCAACATATAATAAAATAAATTTAAATCCAGGAATTACTGCTGGGCCTTACTCTTATTCAGTGAAACAAAGCTCCTCCCACAGGTTCTCCATTCATTATTCTTTCATCTCTCACAATTTTATGTTTCACTGAATATATGCAGTACCAATGAACATTCACAATCTTATTTTTAAATATATTTTGTTTTCTTTTAGCCTTATATAAATTAATACATAGGGCAGTCTTATCAATAACTCTCAGCCTTTCTGGTCTAAAATTTTCCCTATAGAAAAGATTTAGACCAAGCAGGCTCCCCTGTTTGCAAAATGAAGATTATATGAAAGACATGATATGACTCAGAACACAATTTCCACTTCAAATAAGTCATGTTATCATTTGGCATTTTTCATTAATGCACAACAAAAAATCTGTGTCATCGAAAACAAGCTCTCAGTTAACTCAAAGCTCTTGAAAACAAAGCAATAAAGGCAAAATGGATACATTTGGTTAATTAAGAGTCAAGATTAATTTGATGGTAATGCTTTCCCTTATTTGTTACAAAGTACCCTTTTGATACCAGAGAGATGAAAGGACAACATTAACAAAGACCTCTTAGAAAAGAAATACCTTCTGCTACATTGCTATTTTATTTGCAGAATGTAGCGGTCAGTAGCCATTTGCTCAAACAGTAAGGATATCAGCAAGACAGAGCACATTAGTAAACCAAAGATGACTATTACACTCATTTTCAACTCCTAGTAAAAATAACCAGAAAATATTGTCAGAGCATTCAGCTAGCCAGTGAAGAACACACAGTATATGAGGACCCTCAAAGCCCCGTCAATCTGTCCTTGACCAGCAAATTCCTAGTTGTGCCAGAGTTCCATCACAACAAACTGTAAACACCAGGTACACTCACCAATACGTTTTGGATCTCCCGAAGTCCACCTTGTATTTGATAGCCGATAGAGAGTATTAAAAGTTTGTTAATAACTACAGCATAATTAAATGATTAACAGATAAATCAGATGTGTATATTAGGGTCCCACTACTCAGAAGGCTGCTTATAAAGCACTAATATACTATCCTCCTCTTTGGGAGCTTTCTACCATGGGTTTGTTGAAAAGTCTGTCCAATTGAGTTTTAAGTGAAAAATTAGGTTCTGAGGTAAAGTTTCTTGTTCTTTAGAAAAGACTCTTTGCAGATTTTTTTTATTTTAAAAAGCTTATTATTGTTACAAATTGATCTCCTGAAACTTGAAATACAAGTTTAGATTATTTTTCCCACCCCTCATTTTATTACCCCATATTGCATTTTGGGACTTGGGGTGGGGGGGTTGTGTGCGTATTATTATTTTCTTCCCATATTTTATAGGCACATCTAAAGTTATGTATAATACCTACATTTCTATTAATCTTTTAATTTGCATAGAATAAAAACATACATTGGTACAATGGGAGATTTTTACTTATCATGTCAACTTCTACTAAACACACCCTTCCAAAGCAAACAATGAGTCTCGTACATAGTTTATGTAGAGAGTAAGAAGCATGCCAACATTTATAACACCGCACTGCACTACCTACCGCAAAATGCCAATCCAAAATTCACTGAGATATTTTCCTGGGCTTATCGGATTTACTTCTTTCCAAAGAGGTCACAATGCTGATGACCAACAATCTCCTCAAGAATAAATAGCTTATATTTTAAAATCTTACTGTTCTCAATGATTTCTTTTCATCGAGTGTAGTCTGTGAAGGAAACTTGTGGCCTGTCACATGTTTGTTAGAAAGATACTGCCTGTTTCAGAATTCCCACAGTATTAACTATATGTCTCTGGAGGCTCTTTTACACAACTAAAGATAAAGAAATCAATAAGACTTCTTTACTTTCTTTGTGTTAATTTTGTGTTTTTCAACCACTCAAATGTAATAAAGGCTTTTTTCATAGTACTAAGAAATCTCCCATTTAATGCCTAGGAAGCTGCAGGAAGTTTTAAATTTCCTTTGATATCCTACTGTATTTCCCTTCTTTTCTTGGGACATCCTATGGAATGTGATGCTCATAAGCTTTATTTTTTGATCCAAACAGTACTGGGGAAAACTCTTATATTAAAAATTTTATGCCAAAAAGAACATCTATTTGTCACATGCATTGCCTCAAGTAATTCATCACTGTCCTTGTACCTTACTTGTACCTTGTACCTGTTTATGTGGATCCTTTGCAGCCACAGCATCTTAAAAAATTGTGAGTGCCTGGATATATGTACAATAAATAAGAGACCAGGACAAGTTGTAGTACAACACTGTCACTGCACTTGTATTTTGGTTTAAATGACCAGCATTAAAATCTCTTAAGTGCACACAAAAGTGAACTCAAGACAAGATCTGGTTTTCAGGTAATGGGTAGAAGTTTTACATCTCACAAAGACAAAGCTAAAGCATGATTTGGGGCACTTCTTTTAGACACAGAAAGATTTCATCCATTCAGATTAATATTTTGACACAAGCAGAAGGGTCAGATTCACATTTCCCTCTCACTGAACATTTTCAAAATTAAATATTTCACAGTAGTATTTATCAGAATGAATAAAGTTCAGAGAGGCTTTTTATTTGGTATTCAGCTAAAAAATTTACTTGTTTTGCTAGCTGTTATTAGCTTTTCAGTACCTTGTCCAATGTAGGTGTGACCTGCTACCATACTACTCAACAGGTTCGATCTCATTTCCATAGTATCTACTGATTACATCTCTAGTGCTAGGAAAAAAATATTTAGTTACACGTTTGCTGACATACCTGTCTTTTAGGCACGATTCTTCCATGTAGCTACTTAAGATTGGTACTATGAGCTAAAATGACAGGAATTAACCACAGACAAGCAATGTTATCTTTTTCTTTGGCAACATTTTTCTCTGCCTTAGAATATTTGAGCACAATGGATCAGATGCTCCAATATAAGCACCTGTTCTAGGCAAGTCTCTGCTTTTATGGTGTCTCACTATACTTAGTTTTGCTTTATTGCAAAATTCCAGGTAGCCACATTTTATAGACCTGTTAAAATGTCTGATAACTTTTGATTTGTTTGTTGTTGTTTTGGGCTTTTTAGGAGTTCTGACTGTTAAGAGTAAAGGGAGCATGAGAATCTCATCTTTTTTACAGTTTTGCAAATACTCAGCAGTCACAGATATACAGAAACATTTGGACATGCAAAATTCAAAGGAACAAATTTATGAGATAAAACTTCAGCTTTGTTTTATTTGTTTTGAAGGGAGATGGTTCATTTAAGTTTCCAGCACTTGCAATAGGCAGTTTTTTCTTGTCAAAGACTGGACTCTCACTTGCAAAACAAATCTATAGGCTTTTGCAGATTTAAAAGCTGTATCTTTCTGAAGAATCTCCATTTAAAACACTCCAAATGAGTCCACAAAGTCAATAAATATTGTTGGCTTGAGGCCGATAACAGAGACATCCAAACAATTAGAAAAGGCCAAAATATACTACGCAAATTGGATGTATTTAGCATGAGCTCTATATAAACAAGTAATTAGAATGTTCCCTTCAAAGGCCAATGTGATTAGTGAAAATACTTCATAAATTCACCTGCTGCCTAATGAAGTTAATGTATTTTTGCTTAGAGTTATCCCAAGTACTATAAACAGCAAAGATTTTAATAATGTCTTTCGTTCTTTTGTTCTAGAATCTCTTATAGCACCCACACATTTTAGCCTTTTTTTATGATGTATGAAAGTAAAAAAAAAAAAAAAAAAA
>WAAB01002225.1:0-59429 GCA_013389865.1 Piaya cayana
TCTATGATTCTATGATTGTATGAGATATATGTGTTTGTATGTGTGTGTGTGTGTACTTGGCACTAAAATAAAGATATATAGATTTCAAGATATAAATCTATTTTCTGAGTAAAAGGGGATGTCCTACATAATTCTCTCATTCACAGTGACTAGGACAACAAACACTCAAAATTAAGAAGCTTTAGATGGTAGTCAGTTGCACTGTCACTTGGACTAATGTTTATGTTTCCCATCCTGGTTTCCTTTCTCTTTGAGAACAATTCCTTCATAACTGCATAGAAGTAAATTCTCCTGCCCTGAAGAAGAGCTGCCCCCATCCTGCTCCTTAGAGTATTTCATAGCTAGTTAGCTGGAATACAAGAAGAGGAGAAAAGGATGGCAATCCAAGATAGTTTTCTGTGGAAGGGAAAGCAAGCACAACTGCTGATAGACTGGAATTAGGAATGTGATTGTGTGCTTGCAGCTTGGGAAAGTGTTCAAAAATAGGCAGTTTTATTAGTTGGGGTTTTTTTGGTTTTGGGTTTTTTTTATTATCATATTGTTTTAATTCATCATCTGGAATAACCTTTTAGAAAATTGTGGTATGCTGCTATGGTACTTACTGACACCTGTAGCATAGCTGGTAGGTACACTAATATACATTTCAGTGAACTTTGGCCTGAAAACCTTCAGAAAAATAATTCTATATTTTTTGCAAATCCTTTCTGAGTGACACAAATATTGTAGTACA
The DNA here is from genome assembly GCA_013389865.1 of Piaya cayana. Lineage (NCBI taxonomy): Eukaryota > Metazoa > Chordata > Aves > Cuculiformes > Coccyzidae > Piaya > Piaya cayana. The sequence continues at coordinate 731 of WAAB01002225.1, forward strand.
TATGGGAGCTGGGGAAGGAAGAGATTATAAAAAGAGGAAGACGATCAAATGACGAGAAAATAAGAGCTTGTTGTTCAGTTTCAGTGCTCTTAGACACTCAATATCTGTTTTCTACCCTCTGAAAAGGATGTGAAAGCAGTTAGAATTAATTTTATGCCACATGGAATAAGCAGTGAAGACCTTTGTAATTCAGACTAAATATCTACTGCACATTTTATGTTCTTTTANTTAGCTGGAGTTCCAGGACATCCCAGATAAGCTTAGCCAAACCACTTGTGATAGTAAATAGACAAAGAAACCTGAATGGATGCTGGACAAAGAAACTGATAATGAACTGACCTTCCAGTAAAACAGGAGTCAGAAATAACTATTACAGGAACAGATGTCCTACTCCTACTTATGTCTCTACACTAAAATGTACAAAAGTTAGCTTTCTACTACCCAAAGAAATCTTCTCCACACTTTTTCCAGTGTCTGGCCTGGAAAGGATCTCCTGAACAGACCAGACCCCTCCTGAGGGTGTCTGGCTGACTCCACAATGAATGACATGCATCATTTTTGAAGTGAGACTTTTTCCTTCATTGGGTGGAGCAGCTTGGTGAGTGTTGTAACAGTAATACCTCATATAACATACCTACAGGCATTCAAACAGTTTTTATTTGCTTCAATAGTTGAAATTTAGTAATATATTAGAATATATATATATATACGATTTACTCTTGTACTATGTATATGTATACTTACTTTCCTAGGAGTAATTCTATAATGACTTGTACTTATATACTATATATTTGCTTTTCCTGATAATATTATTGCCTCAGCTAAATTTTTTCATAGAATTAAAAATTTTATTTTTAGTTCCTGCTTAAGATTCTCCACAATGTTCAATAGAATAGAATTATCTTCAATAAAAGATAAAGGAAACAGTGTTTTTCAGCGTGTAAGGTTGTGCCACACAATGTTAAAGTCAGGAGTTACACCACTCACCTGAGTGAGGTCAATGTTATGATTTACCTTACAGGTAGAACAGTGATCCCTGGAGAAACACTAACCCAGACAGTTCTAAGTTCCCCAGCGTGTCTCAACTGACATTAAACTGTTTTGAAAACAGAGCCCTCATTCTAATGAAGACCTGAATATGACTTATGTTTGAATTGGTAGCTCTTCAGAATAAATTGGAAAAGTGATAAGGGGAGGAATAGATTTCATAGATCCCCACAGACCTGAACATATATTAATAGCAATAAATAAAGATAAGAGTACAGATGAGAACACTGATATACTCATAAATTGTGATCTGGTTTCGGTTCGTGTATGACCACATTTAATCTCTGCATGTTTTAAAGTTGTCATAAAAATCTCTTTTACTCATATTTTATTATTAAATGATGCTTTATAGGACAGTTCTATAATCTTTACAATAGCCGTTTCACCACACACTTTAATAAATGAGACTTATTAGTCAACTATGGCTACCTCCTGGTAAGATAAATATTATAAAAGTTGGATAAATGTGATAAATAAAAAGCTTCTACTACAAATGTACCTCCCGGTTTCCAATGATGAATGACGAGCTCTGCCATTTTTACTTCACAACATACTTGCCACTTGCTCTGTCACAGCCCACCATATATCTCCTCCTTGATTGCACACTTTCCCCTCTAAAGTCAGACAGTTTATGTGAAAACACCCCTTGCTCTTTCTGGTCACTGCATACTGTCACATTTCTATATCATATTGTGAGGTACTTCTGAAAGTAAAATAGTCAACATAGACTATAAACAGTAAGAAAAATGTAAATAAACTACTTCAAAATGGTAGTTATAGCAAGTCACATGAACTCATGATGATATAGCATGGTCTTAGGCATTATGTGAAATTATAATTTATGTTGGTAATATCTTTTATACAATTAGCATTTATTTTGATAGTGTGGAAAATCAAGAGAATAAGTCCAAGAGTAATAATTCTTTTTCTGTTATTTAATTTACTTTCTGAATTTACTGAATTTATTCTAAAGTTCATGTTATTTATTGAATTATGCAAACCATAAACTTGATTGTCTGTGACTTTTTTTGCTTTATTTCCTGATCTGTGGCTGAAAAAACATTAAAAATTGTCACACAGCAGTGGCCCAGCTCCACAGCCATGCCATGAAGTAAGGATCTAAACAGCAGCAAAAATCCAACTCCTTTCATGTCTCAAAACTACTGATTTCCCTTCTTCAACTCCCACCTTACAGGTCTCTAACTTTATTGTTAGAAAGCTTCTGCAAGTACCTGGCACTATATCACATTGCCTTGTGTCAGCTAACTGCTAGATGCATTGTACCCAAAGTGTAATTACAGGACAGATACTCAGGGTCAATATACCACATATGGGAGAGATGGTCACTTCAACACANTACAATGTCACATACTTTTTTTGCTTTATTTCCTGTTCTGTGGCTGAAAAAACATAAAAAATTGTCACACAGCAGTGGCCCAGCTCCACAGCCATGCCATGAAGTAAGGATCTAAACAGCAGCAAAAATCCAACTCCTTTCATGTCTCAAAACTACTGATTTCCCTTCTTCAACTCCCACCTTACAGGTCTCTAACTTTATTGTAAGAAAGCTTCTGCAAGTACCTGGCACCATATCACATTGCCTTGTGTCAGCTAACTGCTAGATGCATTGTACCCAAAGTGTAATTGCAGGACAGATACTCAGGGTCAATAAACCACATATGGGGAGAGATGGTCACTTCAACACAGGATTTGCAATACTGAGTATGCTGAAGAAAGATCTGTCTGAGCTGACTAATAAAAAAATTGTAAAGAACAGAGTGTAGCTCTGTCCTAATCCACAGCAGAAACGCTTAACTCAAGGCTGAGTGGAAGCAGCTGGTGCCTCCAACCAAGGTTTAGTCAGAAACACTCCCAGATCTTGGAGAATAACTTGTCCACAAGGCATCAGAGAGGGAACAGCCTACCCTTAATGGCACAGCAAGAAGAAGAAGAGCCAGAGGTGAGTATATTTTCTGTTTTCCTTTCCCTAGTAGTCATGACGCTAGCCCAGAAGTTAGCACTAGTACACATTCACTTATGTTTGTCCTTGGAAGGAATTGCAGTCCCTCCAGGTCTGATGCACAGCTACCACCACCACAGAAGCAAACACACTGCTGAGCCACAGTTTGTTGTGGACTATCTAATGTTTTCCAATTCTGAATTTATTTTCAAATTCCTCTCGATTTCACCTATTAAAGCTTCCAATCCTCTGCTCCCTAAACTCATTTTCTCATCCATTCCACTCCACTGCTTACCGTAAGCAGTTTGCACCTACTAGAAGTACTTCCATTCAACAATGTCCCATTCCTCCTAAATCATATTTTGCCTTCAGTTCATATGTGCCCTGGATGAGAGTTACCTTTTCCTTGATAGCCAATTACTCATAACAATCAGCTTCAGAAATAGATGACCAAATTACCTTTGATATTATGTTTTCTCTTCTTTTGTGAGTGCTCAGTTTTAAGAAGACAGATTAGAGTTTTAACAAGCTACAACAGCAGTTCCAGAATATCTTTACTAACTTTTAGCTTTTGTTGTCTCAAATTAACATTTTTTGCTACTTTTAATACTGTCTAAATTATGACCATTTGGGATTTTCCCCTCTCTTTTAAAGCTTTCTGCAGCTGAAATAAAGAAAATAATTGAGAAAGCAGTATAAAGTCCTGCTGCAATCCCTTCATTTTGAGCATACTGTATTTCTTGGTGCAGATGAGCCATCCACTAATAAGTTTTTCAAATTATCCAAATAAACTCTGATCTTCCTGCTGGTTTGTTTCTCTTCATCCTTCTCTTTTCTCTTGTCAGCAGCATGGGTCCTTCCATGCTGTTAGACCACCTGTTCAAAAGAATAGTGATAGCAATACCCCTTACTGTTAAAAATATAGCATTTCTCCCAAGTTAATAAATTTCCCATTACACCACTTTGAAATTATCTTGGTGCAATTAACATATCCTGATTGATCCCATTGGAAGTATCCAGGCACTATAATGCAACTACTTAGACTCCACAGGAAGAGTCAGCAAAATAACCTGCGCACATTCATGACGGGATCTAAATAGAATTCCACAGACATAAGCTCTGTCTGGCAGAAGTCACAGTTTGTTTAAAATCTGCCAGGAATAAGCTGTTATGGAAGTAGATGTCATGTTCCCTGTTCCACAGTCAATGAAAACAAAAAGTTCAGTTTATTGTATATACCAGAATCCAGTATCAAACCTTTTTCTTGCAGCTGGGCTCCCTATAGCAACAGTTACCTCCAACAGAAAGATGGGTCCAAAATTAAATTGCCTTCTGTCAAATACTAAATCTAATAGGTTTTATTTCTCTAATTACTCCCATTCCCAAAGCATCACTTCCTAGCTCTGATAACAAGCTGTGTATGGGAGTGTCCCATCCTCAGACCTCGACATGAGGCCATTGACATTCTCCCACAATATCTGCATAGCTTAGCAATGCCCTAAGGTTTGTTTAATTGAGGAAACTATTATTTTCTTCTATTCCAGTATGTTTTTTATCCTGGGTTACTTTTGGGTCTCTGTAAGCCTTTCTATAACAGAGACAACAGTAACAATTTCCTCTGTGGGGTTGAATAAGTGCAGATTTGAACTCAATTAAGAAAAAAAACAAATATATTGTACACTCCCACAGATTGATGAATCAAAATTTGGCCAATAATGCATGTGCAAGGATGGAATGCAGTTGATCCCAGGATTTATTTTATACTGAGAGAACTATGACTTGGTTATATGTTAAAAGCTAAAGTAAACAAAACCAAATAACAACAAAAAAAAAACCCCAACAACAACAAAAAGAAAACTACCCAAGACCTCCAAACAATCACACATAGAACTCATTGAGTTAGATTCTAAATATAAAGGAAGAAATAAGAAATTGTACCAAAGAACTGCAACCTAACTGCATGAAGTAGTATCAATTCTTTTAAAGAATAGATGACTGAGCAATAGATCCTATACTCAAGATTTTTGCAGAAAGTTATGACAGAAATACCAGAAGTGACAGAGGAAGGAAATGAAGATAAAATGTCTCAAATTCAATCTGCAATCTTAATCAAGTTCATCCTTTCCTTCCTCTGAGGGTCCTGATTAACTGAACAAAATGACAGATTCCAAGCTACAGCTTATTTTGATCATACTAATGATATAGGCTGAGGCCATTCCCATGAATTTTGATGAGCAAAAATTACATCCAAGGTCATAAAACAAACTAATCAACCAAATAAGCAACCAAAGAGAACCAAACATTGGATTTCTTGGATATACCTGAATCCTAGTACTGTGAAACAGTTATATCCCAAAGATTCCTAGGACAATCAGAGGGCTTCCTGAATAATTCACTTGAATTACTGAAAAGAATTCCTCCATACTTGGGGATTTCTATGGTATAACTCCCAAAAGGAGACAAGCATTCCATTCCTATCTAGACTTCTGAATTCATACTCGTCACAGTTTAGCCCCACCTGGCCAAATTCAGCAGCTAAATCTGTGCAGTTGACCCTCCAAAATACCCTTCCTGCCCTCACACCCCACAGCCAAAGGGAGGGGGAAATGAGAAGAAAAAGGCTTACGGGTTGGAAACCAGAATTACAGCTTTAATGAAATGCTAATGCTAATGCTAACAATGGAAATAAGTGATACAATATGTACAAATATATGAGATCATGCCTCTGCCCCACCTGTTGATGATGATACATCACCACAAATACCGCAGAGCAGACACGAGAGGATGAGTCCACATCTAGGAGGGACCTGGACTCAGGAACTGGATTCAGGAGTGCACAGATCCTGGACCAGGAGCAACCAGACAAATGAGGTCCTCACTGAATGAAAGCTTTTGCAAAACAGATCAAGACCCTTGCAGTCTCTCAGTTTATACCAAGTATGACATACATGGGATGGAATACTCTGTTAGTCAGTTTAGGTTCACCTGCCCTTTTGGCCCCTCCTTGCAGGTGAGGGTCCTTTATCAGCAGCTTGAAGATGGCCTTGTTTACATATAAGCATTGGTCTTTTTGCATACCAATGCCCTGTGCTATCACTTCAGAGAAGAACAGTGTCTCAAAAAACTTGCAGTTAGTTTTCAGATACTTAAGTTACTTACATCAAGTTTAGTCATAAAACTGACTGTAATTTACCTCAAACTACAACAATACTGTAGCCACCACTAAGAATAGTTAGAAATTACCAGTGTTCATCTTATTAAAGATGTTCCTTTGGGCATGATATAAACTTATCTGCCATGTTAACAAAATCATCATCCTGTGCTTTAGAAGGGATTTGAAGTATCTGTACCTTAAACAACAAAACATCCAAAGAACAAACTCTGCTACATCAAAAGAAAATACTCAACATCGTCAGCTTTGTTCTTTAAAGGTCAGTGTTGAAAGCTTCACATGTTAAGCAAATCTTGATCATTGTTTCCATTTTGTAGCTTTTATAGAAATGTTAAAAAAAAAAAAGTAGACGGCAAGGAGAGATTTTTTTTTTTACTACTGGGTTGGTTTGATTTTAAGTCAGAGACTTAAAGTTTGTTTACAAGTTTGGCTAGGAACAAATTCACACATGTCACGAGTCTGAAATGAACATGGAACAAAAGGTCAAATTTCACTTGCTACTGCATGTTCCTGTTTGTAAGTCATACTCACAATGGGAGAAGGATGCAGCCTAAGAATTACTTGTGTGGACATGGAGAAAACTCAGAAAAGTACAATTTATACATGGTTATGATAAAAAACTATGTAGGAATGCTATATCCTTACTTTTTGATACTTTTGTTGTAGGTTTGAGGGGTGGGGGTGGGGTTATTTGTTTAGGTTTTAGATTTTAATGTTAAAGATCTCCTTCATAAAGAAAATACATACAAGACAGTATGTTTTCCCTCAGAACTCCTAGATCCATCCTTCAGGAAGATGCTCAGCTTCTGTTGTTATTCATTACTATCTTAAATATATTTCCTGTATTTTGTATGAACTGTGTCTCCTAGAGACATTTTTTTTTTCAAATTTCCTGTCTTCTAGATTACATCCATTAGTTTTGTGGGGAATTTAGCTTCACAGAAGCAAGAAAACCTTTCCCCATTAACTTTATCATTCTGAGTCATGGTTTTGGAGTTTTTCATTTTGTTACCTAAAAATCTTCTCTTTTCAATGGAGGATAATCAGAAGATCATTTATGTTTCATCAAAACTTAGACTCTTGATATTCAATAACACTTTTGCTGAACCTTCTGAAAAAAAAAGCATTAATATCCTTTGTGTAGATCAGTGAGTAATTTTTCATAAAGTTTTCTACCAGAGGACTCCCAAGTGTGTGATACGATAACAGCATAATCTTCAGGTTAAAATTCTGTCTTTCCACTGGTACTCACTCAGATTCTATTTGTGTTTCTAATGGACGCTCTGCATGGAGTAATCAGTTTCAGTGATTTACTTTATTTTTCTCCTTAAAGAGAACCTCTTTTCCTGATCACTGTGTTGAACGCTTCCTTTATTTGATCTTAATTTTGCAAGCATAAACAGCAGTTGGATACCCTCAGAAAACTTGCTCTTAAAGACAAAGAATGTGTTTGTCTAGGTCACCAAATAATTAATCAATGAAATGAAACACTTTATAAATATTTATAAATACAGATGGCTATCTGCTCAATGATAGACAAGCAAAACTGTCAAGACCTAAATTTCAGACTTATTATTAAAAAAAATCTAATCCTTTAGAGGAGAATAGAAGAGACATTATGAAACAAAAGCTTGATTTATACAGAGAAGGGAAAAAAATCAGAAGAATTAAGCTTTACCTTGTCATGATCTGTATAACAGGGAATATATTCAGATATTGTACATATGGGCTCCCATGTGTATGTGTATTTCCATGTATACTCACCATACGATTGAACAATAAAGGGTTTTACCATAGGCAAAATTCCATTAATCTGTCAACAATATTTTCCCCAATTTATTTTTCTGACTTTTGTTCTTTTTGTTTCCTCCCCTAACCATTATTTCCTAACATGTGATATCTGCTTCTATAAAAAACAGTCAGCTATCCTTTTTTTAGATGAAACTGAAAGCTAGGAGCCTGTAAGTCCCAAAAGTCTTTTTTTCCTATACACACTGAGGTACAATTTATGTAGGATTTTGAAATCAGCAGTGTGTACAGCAAAGAGATCTAGATATTATGTTGTCCTGACTTTTAAGTATAAATATAAGGGGAAGAGGGCTCTTGTTAAAGTTGCAGAACAAATCCATTCTACTTCTTCAGGGGTAGTCAATGGAAACAAGCCCTTCCATTTGGCTCTATTTGGTTGTAAAACTTGAGTGATTCTGCCAGTCATTTCAGTGGAAACCTTGCAAGAAGAGCAGCTGCAGATATCTCCATCTAATCTCTGAAGTGATTAGATTTGTGCCATTTTAAACTTGTCTATGCCAAAGCTCATTCTTTGAACTGAATCTGGAAATCACCTGTAAAACACAAGCTATAAGTTACACAGGCAATGAGTTCTCAAGGGAGAAGGATATAGATGGAAAGATCACAGCTGTAACCATCATGTTTTGCAGATGAACTTCTGACCAATTATATACATAACTGGAGGAGTTCCTAGTTTCAGTTTCTTCAGCTTTAGCTTTCTCTCAAACAGGGAGAATCAATAACTAGTAGAAGAAATCTTTATCCACATGTGGATGAGAACCTGAATCTTTTTTTTTTCCTGTTCTAATTTCTCTTTTAGCTGCTATGCAAATGTCCCAAAACCAAGAGTCCAGTTTCTTGCTTTTGTTTAGTATGTACTTCTTCACTGTGACTGTTGGCAGAGTAGTTCAGACATTTCACTGTAGAACAGAAATAATTGAAGCCAAATGTGGGATGCTACTAGTTAAATGAACTATATAACAAAACAATTTATGTTAACTACTTTTTAATTTTAATTATTTTATTTATTAATAGTTTCAATCACATTAAAAATGTTAGCTTAATATTTCATTGGGATATGTGGTCCTTCTCTGGATGTTGCTCTTTACAGAGGAGTAATGTAGATTTCCTTCTTTTCTATTTCAAATGCCTTGATGTCAGGCATAAGACACACAAAGGGATATTCATTCAACAAAAAGCAGATGTTAGGGGTAGTCAGTCCCTCTTCTTTCCATGGAAAGAATGGGGATCTAAAACAGATTAAATGATTCATACCTCTTAACTGTTTGATTTTATTCACTGAGAGTAAAGGACATTTAGGAAAATAATCCAGATGTAGATATATGTGCTATAGAGTTCAGTGAAATACATCAGCCTTCACAGACAGGTCTGACACCTGAAATCATCTTAATTTGTGTGTGCCTCAAAATATGCCATAAAACTAGTATAGTTACATTTTTGTAACAACACAGCATTGCTTTTTCTTTAGTACTTGCAGTTCAAGGAAAAAAAAAACAATAGAGACAGATACACTAGAAAAGATAAGCAAAAGAAAGCATCAAACTTACTATTAGTATTCAGCACTACATGAAGAATGCAACTGATTGAGTTTTTGATGTAGGGGCTCATCCTAGAACACAATAACTGGCAAAGCTGGTTTTGTTGTTCTCCTCCTCTGCTCAAGTTTTTGTTTTACAGAAATCTCGAAACACATTATAAAGAAACGAACTCTCGTGATTTTAATTGCATAGAGACATAAACTGAAGTGCAAGGAAAGGAAGTTGCTTCACAATGGTTGCTTATTAAACTAATTATAAAGCTTGAGTGAAATTTTTCTGTTCCATTCCAAGTCACGTTGGATATTTATAGTGTTTCTGTTCTGTAAGTTCTTTAATATAGAAAAGGAAAAGAACACGTTGAAGATCAGTGATGCCTTTATAACCATCTTAAAGAAGGGTAACACTTTTTTTCACTCACAATGCTGACAAAATAGTTTCTACGACATTATCAGAATGTAAGTGCATCCTTCCTTTACAGATAAAACAGAACAAATTAACTGGATTGCCAAGTGTTAATAATTTTGGGGATATCTTTAAAAATCAGAAAACCCTTCTGGAATCCCTATACAATCTGTGGCATCTCAATTGCTAACTGTAATTTAAAACTACAGTGATTTGATCATGTATATTGGAATTTCTGTAAGAATTGTCTTCTTAGACATTTACAACAAATTATTATACTGGCAGAGCTGTGTAAACATGATCTTGTGTCATTGTCAAACAGAATCTGAACCAGGTCTTTTCTTCCTTTTTGTATTTACATGCGTTTAAATACTCCCTTCTTCTGAGGAACATAAATCAAATCAAGTAGATTGATAGGAGGTGTAATACAACTAATACAGTATTTCAGAGATAAAACAGCATCTTTTATGGGGAAGAAAATCCCCATAATATCTGTAAATAAGCCTTTTTGGAGTGCATCACTATGATGTAGATCACCTTCTTCAAGATAAAGAAACTGATTTTTTGTGAACCTCTACGTGCTTTCATATCAGTGTATAAAACCTACATAAGTTATGTGTGTATAAAAATGAAGTTATGCAGTATGTAAGTTAATTGTCATTGATAATGTAGAAAGGAATTCTTCAGACTGTGTTATCTGAAGATTTTCAAGGTGGACTACCACTTGAGATACAGTATTAGTTACATTAGCAGGGGATGGGTTAATTAAGCTAAGCCTAGATGATCCTAGCAGGCAACCTGTATCCCATGTGGAAAAGAAGGCAAATATGTGCAGGCCCTGACATGCTAAAGTGGGAAGAAATACTTCCCTGAGCCCATATATAATGATTGTTTTGTCCTGGGCACACTGCTAAGCACCAAAAAATAGAGGATAGCACACAGAAACAACAGTAACAACAGGACGAAAATAACATAAAGGCAAATGACACATTAAAATAATTTTACATCAGGGAGCAGGTCTTTCCTCGTTCTTCAAAGTAACTGACTGAAGGTGTTTGCAATTTTAATCACGGCATTCCCACAGTTGCAACTGTTCTGAGCCTGCTGAAGGTATTCCAGGCACTCTTGTCAACCCCTCCACTGAATAAAGGAGCAGACAGGCATATAGCTTATGGATTCATAAACGCCATAAAGTAACACCAGGTTATTTTGCTAACAAACCCATAGAGAGACTGCAGGAAGAAAGGAGAGTGGTCATGTTTAGTGATATTTTTCACAGCAAAATTGGAGATAAATTTTGAGAGTCACAGAAAACGTACAACTTTGAGGAAAGTATAGGGACATTATTTCTGCTAAAGGATATATGAAAGCTTTCTATGGCAAGATTTTTTAAAATTGTTATGAAATCCAACTATGTTGTTCTATGTAAATGTCTTCTGGGAACACACACAGTATATGTACAGCTATAGCTCCCAACTGTCTGTTTAAAATTAATATTTTTTTTAAATGTGAAAACTGTGATTTAGCAACACTGTAGATTATATGACTGAACAGATACATAAAGGGAAATTGACTCAGTCTTTTTGTAAACTGATGACGCTCACTTCCATACCCTAGCTTCTGCCTTAAGTTTCTTTTAACTTGTATTCTTCTGTCTCTGATATGCTTTTAAAGGTCCAGATTTTGTAAGGATGAAAGTTACCTATGGACTAGTTTTCAAGTATGGATGTTTTTAAAGAGATGCAAGTTATTTAGATATCTGACGTTTTTCTTGATTTAGTGGTATTGTAAACAAAAATCTGTTGAGTATGTTTGCATCTTATTATGCAGTTCATTCTACTTTGCATGTCAATACGTCATGCACAATTTACAGTAAACTACAGTTCACCTAGGAAAACTACAACATCTAAAAAATCATTGGAACAACATAAGAAAAATAGACATGTCTATTTTCAGATTTTAATATTCTAAAACACCTATAATTATTACATGTTCTACTGAATATATTATCACTAATGGAGAAGAAAGTGAAAATTTAGCTGGTATTGGACCCCAGTTCATCAAAGATTATTAGTTAACACATACAGCTGAATAAGAAATTCTTTTGTCTAACAGTGCCACGTTACAGGCTATGTAAGAGTCTCTGAGGGAAAGAAGAGGAGGAAGAGCCCTGTATAAGTTGCTTTTTGACTACCCAACAGCTATAATATTCAAGAAATGCTTGTTGAGTATCTGGGTCAAGGGCAAGCATCAAAAGGAAACACAACGCCAGGCATATTGTGGGAGACCTCTTACAGACCATTTAGCAAAGAGTGGGCATTGTATGATGCTTACCCCAGATAACTAGTGTAGTCTTTCACTCATAGGCTTTTCTGAATGCTGTGACTTCTGATGGAAGATCAGCATGACATTATGCAAACACAATATAGGGGGTTCCTAGTGATTTACTGAACCAAATGATAAAGTCAACCAACACAGAACAGAGGAGGTAAACTTTTGATGAGCTATAGCCATGTAAAATTGCACAAATTTCACTCTCAGTATCATGACATAAAGCTGCAGCAACACAGTCAGTATAACACAGATATACACTAGTGAGAAAAAAAGGTTGAATGCTACATAATGTTAATGAGATTATTAACAGTGTATAACACACAACATTTCTGCCATTTACACTGAAAAATAGGTTATGTTTTAATATTAGTCTAATGCCATGCACTAATTTCAGCATAGAGATGAAAATCAAGCTTTGAATTTATGGAAGTCTAGTCAGAAAACTCTCTCAAAGATCATCAGATTTTAATTCACATCACCCAAACAGCAGCTGAAAATTTTTATAGAGAAATTAAGATTAATTAAAATGCAGAGAAATAAAGTAACTAGATAAGGGAAAGGCAGTTCATAACACAAGGTCACTAATGGCAAAATAAACATATGAACAATCACTGACATGGCACCCAGTGAAAGAACAAGAGGCATTAGGTACAAACTGAAACATCAGGAAGCACTTTTTAGCTGTCAGGATGACTGAGCACAGGCACAGGTTGGCCAGGTAGGTTATGGAGCTTCTGTCCTTACGGATATTGAGAAAACACCTAGATACGGACCTGGACATTTAGCTCTAGGTAGCCCTGCTTGAGCAGCGGAGTGCAAAAGGTGCTCTGCAGAAGTGCATTCCAACCTCAACTATTCTGTGATTCTTTGATTCTGCAGTAGATCTTGTATTTCATAGTTCATAAGACGTGGGAAGGAAGGAAGAAGTGAAGATAGCTTCCCATCAGATTTGTTTAAATTTTTTTTATATATAATCATGTTATTTTTCAATTATTTGATTTATTAAACATACCTTTCTGCATTTGTGAAAGATGACTTCCTGGCTGCAAAAAGAAAACAAAAAGCATAAAGGGAGGGATTCTGATTTAAATAAGTTTATTAAATAGGATGTTGATTAAATTGTTTTTAGAAAAGGAGTCACAGGTCACTATACATTAAATGCAAGCTATACCTGAAAGGGTGCCTAGAGGAATACAATGTCTGAAGGAACTAATTTACCAATTGCAAGGCTCATGCAAGGCTAGCATACAAACAGTCAAATCAAAGGATGCAAAAGATGATGGAGACAAATAATATACTTGTATGCATTGTGAAAAGGTTTATTCTGTATTCACAACACCAGTTACTTGGACCAGCATTAACTGTAATGCTCATGGAATATCAAGTTTGCAAAATAAATACTTTTAGAGGATGATAACCCTGGGTAATCTGCAAGGTTTCTTATTACTGCTGTCTGCTATTGCAAAAAAAACAAAAAAAAGAAAAAGAAAAAAAAAAGAAAAAAAAACCACCAACCCCATACTTTGATCTTTTTCCTCCATCTAGAACAAATTATGTAATGCAATTTTGTTTCAGTTACAGTACAAACACTGCAACAACTTTTTTTCCACCTTCTGTAGAAAGTTGAGTTTCACCAGATACTAATTCTTTGTCTAAGGAACACACTCAGTTGCTATTCACTGTCACAGTAGCATGTAATAGACAGAAAGTTGCCCTCCAAGACCAGAAAATTCTTACTCTGAAGGAAACAAATCCTTTACAGAATATGCATTCTCAAGGACAGTTAATTCTGCTGGTGATTCCAACTTTTGCACCATGTGAGTTTTATTTTGTGTCTTTAACTCGACATTACATATCAAAGACAGATGACCATTGTCAAAGCCTGAACCGGTCTTCTATTTAATCAATAGACGGAAAGGGGATTCACTCTTAAAAAAATTTGTATAAGTTAATGAAATCAAATCATTTGCTCTTCCCCTTTCACTGATTCAAAAATAAATCTCCAAACTCATCTTAGATTTAGATTATTACATGTCTAAACATGTTTAAAGGTGAATTTTGCTTTCTATCTTCAATCTAAAGTCAGTCCTTTGCAGCTTTTGTAAAATACTTTCACTTATAAGCTCATTTCAACTAAATGTTAAAACCAATATGCTGGCTTCTCCCTTTTCCATCAATCTGGTTTTGTTGTAGAAACAAGTATTTTCTTTATTCTAGTCATTTTTTTTGTCTTCTGTAACTCTATCTTGTCCTGGTTGCCCTCTAACTCTAAAATATCCACCAGCCTTTCCTCCAGGTGATTCTTATCCTCTTTACAGAGTTTCTATAGACGTGTTGTAAGGCTCTGGGATCTCTCTTCATTTTGAGTAACCTCCTCTTTAAAAGTATCAGGTTCAAACTTGGAAAGGCTTCAATCCAGCTCCTTGTTTGATATATGAGTTTGTCTAAATGCCTGTCCTGTCACATTCAACAAACAAAACAGAACAGAAATTATATTTGCTTGTCACAAATACAGCAAAACAAGTAAAAGCTTATGTAGTTGGAATTTTCTTTTCATAATAGATGTATAATGAACAAACATTCTTGTTTTGAGTGGAAAATCAAGGGAACAATTCCACTAATGTAGTCAGTAAAATAAAGAGATTTCTCTCTTGTTAACAATTTATCACCCTCATCAACAACTTCAGTTGCACATGGGTCTGTTATTTTAATCAGAAAAAATCTGCATAAATTTGTTTTATTTTAAACATTGAAAAAAAAGTGAAAGCCTCCCCCAGTTTTCACACTATAGAATACGAAAGCTACAGATCTTTCATTATTATTTTCATTCAGCACACAGCAGTGTAATTGTCTTGACATAAGAATATGAGGCTCAAATGGCTTTGACAAGTGATTAAAATCCAAGTGCAAGTGGTGATCATCTGACACACTATTGTACTTAGTAGATGGGAATGAAAGGCCAAGAGACAACAAAAATGGTGCCTGAAATGTTGGTGGGGAGAGAAAGAACAGAAAATAAGAAGAGCCAGTTTGTCTTTGAATATCTACATGGTATGCAGGTAGCTGCTTCCATCAGATACCTTTGGTATTTTATTTAGTAACTTAATTTCAATGAATTCTCCAGATCCTGGGTAATTTCCACTGTGACTATGAGATAACATATAACCCATTCAAAATATATTTAGTCCTTCCTGAATTCATTCTTCAGCCATGGGCAATGAAAAACCATCAGAAAATGGACCCTGTCAAGTCCAGCCTTTTCCAATTTTGACACTTTGGTTTCTCCTTTGAGCTATGTTTGGCCTGGAATCTAGCCCAGGGAAACTAACTTGCAGTAATCAGCATCTTCACAGCCTTTTAAATTGTTTTCAGACCTCCACCACAGGAGCTACTTTTTCACCAAGAAAGGATTCACCTCCAGGACCTGTATTTATCACAGAATCACAGAATCACCGGGTTGGAAGAGACCCACTGGATCATCGAGTCCAACCACTCCCACAAAACACTAACCATGTCCCTCAGGACCTCGTCCACCCGTAACTTAAACACCTCCAGGGAAGGCGAATCAACCACCTCCCTGGGCAGCATATTCCAGTGCCTAATGACCCTTTCCGTAAAAAACTTCTTCCTAATCTCCAACCTAAACCTCCCCTGGCGGAGCTTGAGGCCATTCCCCCTTGTCCTGTCCCCTGACACTTGGGAGAAGAGGCCAGCTCCCTCCTCTCCACAACCTCCCTTCAGGTATTTGTAGAGAGCAATGAGGTCTCCCCTCAGCCTCCTCTTCTCCAGGCTAAACAGCCCCAGCTCTCTCAGCCGCTCCTCATAAGGCCTGTTCTCCAGCCCCTTCACCAGTTTCGTTGCTCTTCTCTGGACACTCTCCCTATGCCTTGCCTATCATGCCTTAGAACAGGTTCTTATACTTCTTTTGCTCTGATATTTTTCAAGAAATTACTCTCTAAGTTGCAGATGAATGGTTTTTATACACAGATGCACTGTCAAACAAATGACGAGGTAGCAGGAGAAAGGTGAAACTGGCAGGGAGGGACAGGGAAATCCACTTATAATTTTCAGTGGATAGACAATAAACATGAATTTTACAGAAAAAGGACCAATGGGAAGAGGGAGCCAGATTTTAATCAAATCAGAGAAGCTTCAGGACAGCTATAGTTTGAAAGTTTAAAATTAGCAAAGCTGTACTAAGATTCCTCTGATTAAAAGCTGGTTACAGAGATGGGCTGAAAGGATTTTTCCTGCCATTTTGTGCAGGCTGGATTTGGCAGACATGACTTCTGGGAAGAGAAAATGATGGGAGGAAGCTGTTTCAGGCACTGTCTCTATCAAATATTTTCAACAAAAAAGCCTCTCATTAGGAAAACATTGTTTCAATGGAAGGAAAACTTCCAGCAGCAAATTTTCCAAGGAAATCAAGCAGATTGACTGGGCAACTATCTGCTGCTTAGCATCCACATAGCCCAGCTGTGTTTGTGGACTGTAGGACCAATGATGGGATTGATGGGCTGAGGCCAGTGGGATGAGGTTTAACAAGGCCAAGTCCTGCATTTGGGACACAACAAGCCTGTGTAGCACTGCACTCTTGGGGAAGAGTGGCTGGAAAGCTGCCTGGCAGAGAAGGACTTTGGGGTATGGTTGACAGCCGACTGGACATGAGCCAACAATATGCCCAGGTGGCCAAGAAGGCCAATAGCATCTTGGCTTGTATCAGAAACAGCGTGACCAGCAGGACCACGGTAGTGATTCTGTCCCTGTACTCAGCACTGGTGAGGTAGCACCTCGAATACCGTGTTGGGATCTGGGCCCCTCACCACAAGAAAGATCTTGACATCCCAGAGTGTGTCCAGAGAAAGGCAATGGAGCTGGTGAAGGGGCTGGAGAACAAGTCTTAAAAGGACCGGCTGAGGGAATTGGAGTTGTTTAGCCTAGAGAAGAGGAGCCTGAGGGGAGACATTATCACTGTCTGATTGCCTGAAAGGAAGTTGTAGAGAGGTGGGTGTTGGTCACTTCTCCCTAGTGATAGGTGATAGGATGAGAGGGAATGGCCTTGAGCTGCACCAGGGGAGGTTCAGATTGGACATTAGGAAAACTTTCTTCTCTGAAAGATAATCAAGCACTGGAACAGGCTGCCTGGGAAGGTGATTAAGTCACCATCACTGGAGGTATTTAAAAGATAGGTAGATGAATTGCTTAGGGCTATAATTTATTAGTGAATAGGTACAGTTGGACTTGATGATCTAAAAGGTCTTTTGCAATTTAGGGATTCTATATTTCTATGGTCTTGATCAGTTTGCCATGGAACTGATGAGTGAAAGTGGAGCCAGGAGTGGCTCCAGTTCTCAGTTTTCATGATGTATGATGAAAGGCACATTAAGAAAGAAAGCAGAATGAAGTGAATCAGTAACAAGTAAAAAGTCTTAGTGAAATTCAAACTGTAGTTTCTTAAATAGGTTCTCTATTTGACCCAATCTGCTAAAAATGGTTCTCTTTTATGGATTTCAATGGGAATCCATAAATTCTAGGGGCCCAGGCCCTAAAATTATTGCAACATATTTGGAAGGTTTATTTAATTTTTTGAATAAAAGTCAATCAACATTTTAATGAAGATTCTTTGGAATAAAAATTAGAACCTGTATAAAATAACAGAATGAAACTAGTCCTCATTTTATTTAATTTTGTGACTTGTTCTAATAAATGCATCATCATTTAAAGAGATTCACTCTTGATTTAATGACTCTAAAGCACAGAATATTCATTGTAACCCAAAACAAATCATTAAAATTACCTTAACGAAGTACTTTATTTATGCTCTAGAGTTGGTAGCTTCATGTTTTTGTTTATTATTTCACTGCTTTGCATTTAAGATTGCAAGTATTTTTACATGGGAAAATGCAAGTAGTTTTTCACATTATGAGATGCTCCTATCCAGATGGTGGAATGAAGTCCTAGGAGGGGTCTTTCAGCTATAATAATTTGTTAACCACCATTTTCCATAACACCACATTAGAAATGAACTAATTATGGCTACTATTGCCTAAAATTCCTCACAATTCCTAAAACCAAGTCGTTTCATAGTCTCCAAAATCACATTAAAAGACAGACAGTTGCCCAGTTCATACCATTTAAACTCCTAAAATACTAGTGTAAAGTATTATTTTCATCTATAATTCTCACTATTAAAAATGTTCTTCTTCTTATAAACCAGTGACTCAAAAAACCTCACAATATTTAAAACTCTTGAACAGAACTGAAGTATTCATGTAGTTGCAAAAAATGTTTAACTCAAGAGAATATTTATTATACTTCCAGCTAATTAATGCTGGCAAAGAAAATACTATACACTGTCATCTAGCTCAGAGATATTTACTAAACTCTGCTTTCTTTCCATCAAATATATGAGGATAGTAACTAAGAGACTTCTAGTTCTGAAGTTTCCATTGACCTATCTGACGAGGCCTCCAGTCTTGTCCTCTTTCTGCAATCATCTGGCTCACACATGGACGGCTCACACATTGTTCAAGGCAGCATCCATGGACTTCCACAAATAATAAACCAGATTCTAGGCAAAAAATGGGAATTAAGGAAGCTAATAAGAAACATTTTGAGCAATGAAACTTAGGGGGAAATTGTTAAATCTTAATCTTTTTGTATTTTCAAAAGAAAGGAATATAAATTTCAGGGCTTAAACTTAAGTTTACTTTGAGAAATAATTTACCAAAACTAAGAAAGGACAAATATGGAACTTTACTTCCACCATCCTCTTCCTGTTCCTCTTTCAAAGTTAAGAGGTGTTAACTCTGATGTTAAAATGCATAAAACCCACTGATTTCTTTCAATTCACAAAAAAATATTAATACAATTTCTTTTCAGATTAACCTAAACTATTTTTTTACTAATACCTACTTGAGAAATAGATTAAATTATTATTCTAACAAATGTAAGATGTAGAATTGTCTTTTGATTTCTAGGTGATTAAAACAAGGTTCTTTCTGTATCATTGCTAAAGAACATTGTATTCCTATGTAATGTAGTCGATAATTCTGTGATTCACTAAGTTAATTATCATATATTATACTAGATGACCACTGTGATCCTCTAATAATGTCATTGCTTATGGAAAGGTTAATCACAATTGCTGTACAAATACAGTACAGCAGTTTATCTAAACAAGGTATAATTAGAAAGAAATACACTAAAACAAAAATGGTTGCTAAGTTTCAATGTTTGTCTCTTGCAGGGGGTTGCCTTATAAAGTGAAGTTTTTATCTAGAAACTTGCCACCACAGAAATTAAAATCAGGGACATCTCAGTATATCTCAAGATGAGATACAGTGGATAAGATGGAGTCTAGAGCCCAAAGGAATAAAAGGACTAGTGGGAATCCACAAATTCTCAAAGGGAACAGTTTTACTAATAAATTTTCAACTGAACTGCAAAAACAGATGTTATCCGTTGGACCTGAGGACACTGGCAATTGATTGTGTTTATAGGGCATATGGAGCAAGTAGCTACTCCAAATAAGTTTCTCCTTTACCTACCTCTGTATTAGAGTTTATGATTGAAGAGAGATCTGCAAGTGAAATGATATGCAATGAAATGTCATCGTTCTGTATAAATAACAAATAAACATATTTTAAGGAGTCTTTGCTCAGAATGCATATTTCCCAGCCCAATCCAAACTTTTGTTGTAAAATTATCATTCCTTGGTACAAAATTCTTTTATTCTTGTTGACCTCATTAGCTACTATACTTCTACATGCTAATTCTAAGAGTTAACCTGAATCCAGTTCATCATCTACCATCCACACAGGTTTGAAGTAAAAGAGTTTAAATTTCTTATAATCTTCTCAGTATTAATTCTAGCCTGTATCAGTTAGGGATTTACAATTTAATTTTAATCTGTCACAGTGAAGAAGATTAAATTACATAGTTGGAGAAAACTTTACTGCTTATTTTTTCCAGTGTAACTCTCCAAACAATCTTGAAATCTACAACTAAACAAATTATGGATCCAAATTACATGAATATCAGATACCTTCACATGATAGATTGCTTATTGATATAAGTTGAAAGATTCAGTATGTTTATAAAGAAAAATTCTTTTCAGTTGGGTTTAAATAGTGAATAGCATACTAAAGGTAACTTTGAGACACAGTCACTATCTAAAAGTAGATACTCAAAATATCAAGCAAATATCACCAAGTTATGTGACAGGACGCCTCCCCGGAGTGTAAAAATCATAAAAATCAGAATCAAGGTGGTCCATAATAGACCCATTAAATTTTCTGGATTTTTTTTTCAGGTTTTTAATTAATTTTATTTTTAAAATCTTGATTCCAATAATCTTCCTATTTTTAAAAATCAGATTTCAGCCTTAGTAAATTTACATTTATATTCTTTGTCATCATAAATAATTACGGTTATACTTATATCCACACTTTCATGTTTTATATTCTTTCCATATTTTATACCCTTTTCCAAATAAAAATATTTCAACAACTGGAAATAATATGCTACATGCCACTGATAATTCCAGAAGTGAAAGTGAAATATGCTCAAAAACTCCAAAGTCATTTTCTTAGTTTTTTTCTGTCTGAGGTATAGTACTGCATAACTTATTTACATAAACACAGATAATTGCTTTTCTAAAAGTAAGTTTAGTTTGCTTTCCTACTAGAATGTTCAAAACCAAATCTAGTCAGCTCTTACAAACAGTTTAATACATTTTGGTGTTAAACTGTATGAGAACCAAAAGTGTACTAAAGAAAAATAAATCAGCCTCGAGTTTTGTGCTCATATTTTAATATTTCTTTACATATCAAATTTTCAGCACTTGGGAGTACTTGCAAATACAGCAGATTTTGTTCTGTACAGAAATTATTCTGATGAAATCTCCTAAAGATAAGGATATACTAGTCATTTAAGTCTGAGTCATGTAATCTCTAAACAGATTTCTAAACTCAACTATCAGTCAAATGAAAATAGAAGACAAATTGCATAACGAAAGAAGTATTTTTGAAAAAAAAATCAGAATCTGTTCTAAGCCAGGTAGATATCTGTGTAAAGTATATCAATGTGGAAATTAAAGTAAAAATTACCATTTGAATTAGCAGTAGAAATATCAAACCAAACATTTTACCCTACTGATAAATAGGAGGAAATTAGGCAGTTTCCCATGGTAAGATCACAAGTGTCTGCTTCATTTTGGTTCTTCCCAGACAAAAACCAACTACAAACACCACAACAGAGTACTTGAAAACTGAGGTAATCTGATTTTGCACCTAGACTTGTAAACATCACTTGTAGTTCCTACCTCTTTAGCTTATTAGAATACATTAGCTTGTCCAAACACACTGTCTAAATTGCGATTAACTTAGTTTGAAAAATCTGCAGAAAATTTCAGATTAAATATGCGCTTTTTAAAAATGCTTGTTGCTAAAAATAATACAAATATTAAAGGAAGGGGGTTTTCCCCTCCCAACACTAAACATCAGGAAAATCCTAAACACTGCTGCTTGTAGCATTGCTTAGGTCTGCATCACACCATGGACCTAATTATCCTGATAGTTCAGATGGAAAAAAGCCAGAAAGTGACTTTGCCAAACAGCATATGCCAAATGGGGACTCTCCCATCAGGATTTTTCAGAACATGTTAAAATATTCATCTGGTACTCTGTAGGGAAATGGCTTTCATCCAAAAGAGAAGGGGAAGGAAAAAGAATTGAACAAACCAGCCCGGTAAGTTATCCAAAATGCTTACATATACATCAGTTTAGAACTGCTAGATGAGTGGAGTAAACTACTCAGAAATGCCCAAGACTACTTTCAGTTCCTTGTAGTTTTCCGTATGATTTTGGTTTCTTTGATCATTTTCTTCTTATAAAATTTGGGATAAAGCTTTTTGAACAAAAAGTGTGCAAGAACAGCTGGCATTAAGCTATAGTCTTTTCAGTATTTTTCTTTATGTTAATCAAACAAGGTGACAAGAAGCAGTTTCATTTATGTAATGAAAAGTTCTTGTTAGACTTTTGTACAACTTTGGCAGCTGTACTTTTTGCCACGAGCTGAGAGTCTTTAATTTTGCTCTGACTACACTACTATACAAGGAAGAATAGAGTTGGAAACAGCTGCAGAAAGATGTTATCTTAGGTACATTAAGGAAGCTATTTAACAAGCTCCACTAGTCTGAAGAGGTAGGACAGCAGAATTTTCAAGGACAGTTACTTCAAAGCAACACTTTTTGGAGCCATCTTGATTTTTTTTTTTATTTGCTCCACTGAGAGTCTTATTCTGCTCCCCTACACAATGGAATCCAGAAAGCCTCACATTCCATTCAGTACTTCTGAACTGTAAACAGTAAACTGTAAACCATTCAGTCTTTTTTTGTTTTAAAGAGATGATGGTTTACATGAATTGTGCTGTTCCATAGAGCATATCGCCCAATTCTAAGAAGAAAGTTTAATTATATATATAATAAATGTTAAAATGTCAAAAATGAGATTTTGAAACTTGGGTTGCACCTACAGTTTCTATGCACCTTTCATAAGTGTATACTGCTTTAAAGAGAAAGTAATTATTTTTGTAAATATTAGAGTTCCATACTTAAGGCACTAATATACAGACTTAACCAATTACTCACCCATATCTCTATTCCAGACACCTGGCTTTTTCTGATGAAAAAAAGGTTAGATGTGTTCATGTTTGGAAAGAAAGTCTTTCATCAATTTGTTAAGAGAGGACGAGAGAGGAGAGGAGACCACGGTCAAAAGTTTTTATTACAGGTTATTACCTTAACAAGTACATCTTTACTATAACACATGGCTCATCAAAACAGTTTATTACAAAGAAGTTTTTCTTCTGAAAATATAAAAATTTCTATGTCTTATCTTCAATTTACAGGAAGAAAAATGTAGTCTATTAGAATATTTCATGTCCGCTTAATGGAACAGAAGCATACATTAATATAGGAGTAATAACAGGAAAGAAACAGTGATATTCAGGAGTTTTTCAATGGAATTTAGTTGAACTAGCAAATAGTGTGACTTTATTCACAACTTCTGGTTTGATTGGTTTTTGTGGACTTGAGCTGGAAAAACATAATAGACATCAGGATCATACTACTTATAAAATCACAACTTATTTTGACTCTCAGCATCTAAATTCCAAGTGTACATCATGAACATTACTCTTAAGAATGTTGGAACATTCTTCTAGTCATCCAGCAGACCTATTGCATGTTGTCTTGTCCTTGTGAAATAACATTACCATCATAACACCAGGACAAACAATTATTTTAAAAAGTCCATCAGTTTATCTTTCTATTCAAGACCTGTGTTTGCTCTTTGCTTCTCATAGTCGCTCTAGTATAGCTTGTCTGTTCCCTGTTTTTTCCATACCTTTCTTACTCCTGTTCCCACAGTATATCTCTAAGCCTTGTAATTTCTTTGACTATTGGAGAGGGCTCTGTATTTTATCTGCTTGCCTGTGTAAACTCTCTTAAAAAAAAATCTTTTGAGTATGAAAAGAGAAGACAAATATTTTCAAAAATATCAAATACTGTGGCACATACACATATATCCATAGATGCCTACAATGACAGTATTACTAAGCCTCTTGTATATAATAAAAATTGAGTATTGTAGGTTTTTCTGTTGTGGTCTAACAAAAAATGCAGCTCTGCCCTAAAGGAGAATTTCAGAATTTCCACATTTATCCTGTGGCTAGAAAAAAGTGATCAGCAGGAACTGAGAATGATCATAAAATCTTCTATTGTTGAAAGAGCTATTTACCTTCAGACTTTCTCTTTTGCAAGCAGAAGTCTCTTAGGTAAGTTGGTGCAAAAATAATTGGCATTTTTTTCATTGTAAACTGTGGTGCTCATTTTGATTTAAACTTTTATTTAACTGTGCTCATGTAGTATACCATTTTAAAGCATAAAATTTGCTCTACTTATTTATGATAACAGTTTCATTTTCACTTTATGTTTGTTTTTAAGCTACACTGTCTAAAGATGGAAAATAGGAAATTTGCGCAATTATATTTATATGTTTGAAAAGGAACAAAAAGTAGCAGAAACTACTAGCAATATCAATCAAGCATTTGGGCAGAGGACTATTAACAAATGTAGAGCTCAACATTGGTTCCAAGAATTTCATAATGGAAATAAGTGCCTTGAAGATGAGGAGGGTCACAGATGTTTTTCTGCAATAGATCATAATCAGCTGAGGTTTATTGAAGCTGATGCACGCAAAACAACTCAAGGGGTTGCAGAACAATTAAATATTGACTATTCAAGAGTTGCTCAACATTTGCATCACACTGGAAAATCAAAAAGACTTGAAAAATTGGTGCCACAAGAGCTGAACTACAATTAAAAACATCTCCGTTACAAAGTCTGTTGTGTGTTTACTTTGCACAATAAAAATGATCCATTTCTTGATTGCATTGTGACATATGATGAAAAATTTATTCTATAAGACAATTGATGGCATTCTAGACACTGTCTGGAATGAAGTGAGGAACCAAAACACTTCCCCAAACCAAAACTACATTGAAAGAAAGTTATGGTCATTCTTTGGTGGTTGGCAGCTGGAATAATCTACTTCAACTTCTGGAATCCTGATGAAACCATCTCAGCAGAGAAATATTGCCAGGCAATTGATAAAATGCACCAAAACATGCAACATTTATGTCCAATATTGGTCAATCAAACAGGATCAATTCCCTTCCAACAGCACCTGACCAAGTCTACCTTATCCTGTTTAGTCACTAGACTTATCTCCCACTGATTACCACATTTTCAAGCATCTTGACAACTTCCTGCAAGACAATACAACCAAGTAGCAGGTCAAAACACCTTTGGAGAATTCATCAGTTTCAGGACACCAGAATTCTATGCTATTGAAATAGATAGATTTATTTGTTGTTGGCAAAAATTCATAGGTTCTAATGGCTTTTATTTTGATTAATAAATTCTATTTTATGCTGAAATATACTGCTTTAAAGATGATAAATGGCAATTAATTTTGCACCAACCTAATATTTTTCAAACAAAATATTTTATTTGAAAATTGATAACATGCATGAGAAATATTGTTCATATTTGACGAAAAATTATGTGCAGTAAAATCTGAAGTTAAAATTCGTACATTGCAAATCAGGCTCAGCATAAGGAAAATATTCTTCACTGAAAGGGTGATTAGGCAATGGAACGGTCTTCCCAGGGAGGTGGTTGACTTATCTACCTTGGAGGTGTTTAAGGTGCGGGTGGATGAGGTACTGAGGGGCATGGTTTAGAGATAGGTGGGAATAGTTGGACTCAATGATCTCGTGGGTCTCTTCCAACCTGGTGATTCTATGATTCTATGATTCTGTGATTCCTTTTTAGTGGAATTGGTGTCAGATGTTAAGTAGGCCATTAATGCCAGAGCTACTGCCGAGAATAGAAACAATGAATACTATTAGCAGAAGTTGGTTAGGATATCATATTTATAGTCGCCATTATCAATTTAAAGTGGAGCTTTCATGATAAGATTTTACCTTAATGCACATAAGCAGGATATCCCATACTTGTAAGGAAATTAAAAAGAAAGGCTGAGAAAGAAAAGAATTATAACAACTTCAAAAGTATGCTGAAATTGAGGTTTCCATGTATGCCAAAATATAAGGAGATCCAACACAAAAGTTCCTGTAGTGAATGAAATTTAAAATATGTATTGAACCTATTCAAGGAAAGCAAACAGGAATGTTAATGGTTTTCGACTGATTACACAACCTTAAAAAAACAATTGTTCTTGTCCTTGATAACAAGCAATATGTTTTTCACCATTCCTGTGTTTAAGCCCAGCAATTCATATCTCATAGATTCACTTCTCTGCTGTCATCTGCTGTGACTGACAAGAGTTCTACTGTCACCCACATATGCGTCTTCCCTGCCGAAGGACTTGCCACTAGTGAACTGTATAGCACAAAGGTTTCAGTCTTACTGCTGACCAGAATTACTATCATTCAGTATGCTATTCCAAAGATATTACTTCTTCATTAAGGCTCATTTTTTGTCTCAAGCTTTTGCAGTTCCTTTCCATTAATCTCACTGAAAATTAAAATAAAATAAAACAAAATAAAATAAAATAAAATAAAAAGACAAAACTATACACCATCCCCCCCCCAAAAAAAAAGGATTTTCTTGAATGACTTTTCAGCACCAGACCCCTTAAAATGCCTGATAGAACATACACTGAGGTAGCCATGGCAGATTGTATTCATATTCTGCTTTAGTTAGAAAACTGAGTATAAACTGCACCCTGGATTACTCTAACAACCAAGTACTGGTATTTTTTTCAATTTCATTTGGACATGGATACTTTTAAAAAAGTGTGGGGATATATCAGAAGTTTTCTTTTCTTCCGTCAGCAAATTCATAGTTATTAGATCATGGACTAAAGCCAAGCATATGCAAACCCTATATTAGGCTTAAAAAACTTTGATTTAAGCATTAAGATTAAAAGCTTTGATATAATATTTGGTTTATACGCAAAAGTATCAAACCCCTCGGTCATCTGAAAATTGTTATATTTTTTTACAGAATTTAGTATAAAATCTGGTATAATAGTATCTAAACTGAGAAACAAATCTTTTAATATTATGGTACATGTAAAAAAATTATGCAGTCTTCTTTGAACATAAATGGAACGTGCAAAATTTGAACTGGATATAAGGGCAAAAAGTTGATCATGAGGTCCATCAAATACTGGAACAAACTGCCTGGAGTCAATGTGGAAGGTGTTCCTTAGGGGTGGCCAAGGATCCACTGGCCATGACCTTGAGCATCCTGATCTGATTAGACCTGTTTTCAGCAGGGGGGAGGACTAGATGACCTCTAGAGATCCCTTCCTACTTAAATTATTCTGCTACTGGTTTATGTCTTTCCCCTTCAGCGGAGATAAAGCAGAAGATAATTGTCTTTTCTTGTAGCAGACTGTGTGTGCAGCAGCTTGAGCTCAGTCATATTACCTCTCTCTAAGCAGTCTACTGCAAAACAGTATGAGAACTCGAGACTAGTTTTCTGAATGAATACAATCATACTTCACCTCCTGGAGATGTATGTATCACAGTGGATGGACTATGTAAACCTGTTCATATTCCTGGGGTGTTTTATAGATCATAAACACCGATGGTTCACATTTCCTTGCATTTATTTGAATGAGAATGAGAATGGTTTTCACTCATAAACTGATGCTGCTAATAGAACCTATAGTTAGAGCAATATAGAGCAACAAAACTGGTGAAGGGGCTGGAGAACAGACCTTATGAGGAACGGCTGAGAGAGCTGAGGTTGTTTAGCCTGGAGAAGAGGAGGCTAAAAGGAGACCTCATTGCTNACCTAGTGATGATATCCAGGCAATGGACTCTCAGCTCGGAAATGCTGTGATCTACTGTGAGCAAACTGAACAGTACCACTCAATATGAACAGCAGCTTTCTTAACCATGTGCAGAAGACTCTGACTAACATTCTGTCTCTCCAACCAGATGATGAAAGACTTATTCTCACCTACATGATGCCCTAACTCAAAGAATATAGAAGGTCCTTGAGAAGAGTTCATTAGTGTCTGCTTCAGCCTCCTTTCATTAACAGGTGACGTTTCTGTAGCCAAAGTATATCAGCGCTCTCACTGGCTCTTGATGAAAGTCAATAGTTAATCAGTGTCTGTAAAGTAGCTGTAAGGCGCTTTTACATCTCTAATGAAATTTCTGGTGAATTTTTCAAGGTTTGTTTCCTTTGCACAATCAAATGGGAACTACCTCTTTTATTGACCACATTTGTCAAATTCTCAGTTATGGTTCTCTGACCTTCCTAAATGCTTTGATCAATAATAAATACTGATTTATTATTTTTTTCCTAACTGGCTTCCAATGTAGCAAACATAAGAAAAATCAGGTATCAGTTAGATTTCCCTGATATTAAAAGGAACTATTTATTTCTAACATAGAGAATTACTTTGGTCCTCTAAAATATCACAACATCGTGTATTCATCAGAAGATATTTTTAGCAGTAGAATCCCAAAGCTATTTCTAAGAACAACAGTAAAGGTGGCTGACGATTCTACTGTTCCCAGAGCAGAACTCTTGTTCTAGGGTATGAATATTTGCCAGAGAAACATTCCAAAATCTTCAGAGATTTCAACTGGACTTTCAAAGCTTCATTCCTATCCTGACTGCATACTGACTTAACTGGTCCTACATTCAGACAGCTTTTCTTACTTTATAGCTCTTCTGTACCTTCTTTCTTCCTTCTGTCTTATAAAAAAAAATAATTTCTTCTTTCAACAGACTAACTTTTTGAGAGGAATAGAGCAGCAGAATATGAATATGTTTATCCCAAATATGATATAATTCAGCAGTTGCTTTACTGGACTCACTTGTTCAGCAGTGTTTTTTTTGTACAAAGGAGCAAATAAAAATTGGGACTTGCTAGGCACAAAGAAAATATTAATATGTCTGGGACCACCCATGTTTTAAACAGTAGGAAAAATGGTCAAAAAATAAACTAAAGCATTCATTACTGGGTAATTCTGAGAAAAAATAAAGAAGCACTTTAGTTACTCTGAAATGAAATTGCTTTCTTGAATCCCACTCAGGATTATGAAAAGAATGCGAATGAGGATGATATGAACTTTTAACATTTCAAAATAGGAACTCAAAAAAAGATATGCACAATAGATACATTTTCAGCGCAGCAAAAAAATAAGCTCTTCCTTGGGATGTAAGAGACAGCATGGTCTGTGCCCCAGAAGTCCTTCTAATCTAATTTTAAAATACAATAAAAGAGAGTGGCAGAAGGGAGGAATGCCAGAAAGAATTCTAAGGAGAGGATTACAAGGTCACTTATATGTCAAGCACAAACTTGTGATTCTGCTATCCATAATCAACTCTGGTATTATTGAATTCATCTTGCCTTGGAACCTCAGTCATGGAATGTGCCACTGACAGACTCTGCAGTGGACATTAATGTATCCCCTCAGAGCTACAAAGGTTCAATATATAAATTACAAGCAAGCCAAGAATTCCAATTTTATGCTTAAGAATAAAGACTGTTTAATGTGCTGAATCTCAGAGTTCTGTATATTGAACTCCAACAAGAAAAAAAATATCCCCTAAGAACACACACACTAGCATTGCTTGCAACACTGCTTTCTGGATATTATTGCTTTCCTAAAGATGACTTTTACTTCTATAAATAACTTCACAGAACTCCTGATAAATATCTGATGTTCTCTTCTGGTTCATGAATCTAGTCAGTTGTGCTACCCTTTTGTTTATGTCATTCGAAGAGCATTACACTTTCATTATGTGAAATGCATAAAATGTAGCTAAAGGTACTCAGGAGTCAATAGCAAGGTCATAATTTACTATCAGGAATCTGCTGACATTTACAGACCATTTAAACTTTGTTCTTCTGCTTTATAACATCTGCATCAGCACAATCCTTGAAGTGCATCACTGCCTGCAGTGAGGCTGTAATGAAACTCATATGAATAACTAGCAATTCTTTTCTTTAATTCTTTAAGAGTCCTTGTTTATGATTTATCTATGCACCAGCTATAAACATTCTAATAAAAAATACTTCATTATAGAAGAGCTAAATGAAAATGAACATTGAGAAGAACCTTTCAAAAAAGCAAACTGTCAGTGAACTTTTAGTCTAGAAAATTATCTGAATTCTTCACAAATTAATAAAAAATTAAAGGAGTACCTTTTCTTCAGTGAGGACAGAGAGATCTCTTTTCTTCTGTCATTTGGTTAATAAAACCATGATTTTAAACAAATATTAAAGACAGGAATTATACTTTAGAAAGCTGTAGACCTGTTTAAATATGCAAATTGGAATTACTGTGTTCAAATAAAGTATTAATGAAGTCATAGATGTTTTTTCATGTCTGTATTACTGCTGTAATTCTTAAAAAGAGCTCTATCTGAACTGAATAGGATACACCTGAGCCATCTGTTAGTGAAAAGTAGCCCATCAACAATACTGTGAGTATCTATTGCACTGGGGAAAAAAATACTAAAAATATATCAATATTTATATCTATAAAATACATGAAATGTTTAAAACTATTTAAAATTAAAGTATATAAAATCAAATATAAATATATAAAATATATACCAGATTTATACTGCTTGTACTTATATAAAATGTACAAAGACTTCCACAGTTATACAGTTGCCTCCATTTTATTTCCTCTTCGTGTTGAACTGATCAATGTTCATCTAATGATGCATATGGTGACCTGTGAAAATCTGAGCTAGCAGTTGTATTCTAGAGTGAGGGAAAGAACTAAGCCCCAAGACAACTGAACAGGAGAGAAACAGTAGTAAAAGCTGTTGGAGCAGAAGAGAGAGAGTAGGAATGTTGACTACAGGAGAGTCAGAGATACACACGGTTTAAAACAGTTAGAATAGGTGAACACTGAACAGAAAAGTCACATTTTTAAAGAAATTCTTATTTATTTGAGGAGATAATCAAAGTAAGTCTCAGACTTAGAAAACCCTTTTGTTTAATTGTCTTATACTAATGAACTCTCTTACAAGAAATTAGGTACCCTTCTCACCAAAATGACACAATAAGCTGCTGTACAGTACATTGTTCATTAAGCAGATAGTGTATTTACTAATCTGGATTTACAACCTTGAATAGCATGTCACATAACTGCTGCAATAACTTTGGTGTTGGAATGGGTTTGCAACCAATTGGCTTAGTGTGCAGTTACAGTACATTGACATAAACACAAACGCCAGAAGGAGGATCTAGGGAATTACAGACCTGTCAGCCTGACCTCAGTGACAAGGCACCTTTGCAGTGCTTCATCTGGAGTGCCATCAGGTGACATGTACAGGACAGCCAGGTGATCAGGCCCAGGCAGCATGGATTTAAGAAAGAGAGGTCCTGCTTGACTAACCTGATCTCTTTTATGACACTGTGACACAGAGAGTGGGTTAGGGAAAACTTCTGGATATTGTATACCTAGACTTTAGTAGTCTTTGACACCATCTTCCACAGCATTCTGCTGGAGAAACTGGCGGCTCATAGCTTGGATCTTTGCTGGGTAAAAAACTGGTAGGATGGCTGGGCCCAAAATGTTGTGGTGAACAGAATAAAATCCATTTGGCAGTCAGACACAAGTGGTTTTCCCCAAGGGTCAGTATTAGGGTCAGTTCTGCTTAATATCTTTATGAATGATCTAGATGATAGGATCAAATGCACACTCACTAAGTGTGGAGGCACCAAGTTGTGCAGGAGTGTTGATCTGTGTGAGGAAAGAAGGCTCTACAGAGGGATCTGATGGATAGAGGCCAGATGTACGGCATTCAACAAGGCAAAGTGTCAGATCCTGCACTTGGGCCATAACAACCCCATAAAATCTTACAGGCTTGGGTAAGAGTGGCTAGAAAACTACCCATTAGAGAAACAGCTGAATGTGAGCCAGCACTGTGTCCAGGTGGTCAAGAAGGCCAAAACCATTCTAGCTTATGTCAAAAATAGTGTGGCCAGCAAGACTAGGGGAGTGATTGTTCCTCTGTACTCAGCACTGGTGAGGCAGTAACTTGAATACCATATTCAATTTCAGGCCCCTCACTAGAAGAAAGAGATTGAGGTGCTCAAGGGAAGGTTTTAACTGGACATTAGGATAAATTTCTTTGCTAAAAGGGCTGTCAAACATTGGAAGTGGCTGACTCACCTCCCCTGGAGGCATTTAAAACACATGTAGATGTGGTGCTTAGGGACATGGTTTAGTGGTGGCTTGGCTAGGTTAAGGGTGGCTCAATTACTTTAAATCTCTTTTCCAACCTACATGATTCTGATTGTATCTGCCTGCAAAACATTGTGTAGAAATACTCTAGGCTGCTATAGCTGAGTATCCACAACAGAGTAGATTTATTCACCATAAATTTATTATCTACACGTTGTCTACATTAGTGCTTTTAACAACTTGGTTGAGATTAAAATTAATCATTTTCAGAAAGAAGGCAAGGAAGTTCGACCAATAGCAGCTCCCAATGCCAACCAGTTTCTAAGCCTAGTTGCAAAGTCAAAATCAGGTCACACCTGCATAGGGTTTCTACTTGTCTTATTTAGCTGATAGAGTTTTCTCTCTGGTGAAAGCAGACATCTAATTGCATAAGAAGAATCCAAATAAATGTCTTTCTCTGCTAGGTCACATATTCATTTTTATCCTGGTTTATCTTGATGCCGAACTTTCTTTTTTTTCAATCTCTTTTTGTTGAATTGGAAAGAAAACAGCTCTTTCTAGCCAAGAACTTTGATTCTATTTTACTTGAAGTGTGGCTTCTTCAGATTCCATGGATATGGCAATGAGAAAAGTCAGTTCACTCCAGACGATGAAAAGAGCGTTTCACACCAGCATTTTCCTCTCATTACTAGATATCTGCCTAGTGCTTCTTGCAGTCCCTTATGTTTGAATCAGGACAAAGTTCTCTGTATCTCTTGCCTTTTCATACAGACTTTTTGTTTCTGACCTTGGTAGTTCATTTATTGAGTTCTTTTGACCCAAAGTGCCACTCTAGGCTCTCCCTCATTCCAATGCTCTGTTTTAAGCAGAAAATCTATTTCTGTTATGGTCCTAGTACTCTTTATTTCTAATGTCTAAATGCTTACTATAGAATGCAGTAGGCTTGTTCATTTGTGGTCATGCTATAAAGCAGAATTGAAGCTTCTTACATGAAAAGCACACTGTCTAGCAATGTTTGTGAGAAAAAAACTGGTTATCTTCACTAGTCATGAAATAACCTGTTGTATTCCCTGATTATTGATGACTCCAGAGCCTGTAATGCAGTCTCAACATTCATGTTTTCACTTTTCCCATTACCAAAATTAAGAAAAAATATCATAGAATCATAGAATCGTAGAATAGTCAGTGTTGGAAGGGACATTAAGGATCATCTAGTTCAAATTCCCCTGCCATGGGCAGGAACATCCCACTCGATCAGGCTTCCCAAGGCCCCATCCAACTTGGCCGTGAACACCTCCAGGGATGGGGCAGCCACAACTTCCCATGGAACCTGTGCCAGTGTCTCACCACTCTCATGGTGAAGAAGTCCTTCCTAATGTCTAGTCTAAATCTGTCCCTCTCCAGTTTATACCCATTCCCCCTCGTCCTATCACCACAAGCCCTTATGAACAGTACCTCTCCAGCTTTCTTGTAGGCTCCTTTCAGGTACTGGAAGTTCAGTGCAAGATCTCCTCTGAGTCTTCTCTTCTCCAGGCTGAACAAGCCCAACTCTCTCAGCATGTCTTCGTATGGAACATGCTCCAGCACTCACATCATCTTTGTAGCCCTCCTCTGAACTCATTCCAACAGCTCCATATCCTTCTTACATTGAGGATTCCAGAACTGGACACAGGACTTCAGATGAGGTCTCAAAAGAGAGTAACAAAGGGGCAGAATCACCTTCCTCAACCTGCTGGCCACACTTCTTTTGATGCAGCCCAGGATATGATTGGCTTTCTGGGCTGTGAGTGCACACTGCCAGCTCATGTCAAGCTTCCCATCGACCAGCACCCCCAAATCTTTTTCTGCAGGGCAGCTCTCAATTACATCATCCACCATCATGTACTGAAAATGGGGATTGCCCTGTCCCAGGTGTAGGACCTTGCCTTTTTCCCGGTTGAACTTCATGAAGTTCATACAGGCCCACTTCTCCTGCCTGTCCAGGTCCCTCTGGATGACATCCCATCCTTCCAGTGTGGCAGCTACACCATTCAGCTTGGTGTTACCTACAAACTTGCTAAGGGTGCATGAACTCAATACTGCTGTCAATATCAGTGATGAAGATATTAAACAGCACCGGTCCCAGTGTGGTCCCCTGAGGGACACCACTTGTAATAGATCTCCATCTGGACTTTGAGCCATTGACAACTAGTCTTTGAATACGACCATCCAATCAGTTTCTTATCCACATACTGTCCATCCATCAAATTCATATCTCTCCAATTTAGAGAGGAGGATGTTGTGGGGAACTGTGTTAAAGGCTTTACAGAAGTCTAGGTAGATCACATCTGTTGGTTTACCCATGTCCACTGCTGTGGTTACTCCATCACAGAAAGCTACTAAGTGGGTCATACAGGATTTACCCCTGGTGAAGCCATGTTGGTTGCCATCGATCACCTCCATGTCCTCCACATGCTTTAGCACAGCTTCTAGGAGGATCTGTTCCATGATCTTCCCAGGCACAGAGGTGAGGCTGACAGTTTGATAGTTCTCATGGTCATCTTTTCTGCCCCTTTTAAAAATGGGAACAGCATTACCCTTTTTCCAGTCACCAGGGACTTCTGAATGCCATGAAGATAACCCGTAATAATGAAATATATTCTTTTTAGTGAGTTCATTTAAATGAGAACGTACAATGAAAGAAGTGTCACTTGGAACTTGCAAGCTGAAGAAAACTTCCAGAAAGATCAAAAAACAAGGGAACTTCTCATACCTCATTCAGATGAATGACTGATTCAGAACATGGAGAAGAATTATGTCAAGATCTTATACTCTAAGTTTTCACATAGGCATCTTCCTCATCTCACCATTTCTAAATCATATAATAAGGGTTCGATTTTGATGATTTGGCATTTTAGTCTCTAATAAGATGATAGATTGGTTTACCTTTCTAAGTAATCTTGTAATTGCAGCAGTGTTATAACTATATATGATAAAACCTCTTTTGCTCATCAGACCATCCAGATTAGTCCAATTGACTGGTTAATATTCATAGAATCATAGAATCACCAGGTTGGAAGAGACCCACAGGATCATCAAGTCCAACCATTCCTATCAGACACTAAACCATGTCCCTCAGCACCTCGTCCACCCATCCCTTAAACCCCTCCAGGGAAGGCGAATCAACCCCCTCCCTGGGCAGCCTCTGCCAGTGCCCAATGAGAAGTGATATAATTACTTAGGGCATGAGTTTCCCCAGGTGAACTGGAAGGATGAAGTACTGATGGTCTCCCAGTTGCAATGATGGGGACAAAACCACCAATATCAGAGAGCAACGAGGTATGTTGAGCAATCCCTCATTCCTGCCCTCTACATTGTTACATCCAGTAAAATGCTCTATTACAGAACCCAGCATGCTCCATCAGGCCGAGTGCTACAGTGAGAAATGGGGTTGCCACAGAAGTACAGAATCAAAACACCAACTACTGCTCCACCTGCAAACAAACCTCAGTGTCACAATTATTATACACTAGGCCACAAGCTACTCTCCAAGCAGCAGAGATACCGGTCTTGCAGCACACCTTTACCAACAACCACCACCAAAGAAACAGCACAGCAGAATACAGCTGACTGCTGGGGAACTGCAACCTCATGGGGAGGACAGAGAGAAGGAAGGGAAGGCTGTTCAATCACCATCCTCTTGGGTTTCTTCACTACTGAAACACTCGTTCCTCTGCCGACAGCCAGCTGCTAACAACTTTCACATATTGTACCCTCATTATGCTTTCTGAAATGCTTTGAGCTGTGGATAATTGCTTCTGGTTCTGGAAAAGAATGAAAGTTTCTTTCACAACATGTTTAGTGGTAGAGACTGTATTCAATTTAAATTTCTGTGGGTGTGCCTAATAAATACATCAAAGGACACAGAACGGTGCTGAAGCTGCTTTAGTTGTGTTTTCTAAGGATTTATTACAAGTTCAGTAGGAACATCTGTTGTTTAGGGTAATTTCCATGGACCCAACAAACACTGGAGGTTTTGGAAAGCAGTAAAAAGTAAAGCAATGTTATTTTCCATGAGCACAAATGTATGAATATCTTTCATGTCTGTCAAATATTCTCTGAGAGAGAGGTCTTTGGGGAATTCCACTTAGCAGAGTTAATTTATTTCCCCACCCTCCTTGCGTGTTTTATGTATTCACTGACAACTTTTGCCAAAACAACTGGTTGAGCAGAAATGGAGAGAGGGGAGAGAAAGGAAATCACAATACAGATAATGCCTTTGAATTACAAATAACTATTTTTTTTTAATTTACTGTCAGAAAATCCAGAGGAACAATACATATACATTTAAAGATGTACTTTTAGTGTCATACCCTTACCTAATAACTTACTCGAAGTATCAGATGCAACATAGCATGCATACAGGTAATGATAGTAACACTGACATATATGAGCTTAGCAAGTAGTTTCAGCAGTGAGTACTAATAATGCTCTAAATTAAAATAATTGCAGTTTTTATACCCTAGATTACTACAATCACCCTGTGGGCTCACCCAGATAATTTCTTTTATTTCTGGTCATCCTGATCCTTCCCAGTTTGGCTGTCTTTGATTTTGCATAAATTAATTTTACCCAGAGCCCAAGGTTGCATGCCTTTAAACATGAGTAACTGACCACTACTGAGTTTGTTTAAAGACTTTGGGCCTTGGTATCAACTGCGAAGTTCTCTACTACTGTCTCCATCCTGTACTCCTGTATGATACATTTTTGTTCTAGGGTCATAGACAGTTCATTCTATACAGAATAATGACTTGTAAATAAATGTTAATCACATGTTTTCCCTACTAGTCCTCAGTTATAGAAGAAAGCATAGCCAGAGATGTTAACTATTGTAGTCCCAACAAAAAAAACTTTAAGGAAAGTGCTAAGCAGCACCTAGCCACATACTTTTTGATGTTCTTGCTACACATCAGATCTGACTATTTTTTGTCTGGTTTTAAAGGAAAATGTTTTTGAATGAACAATTAAAGACCTCTTCTCCTAGTTAGTCCCTGAGCAATCTGCCAGTATTTCAGGTCAGATACCAGAGGGAAGCATGGGCATTCAGAAAATTCTGTATTCCACTTTTTGTTTTACAGAGACATTTTAAAGAAAGCAAGATTTAAGTGATGATCAGGCTCATATAGATTTACATTCTTGAAAATCAAGTATATTTATGATGCAATAGTGATCACTGCTGACTGCAGTCTAAGTTAGAGCATTCTGCCCACAGATCCGAAGACTGTCCCACTATACAATTAAAGAAATTTCTTCATAACTGAGAAAAGTAATACATACAGGTGTTTTAAGTGTGATACACCTCTTATTTATCTTTGTGTTATCTCTTACTTTTCTCCTTTGGCCATAGGGCTGTACTACACATGCTAAATATTCATGAGAAATTTCATGGCAAGGTATCAGGGTAGCAGTACAACATATAGCTACTAATGCATTTATAAGGACAGGCAGTACCCTGGGGATGACCTGTGACCTTTCACTAAGAGAATGATATCTAGTTGTAATAGGTTTTTATACCCAGATGATTTTAAAATGTCATTACAAAACCATTCCAGTAGTTGTTAAAAATTAGTTAACGTATTCATGAACGCAGTATTATTACGCTTAAACAACAACAAAAAAGGTTACTCTAGTCTCACATGCCTCAATCCTTTCAATGTTATATAAAATGTAGTTGTCTGTTCTTGATAGAAAGCAATTTAACAGTAAGGGACTATAAGTCTTTTCTACTCAAATCCAAATTTATTTTTCAAACTTCCATTTCTCTTATATGCCCTGAGATCAGGTACTAATAGTGAAGGATTTTAGAAGTTGTAGGATTCTTTGGTAATCAATAGTGTCTCACAAAGATAGGTTGCTCATGCATCTGTTCATGGCAAACTGCACAAAACACAGCCTCACTGAAAATCTCTGATCCCCAGTACAACCAGACAAAAGCACTGGCAGTTATTACATTCTACTCTCATTCATATATNAAACTTTAAGGAAAGTGCTAAGAAGCACCTAGCCACATACTTTTTGATGTTCTTGCTACACATCAGATCTGACTATTTTTTGTCTGGTTTTAAAGGAAAATGTTTTTGAATGAACAATTAAAGACCTCTTCTCCTAGTTAGTCCCTGAGCAATCTGCCAGTATTTCAGGTCAGATACCAGAGGGAAGCATGGGCATTCAGAAAATTCTGTATTCCACTTTTTGTTTTACAGAGACATTTTAAAGAAAGCAAGATTTAAGTGATGATCAGGCTCATATAGATTTACATTCTTGAAAATCAAGTATATTTATGATGCAATAGTGATCACTGCTGACTGCAGTCTAAGTTAGAGCATTCTGCCCACAGATCCGAAGACTGTCCCACTATACAATTAAAGAAATTTCTTCATAACTGAGAAAAGTAATACATACAGGTGTTTTAAGTGTGATACACCTCTTATTTATCTTTGTGTTATCTCTTACTTTTCTCCTTTGGCCATAGGGCTGTACTACACATGCTAAATATTCATGAGAAATTTCATGGCAAGGTATCAGGGTAGCAGTACAACATATAGCTACTAATGCATTTATAAGGACAGGCAGTACCCTGGGGATGACCTGTGACCTTTCACTAAGAGAATGATATCTAGTTGTAATAGGTTTTTATACCCAGATGATTTTAAAATGTCATTACAAAACCATTCCAGTAGTTGTTAAAAATTAGTTAACGTATTCATGAACGCAGTATTATTACGCTTAAACAACAACAAAAAAGGTTATTCTAGTCTCACATGCCTCAATCCTTTCAATGTTATATAAAATGTAGTTGTCTGTGCTTGATAGAAAGCAATTTAACAGTAAGGGACTATAAGTCTTTTCTACTCAAATCCAAATTTATTTTTCAAACTTCCATTTCTCTTATATGCCCTGAGATCAGGTACTAATAGTGAAGGATTTTAGAAGTTGTAGGATTCTTTGGTAATCAATAGTGTCTCACAAAGATAGGTTGCTCATGCATCTGTTCATGGCAAACTGCACAAAACACAGCCTCACTGAAAATCTCTGATCCCCAGTACAACCAGACAAAAGCACTGGCAGTTATTACATTCTACTCTCATTCATATATCAGATTTTTTAAAGTTTAATGTGTAGTTTCTGGTGGCTTTATTTTTTCTTAACAAGACGGGAACAGTTAAGTGAAGACTTTGCTGATTTTCAGTTATGGTCAGTTACATAAAAAACTGTCTACAGTATTTTTCACATAACTTTTGCGAGTGCATTTTTAAGCGTACTTATTTTATAGGAACTACAGTGTAGTCAAAATGCTGTGCAATGGGAAATTCCCATAAAGAAATCTAGTTAAGTTACAAAGCCATGAACAATAAAGCATTAATGAATATTAAATAAAGATGACCTATTTAATAAGCTGTTTACATCATGTCTGTTTCAAAAATCTTGTGTTCTGTGTGTGATCCCAGCCTGCAGAATAGGAAGGATACTAAAGAAAGTAAGAATATCTTTACTGTTGTCACAGTAATAGGCTCTTTGTGTCAACTAATATAATATGTGCTACTAATGTAATATGACACAATCTACATAGAAAGGTTAGTACCTTCTAGAATTAGGAAAGCTATTAAAAACAGGGTGCATGAAAATATTCATGTTTGTTTTGAAATCACAAAACCTTTGAGAGGACAGACTGATTCTTCAATTATATAGCTATGTTAATTACCTGAGTGATGTTTCTGGAGGTTTTTGTCTTCAGAATCAATGGAGATATGAATGGGGCTGTAAAAAGACTCTGCACTTGGAGTGAAAAAGTCTATCTGCAAAAGCAACTATAGCAATTTTATAACTGAAGTCTTGTGATATTAGTATATTCTTTGGAATTATCATGAAGCATGGTGGAAGAGAAGACAACTGTTTTTTGGATGCATCTCTCTGTTCACTAAATCCAGCAGTTGCAGAGAATGCTTGTTGTATTTGAAACTACATGATCCACAAAGGTAGTCAAAAAGGTGGGAGGGAAAAGAGAAGGAGGAAGATGTATAGTTTAAATATTAATCTAGAGGGAGAAACAAATGGATCTGTATGATTTATACCACATGGAATCATTCTCCCTTAAGTTATAAGAATTCTTCTGGCAGAGATAGATTTTGATATACCAACATGGTGATAGCCAACCCAAGGATACTGGAGCTGGAGACAATCAAAAATATTTCCTTTAAAACCAGAAAAAAGAAGTCAGATCTGATGTGCAGGAAGAACATAAAAAAGTATGTGGCTAGGCGCTGCTTAGCACTTTCCATAAAGTTGGGGGTTTTTTTGTTGGGACTACAACAGTTTTTCGGGGATTTTTTCTTCAGTACTCTTATCTAAGAGTACCAAGGCAGAGATTTTTCATTCCAGGAAAAAAAAAAAAAATTATTCATATAGGGTGGAAGTGGATTTTCTTCCTTAGGTTCTTTCTTGACATTTAGTCCAGAAATATGTCAGAAGTGTTAAACCAGGACATTGAGGTGAGAATATGTGAACTCTTCCAAATCTCCTCAGTTCTCCAATTATAACTGCACTATTATCTGGGTAACTCAGTTAATATGTGTTGTTCTACTTTCCTTCACTCTAGGTATAAGTTACAAGTTTATTTGTATTGTGAAACTGCTGTGTGTGAAGACTTCCAATATTTGATTATCAATGGCTTTCTGAGAATGTCATAGAAAGGATAGAAGTTACAGCTAGTATAAGGAATGATTCTTATTAATAGTAACAATGAGTTGTGTTATGTTGCTAAAGCAGTCATTTTTTTTTTAATTTTTGTTGGATTAAGAAACTTTCTATAGTCTTTGTGTAATCAGAGATGTGGAAAGCTTTTTGAGAGCTTTCAGGGTGAAAGAGACAAATAAAAAATGAAGCATGAATCATCACAGCATTAATCATAACATTAAATATTCAGTAATTGAACATTCATAATTGAGTGGGGGGAAAAAATACTTTGTGCTATCCTCCAAGCTCAGATTAGCTCATATTGCAAACCAGAGCAGAAGAAGCTGATCAGGCAACACCAGCAGAGGTATTCTAAGAGCTCAGACTTTCTATTCATTAATTGCTGTCCATGACATAATATCATCAGGCACTTGGTGATTTATAATATACTAGTAATAAAACAAATGTATATGAGCTGAGAGATAGTGAATTTTTTTTTCCTAATCATCCCTACAGTTCATTCTTTGGTTAAAGCAACATCATGGTGACAAGCAGCATACAGCAGAATGCAATGAAAGTGAAGAACCGAGGGCAGCTTATGCTGACAGAAAGACGCCTTCTTTGTTACACTGTAAGTGATAGTCTGTCAAACAAACATGAGTGAATGTTTTTGAGTTCTGTCTAACAACACAAAAACAATCCAGTCAAAAAGCCTGAAAAGATCTGAAGTTCAGCTGAGGGAAAGTTGCAGTGGAATTGTAATGAGATGATATATTTCTACAGCTCTGCTGAAAATAAAAGACATACCTATTCCATAAAGTTATTCAATAAGTTGAAACTCCCAATGGCTAGTAGGCAACATTATTGAACCAAAAGTTAACAGTTGTTGTCCCTGCTTGTTTGTTTCTTTGCTGTAAAACCTGGAAATGTAATAAATTTTTTGTTTTGGTTTGGTTTTTTTTGAAAAAAAAACCTAAAATCTTCCACAGTGGTAAAACCATGATGTATTTTCTACAACTGTAGATTTCTTTACTAAATTGAGACATTTACTAAAAATTCTAGTAACAACATAAGAGTGCAAATGGTACATACTTACCATTAAAATGTAAAAAGGGCACTCAAGCAGAAAACTTGGTTTTAATTACAGGAGAGAAATCTTTAGGAAGTATATAAAAGGGAGAAAAACAGAATATGGTGATGTGTGTCCATCTCACATGGACCTCTGCAAAAGTAAAAATAAAATGAGCCATACCATGCAGTCAACAAATCCTAAATGACTGAAAATTAAAAACACTTTAGTGATACACACAGTATCACACAATAGTAATAAGGAAGTGTGAAATTATGGGAAAAAACATTCTAGTGCCTAGAATTATTGAACCATTTAGATAATCTTGATACTCAGATCTTTCTTTAAGATGAGTTATAACAGAAACTTTTTATGTTGTTATGCTAGATCATGCTGAAACCTATGCAGTTTAAGTGCCAATAATTTTGAGTTGACAAATTTCATGCAAGTATTCTTATATTTTACTCAGGGCTGTTAGAACAGAAATAGCAGAAAGCTAGACTTCTTCAAATCAGGTAGCTTTATAACATGCTATTTATATTTTTTTCCTCTGCTTTGTTCTTTCTTTTTTTTTAAATTGATAATAAAAAAAGAAAGTATTTATTTCTTGTCATTTAAAAGCAAAACCAACATACTCATTACTATACTGATTTATTTTTCAACTCTGCCTGAAGGTCCAGGTAGAGCAAAGCAAGGCAAGGCAAATGAACCTATTTCCTAAACCCACAAACAAACAAATAAAAAAGTTATTTTAAAATGTTTTCTTGTAAAGATACACTCTTACAGTCGTCATGTTTTATAGAATCATAGAATAACCAGGTTGGAAAAGACCCACCAGATCATCAAGTCCAACCATTCCTATCAAACACTAAACCATGCCCCTTAGAACCTCAACCACCCTTGCCTTAAACTCCTCCAGGGAAGGTGAATCAACCACCTTCCTGGCAGCCCGTTCCAGTGCACAATGACACTTTCTGTGAATTTTTTTTCCTTATGTCTAGCCTGAACGTCCCCTGGTGGAGCTTGAGGCCATTCCCTCTCATCCTGTCACTTGGGAGAAGAGGCCAGCACCTTCCTCTCTACAACCTCTTTTCAGGTAGTTATGGAGAGCAATGAGGTCTCCTCTCCACCTCCTCTTCTCCAGACTAAACAACCCCAGCTCTCTCAGCCGTTCCTCATAAGGCCTGTTCTCCGGTCCCTTCGACAGCTTCGTTGCTCTTCTCTGGACTCACTCCAGAGTCTCAAATCTGGTCCTGACTAGGGTTCATAGTATTTGCTGCTCAATCTAGAATTGGCAATGTATTTGCATTTAGCAGTAGGATTCTTTGTTACAGATTTAAACCAAAAGCAAAGGTCCCCAGAAAGAAAGATTCTTCAAAGTGAAAGAGCATTAATTACATCCCCAAAATTTTAATTTGTAAAAATCAACAGGTACATAGATTCATCTCTTAGAGCATTTTGAAACAAATAGCTCTGGAGTTCAACTTGCATTAAAAGATATTCTTCATTCAGTAGAAATCCATTTTGTTTATGTTCTTATGATGAAGTTTGTACTTCTTTTTACTTGGTACTAATAGTGTTTTTACTTGTGGATAGCATAAGACAGATGACGTCCTTAGCTATTCAAAGCTTTGCTTTCAGCTGCTATTGTAAATGCTTTTATATAGATACGTCAGTAGGCTATATTTTGCAAATAGATGCAAGAAAGAATTGCCTGCACACCAGCACACTTGAATAAGAGCCAGCTTTCAGCTGGAAGCTGCATAGCTATGGTTAGTATTATACTGATTCTATACCATTAAATCCCTTCAGAAAAAAACAATGTGTATTAGATTGATGTGAAAACAAAAATTTGGGGCTTTAAGGTGGTTTGCATTTAGGATTCTCAGTGAAAACTTCCAGGAGGGACAGAACAAACTCATTTCTTCCAGCAAAATCCAGTGTAGATAAGTACAAAGCATCCACTGCCTTCTTA
This sequence comes from Piaya cayana, assembly GCA_013389865.1. Taxonomy (NCBI): domain Eukaryota; kingdom Metazoa; phylum Chordata; class Aves; order Cuculiformes; family Coccyzidae; genus Piaya; species Piaya cayana. The sequence continues at coordinate 44,513 of WAAB01002225.1, forward strand.
CTTCTCAAAATCAGTACTTTTATGATGTAATTTCTGAAAGTGGTCTTTTAAAGTTCAGGCTACAGTTGAAAACTTAACTACCAGAGCTAGTCAGTACAGCATTTCTTTCAGTGAGTGTTTCTTGCTCATCACATTTTTTAAATTTGCTCAGACATGTTAGTTCACTCCAAATACTGAAAAATATGTGAGACCTTTGGTGGTTCGTCCATTTGGGATTTTGTTTTATTACCTCTGCCCAATAGCAGATTTCTTCTCTGAAATTCTGCCAGATCATATGATTTTGCAGTACTTACTAGAGGTGAGACTCTAAAGGTACACCTATGCTAGTATACAAATTAGTTGAGGGACCGTTCTCTGCCACAGTAGACAGCAGGCAGAGAAAAACTTACCTCCATAAATTTAAGCTTCCTTAGCTCTCAGGCAGTGTGACCTCACTCAGTTTGTTCACTGGAAGTGGTCCTTGGCCCATGCTGACACCTACACGCTGCATAGCATCATTGAAAGAGGTTTGACTTGACACTACAGATTTGACGCTATAGATGATTAAATACTCACATAGACATGTACTAGCCCTCTAGCTAATTAGATAGCAAACACCATTTTTAAAAAGTGTTGGTTTTACCTAAGTTCAGAATCAAGGTGTGCAACTCTGCTAAAGCAGACATTGATGTCATCTGTAGAATATTTACTGATAAGCTCATTATCTAGCAAGTTTTGCAGCCATTTTCTGGAGATTTCATTGTTATTGTCACAATGCTTATGTGATTGCACAGGAAACAGAAAGAAACTAAGTAATCAGTAGTGTCTCTACCAAACATTTCCATACATACATGGACATTAACACCAATTTATAATAATTTATGTACTGTTGTTCTTGTTTTCCCAAAAAAGCTTTTGTTCAGCCCATATGAGATCCTCATTTGCCCTAAATATAAGTATATGGATTTTCACTACAATGCAGTGAAAAATAATCTGACATATTGTTTACTGAATGTAAAGTTTCAATTTAATCCTTTCTGGTTTTTGAATACATAATTGAAAATAGTTAAGTGATAAAACCATGTATAAAAATTATGCTTTAAAATGTCATGAGAAACTAAGTCAAAGTAGTTTATATAACCTTTGCAAAGTCTTGAAGTTCCCAAACTGCTCAAAAATCATAATCACACTTCAAATGACATCAGATTTATGGCATTTACACAGTTAGAATAATGAAAGTTTTAGAAGATATATGACTAACTATAGGTTTGATTGCTAAGTCATTGTCTAGGCTTGTTTTCACAAGAGTAGCTGAAGCTTTATCTCTGCATTCCAGACTCCATAGGATTTGATAAGGAATGTATGCAGAACGAAGTATATCAATTGGAACACTCATAAATGAAAAACTGAAAGCACACTTTACTACAGCATATTTTCTCATAAAATCTCAATACCCTTTTCCTCAAAAGCATCGTGAATGACATGATACAGAGGCTTGCATATTCCTTACAGATAACTAATAGTTGCATTCCATCTTTATCTAAACCAAGATAACAATTATATTAACACATTCTTTGCTTCATGGACTCTCACATCAAAGAAATCTAATATATACAAGTATTAAGAAAAATCGTGAGAGAGAAGAGAAACTGAAAGCTTTTATCTTAGTAACCAAAACTAAATGCTATTTTCCACAGAAATATAAAAGTCTGCATTAACTAATACCCTAGTCCAATTAATTTTCACCCCTCGTCTGTTGCCTGCTTAAGCATTTTTAATCATTTAATATCCTTTTTTTAAGGATGCAAGTATAGGAAGTAATAGCTGAATTTCCATTACCATACATTCAGCTAAGGACAGACAGAAAAAAGAAATAGAAAACCCAGCAAAAGGACATTTGGAATCACATTATTCCACTGTTCCCTCCTGCTAGGAATGAAAGTAAGCTACCCACTGGCAAACAACCATATTTCATACCCTCTCTCCCACTTCACTTTTTACTGAAAGAATCTTTAATCTTTCTTGAACTTGTAATTAGTAAGAGCAAAAATATATAACTGGATATTGATTTGGGAAATTACATTACCTCACAATGCATCTACAATTAGCTAAACACTGTTCACTTGCGGTAAAACTGCAATTTCTAAATATACTACTTTATTGCTCCTTGCATTAGGAATGTGAAAAAAACCCACAACATTTATGCTTATACTTTGTGTTTTTCTAAATTTACAAAAATGCAGACAATTTTTTTTCTCATTTAAACTAATCCCTGCAGTGTTCTATACTGAAATCTCCAATGCATTTGCACCTCTCAGTTGCATTATGTCTGCAAGTGAGCCAGTGGAAGTCTGTTATAATGATTTGAAGCTTTCTGCAAAAAGATATAACTGTGATCAAGAGCTTAAGAACCTGTATTGTCCTTCTTGTTGTAGGGATTAGGAAGGAACTAGGGCTACCACTTCACCGTGCTGCAACTACATTCTGTATGATTAAAATTCCCATATATTACACACTCACAAAAGATAAGAACAGAATCAGACTTATATGTAGACATCACATTTTCAACAGATATATAATAAAAACATTGGCATTTTTTTGTTTTCAATACCAATTGAAAGATATCTTGGCCACATAGAATTATTTTGTAGTACAGATAGTACACTTTTAAAAAGCATTACTACATATAATACTGAATTGTATGAATGTTATTTTACATGCTGACATAAAAGACAACCTGCAAATAAAGCAAGTCTGACAAATTGGCAGAATCTGGATACGTAAGAGAAGACAGAGATGTAGAATATTCTTAAAATAAGCAAGATTGGGCTAGATTTAAAAACAACCTTGAAAATACAGGGCATATTAACATATCAGACAGACCTCATTCTATCCAAGGCAGCAACTGTATCGTAAGTGTTTCATAACATTTTTTTCCACTTTTTTGGAGGGGAAGTGGANCACTCATAAAAGATAAGAACTTATTTTTAGTTAAAAGATTTAAGGAACAGAATCAGACTTATATGTAGACATCACATTTTCAACAGATATATAATAAAAACATTGGCATTTTTTTGTTTTCAATACCAATTGAAAGATATCTTGGCCACATAGAATTATTTTGTAGTACAGATAGTACACTTTTAAAAAGCATTACTACATATAAAACTGATTGTATACATGTTATTTTATATGCTGACATAAAAGACAACCTGCAAATAAAGCAAGTCTAACAAATTGGCAGAATCTGGATACATAAGGGAAGATAGAGATGTAGAATATTCTTAAAATAAGCAAGATTGGGCTAGATTTAAAAAACAACCTTGAAAGTACGGGGCATATTAACATATCAGACAGACTTCATTCTATCCAAGGCAGCAACTGTATCGTAAGTGTTTCATAACATTTTTTTCCACTTTTTTGGAGGGGAAGTGGAGAAATAAGAGACTGATATTTTTTAAAAGCCACTAACTACATATGACCAAAGAATGGTAGAAGTAGTATGGAAATAGTGATGATATATGTGATAGGTTTGTAGAGAGAAGCAAGACCGTTATTAGGACAGCTGGTATAATATGACAAAAACTGAGAATGGGGAAAATGAGACACAGATGGACATGGCTCTTATGCAGGATTTTAAAGAGTATGCCATAAAAATGCCATGAAAACACTTTCAGATTATCTGTTTTCACTATCTAAATGTCTTTGACAGGCAAGGAAGAAGGAAAGAACTCCAGCAATTTGTATATTCACATATAAATACCTACTGGAGTCAATAGGATTTGACATTTAGCAGGCCCGGACTTACTAGATAAAAAAAAGAATAATATAGCCTGACACACTCCTACTCAAATGGTGTTGTCAGATTAATACCTTCTTTAGCAGTGTGTATGACAGAACATCAGAACAGAATTTATAACATGGGGGGGCTAGTCATTCAGAGACCACTCAGAAAAATATTTTCCCCTCTCACTACAGTTTACCCCATGCTTCTGTGCTATAAATCACTGTATTCCTCACAGTCTTTGGAGAAATAGACTCAAACTACCCAGGAAAATCTTTTGTTGTATACTAAATATTCCTTGGCATATTTACAAAAAGTCAGATTTTGCTTCAAGTAATTTTAAAAGCACTTCTTTCTGTAGAAGTCCTGTATATATCAACAGATAAGAGGGTCCTAAAAATGTTAGATATTTATTTTCTTTTTCCTTGCTCTTGTTATTTTGTACTTGTTTTTTCCCCCAGTGCCTACTGAATGGAAAAAAAAAATTATACTGATGTCCTATAAGGCTGCCCTCCCTGGTATAACTATCTTCATGAAAGCAGTCAGCAGTAGTCAGTCATTGGTACCAATAATAGTTTTATTAGCCGGCAGGAACCAGTTCTTATAAGGACCATTAAAAGCATCCTTTATCACATTGCTTCCTTTTAGGAATAAAGTCACTTGCTTGCAGGAAAGAGATTGTAATGAATATGTGATTAATCTCCCTGAAGTCTAGAAACTGTTTTTCTCTGTAGTCTCATCATGAAGGTATTCCAAAAACATAAGCAGAAACACATGTGACTTGCCATCTAAATGGCAGACTGAAGTTCTGAGACTAGTTGTCTGCTGTATTTGAATGCTCTACACTCCACATCTACCACCATCTTATTATTACACTGAAAGCAAAATTTCTTTAGACTTTTCCAATATCCTCTGTAGTTGGAAGGGGAGCTTGTCAGGGACAGGATATAACTATGTACAGTGTTGATTGGGTTTTTTTCAAATGTTTTTATTTAGCAGTTCTGCCAACGTAGTAGCAGGTATTTACAATAGTCTTACTTCTTGTTTCCTTTTTTCACACATCACGTCCTCAGCCAACGTCTCATTTTTTCAGACTCCAATCAGGTAGACATTTCATTAACCTTGAATATGGAACTTTGTCAGGAATACATTCTAAAGAAAGGTTAGCTTTGTCATTTCATTAGAAAATCCACATTAAGGTTCAGAAATAGTTTTATCTGAATCTTCTTTTAATCATCAAGCTTACAGAATCTCCCATCATAACTTATGATTTTGGGGTTGAGGGTAAAATTATTTCCTTTGCAGGAAATCCTGACACCTGAAGCCTTTGTCTTGACATTAATTTAGAAACTGAACTCTTATAATGAAATTATAAGAGAAGAATTTTCTTTTCAAAATGGGTGGGTTTATTTTTTCTAGAATATTCAGAGTACATTTACATACTTCTGATGGAATATATTACTTTCTATTTTATTCTTTAAGAGCTTTAAATAACATTTCCTTCCAATTTCATTTTTTTAATAGATATTTCATCTCCTCTTGATTTGTGTCTATAGCTTTCTCAAGGTAATGAAACATCTGTCATTCTTTTTGTTTCCAAGATTCTCTCCCTCCCCAATAGGCCAGTTCTTCATTAGCAGGAATATTTCGGGGGGGACATGGGGGACAAGAGCCTCAAGCTCCACCAGGGGAGGTTCAGGCTGGCCATCAGAAAAAATAAGTTTCACAGGAAGGGTCATTGGACAGAAGAACAGGCTGCCCAGGGAGGTGGTTGAGTCACCATCCGTGAAGGTATCTAAAAGGTGAGTGGATGAGGTGCACAGGGACATGGTTTAGTATTTGATAGGAATGGTTGAACTTGATTATCCTGGAGGTCTTTTCCAACCTGGTGATTCTGTGATTCTGTTTCTCACCTCTCTTTTATTCAGCAAGCAATTGGGAGTGCCAGCTTGGGGAAGGGAGGAGACATACCTGACCATGTATGTAGACAGATGCCTGTCAGTGGTGGTGGTTATGGAGCTCTTCTCTTGGTATGCTGACCCCATTCCAAGTTTAATTCCTTCTACTTTTTCTGCATAAAGAAGGCTAAGACTTCACATCACAACACAGAACGTAGTGCAGAAGTGTCCAAGATGAACACAGAGCAGAAAGGAGGGCTTCAGTACTAGCAAAGTGCTGTGCCCAAGATAACAAACCCAACCTTCTGTGAAGGCAAAAGGGGAGTTTACCTTCAAAATCTATGCATTTATGACTAAAATGAACTTCTTTGACTACTTTCTAATTTGAAAAAAAAAATCCTTTCTGCAATCCCCTCAGCAAAATACACTTTGTTCTTAAACGTAAACATTCAAAAACAGAAATGTTTTTCATTTGGAGTTACTATTTTAGCACTTCATGGGAATGGTCACTGAGATCTCTTGCACTTCTTTTGTGTTAGTATGAGACTTTACATCTATACTTGCTTATTATATCATAGTTATTGCCTGCCTCTACTGAATATCTCTTCCCCTACCGGATGGAGGCTGTAATAGATACAACTTGTAGAACTGTTAAAAAGAAAATGATCTTTATTTTCTGATTTCAATTTTTTGTTTAGATTAGCATTACACACAGTGACATTTCAACATTTTAAAATGAGTTCTTATGTTGGGATATTTTCCCTAAAATGTTAATATTTTAAATAATTTTTGATACTAAAAATGTTTAGCAAAAAAACGAAAAAGGTTTCAATTAAATTAGTTATGAAAATTAGTATTGTTATAGCTTTCATATTTATGAATAATTAAATGTAGAGATGGCTAATCATCACTAGAACTATTTCTTTAAAAGCTGCAATTGCTAGCTTTTGCATTTGTGTAATTCCTAGCTCCATAAAAAGTAATGGAAATACCCCAGAAAATACTTCACAAAGCAACAGCACCACCAACGAAAATGTCAAACTGGAAAAAGACAGTATTTTCTTTTCCTTTCTAGAAATTTCTCACAATATATCTCTTCCTTGGAACTGAGAAATTTTTTTTGAGAACATGCAAATGTATTGTATGAAATGTAGATGAAGGTCAATATGTTTAGTTCATGTGTGAATATGTGTGTGCTTTTATGAAGAACAGTAGAAGATTAGAGATTATCCTGAAACCAGATTTGAAAATTTTGTTTGCATCAAATTAAATGAACTTAACAAGTATGTAAATTAGACTATTATTATGTAAATTGCACCATTTACATATACTGTTTGGCACAGAATAATTTCAAGACTTTCAGTTAAAAACTACCATTGTTTAACTATTATAGGTTCTAAGAAGGAATTTCTTGACAGCATATGAAAAGCTTGGAAAATATTTCTTTATTGCTTTCCATCCTCCAGTCACCTTACCATCATATTCAATCATAACCTAAACACTGTTACAAGAAATGAGCAGAAAATCTGTACAACAGTTATATTTCCTTTGGCTTCATTTGTCGTGGAAAATGTCCTACGATTTGAATCTGTGCAAAAAGGCAAACTTTGTCACTTTCTTTCCAGTAAATTCTCCCTCAGTGAAATCTTTCTCCTCTTTCTTTCTCTCTCTCTTAGACACACAAGCAAATATACATCATCTCTTTATCACATTTCCACTTGAATGATAAATATTAATACTAATAATGGAGTAGATGTTTTAACAGGTTTTCTTTACTCTATCAAAATCCAGTCTAAATAATCATGGTGTATCTTCAAATATTTTCACAACAAAATTAACAAATCTTCATAACCCAATTGAGGGCAGTGCATCTATATATTGTCATTAATATTTTCATAAGGGAATATTTATCATTTCCAGTTTGTGCTAGTGAAATGATGGACAGTCTTTGTTCATTGCAAGCATAGCTATAAGCAACGTTTGTGTAAACTCTCAATTTCATTATTATTCACCTTGAGAACTAAGCAGTCACGCTTTGAATGTAACAGATCTTCCACATTCAGTTGTTACAGAGGTGGAGCTGGCATTTATGCTTTTCAGTGATGTTTCAGGCAAATTTCATGATGGCTGATCAATAGATCAGTGCCTACTGGCCTTGTGACAAAATTTTCTGTATTAATTAGTAGCATGAAACAGGAGCATGAAGGGGAGGCTGTTGCCTTGTACCCAAAACCAATGAGGAGTCCTTACTGGAAATCGAATGATACATGTACAAATTTTCAGATTCTCCAGGAACAAGCCAAAGACTGCATTCCTTCAAAATTCACTTCTTTTAACTCACTCTTGTCTAGGAATGATAAAAGGTGCTCATCTTTCTCCTTTTTCATGACTGATAGTGTGAACGAAGGTATCAAAACTTCAGGAGATGTCATAGTCTTAAGATAGGAAATAGAATATTTCTCGGTCCAATACATGCCTCTAGGATCTTTTCTTTATGTATAGGAAAATGTCCTGGCAGAAAAATAAGAAGAGCTTCTGAATTATGTCAATCCTATTTTTAGCCAGAGGACTGGAAAATTAGTGTACTATGCCTCATCAAGAATGATATGTAAACTGTATCAGTAGATGATTTGGTTTAAAAATGCTTTCAATAATGCGTCTGTAATAAAAATTGATTTTGAAAAGAAAAAACAATGACGTTTCAATGAGGATGCCAATTAACACTGTGAATTTACTCTGTTAAGTCTTACTCATCAAACTGCCTGCAGGACATTTATTGTAGAAGTTGAGAAGTTGACAGCGTAAGCTTTGGATGATGGACAAATATGGTTATTGAAAGTGGATTTGCATTTGCATAATTAAGCAACAAAGACAAAAAATAGTAAGCAAAATGGAGTTGATTTTTTTCTATTGAGAAATCAATTCTTTAATTAACTACTCCGAATTATGTAAGTGCTGATTGGTCTCTGTGCTCCTCTGAGGCTTAAGGTAGAGATTGTATAAGCAAGTGGGCATTAGCAAGATTGTTATCAATGACTTTAAAAGAAAATCAGGCATTTCTTTTCCAGCAGGAATCAGCCCTAAGTAATAGGAAGTTTACCTATTATTTATATAAAGCTCCTGACACTGTTTCTAGAAAGAATAATGAACTTAACATCTAGAAATTCTCTGTTGTCACTAATTCTTTTAACTAGAAGATGATGCCCAAGGGTCATTTGAGTTTTCAGGGGGAAATGCAGGATGGATCAGAGCAATCAGAGATAAGAATGTAATCAGTACATGATTGAGATTAATGTGGGAAAGATAATCAGCAGTTTCTCTCTCTCAGGAAAACTCTTGACCTGCACAGGAGGGATTGGATTTTACTCAAAATGTAGAAAGGCAAACAGCAAAAATAATGATACTTAGACATATTGTGCAGGAAAGTAATCATAAAGAACTTAATATAAAAGAAAAGAAGGTCAGACTATGGACCATAAAATATTAGTAAAAAAAGATCACCTGAATTTCAATTTAAAATATAAAACTATAGAAATGGCAAGAAAGAAAGTGTAAATTAGCCTTTAGTGAAAGACAATGTGATCAAGCAGTTGTATATGGTGCACAAATAACGAGAAAACATCAGATTTCAATATTATACATTCAGTTAAAAATTCTAATTTACATTTAAAACACCGCAAGGATGGAGGGCTGGTTCCAGTTCTCCACATGCACTTTCTGCATATCTTCTCAGGTTACTAGAAGTAAGGTTTTCAAAGGTGATTTGAGATCCTAAATATCCTTTGGGTATTTAACCTGCAATGGAATGTAAATCTCTGTTACTACTTTCATTCTGAAAATTAAAAAGTGCCCTAGAAAACTATACTTTCATTCTCTCTTTTTCTTAGTTTTTTGTGTGATGACACTTTCTGACTACGCAGAGGTATTATGAAAGAAAATATGTATTAATAGAGGTATTCTATTTTAGAACGGTAACAACCAGCAAAAAATACGGATAAAATCATTTTATCTGATACATAAATGACATAAGTCAGACTATGAAATAGCTAGAAATAAACTCCTGTGGAAGAGAAATTTTCCTTGCTAATTGCAATGTTTTTATCACAATTGAAAAAATAAGACTAACAAAGAAAAACAACCTGTACTAAAGGAAATATCTCCTGTATTATAGAAAGAAAATTCTCTTAAAGAAACAGAATGAGAAGGGAACTACGGACAGAATGATTGCATCCACATACAATTTCACAATTTCAAGAATGGGTGATACAAGCAATTTAGTTACAAAAAAAACTTTAAAAAAATAAGTTAAATTTTATCAGGCAGTTATATTTCTGTGCCTGGGCAAGCTCAAATATGCCTCAGTCTTACCAATATTGGGAGTCCCATCAGGGACTCTACTATTGTGTATTACTATTAGTAATCTACTAATGCCCTTGGGAATGTAATAGATGGTGGGGCTTCTAATGAGACTACTTCATAAGTATGGGTTATGGCGGCACACAGACATTGTGTTTTCTTTTAGATTACCACATCCCTTGTTTTTTAAAAGTTATATTTATGCTAGACTGCCTAGCTGGAATTTCGTACCTCCTTATTCTGAAGAGATAAAGAAAAAGATGAAAGATGAAAAGAGATTCCAAATTCTTTGCACTCCCTTGAGTATATAGCCACTTTCTGGGCAGTAGTGCAGACATACATGTATACATGCTTGCATGCTTAATCTCCCTACAATGCAAAGATAATTCACTGTGCAGCAGACTTAAGTTTCATAGAGGTAGAGAAGAAAAGCTTGTAAATGTTCCTGTGTAGGGCAGTGTTTAGACTACTCTCTGTCTTGTTTGTGCATCCTGATCTATGTTCCTAGCTCCTTGCTCAGATCTTTGCCTATTTATTAACTCCTGTGAATTTTCCTCACAATGCAGCAAGAATGGAAATTGTAGCAGTTTTAAACATGATGCCTTATTGTCAGCATATTAATTAATTAAAATATTGCAGCAGTTGTCTTTATTTAATTTCAAAATCTCTGACTTCTAAATTTCATAAAGAAACTATCACCAAGTATTAATTTGCACTTGTGTGAAACAATTTCACATTGAATTATTTTAAACATAAAATTGTGCATGCATAGCTACTGTTATGTGGGATGAGTTCTATTTCTAAGGTCTACACAGCAGCACAGCAGGATATTGAGATATCCAGGGTAGCACTGAGAGAGCACATTCAGAGTTACAATAGGAAACAAGAAATAAGGCACAAAATTGGAAATAATATGCCTGAGTTTTGGCTGCTGTGCTTGCTCAAAACATGATTGAATTGCAATGAAACATAAATCCCTTTAAAGCTGCTGTATCTGCCACCCAGATAAGGTAAAAGAAGAGAATTTTCTAAAGGGGTGTCACTGTGACATGTAATCATCAGCTACAGCTCTGCCTAAAATGCTGGAAATGTAAGACAATGGAAGGTCAAAAAGAAGTGTTAAAAGATATTTCCAGTCTTGGATTTTGTGATTTATTAAGTGCCTTAAAATCAATATGAGACTTCAAAGGTACTTGTGACAAGACTACGCATCATACAAGTAGGGTATGAAAAAAATCATCTGCCAGAAAAATGGAGATAGCATTGACTATAAGACATTGCAAATGCTAACGTAACATAGCTAATTTAGAGATGCAAACAATTTTAACTTCATTAAGATAAGTGGCACCCAAAATTACATATAATAGAGGTCATTACTTAGGATAAGAGACTGCAGTGTGTGGATCAAAAGGAAATGTAAAATTGACTTGTTTGTCATTTACCTACTCAATAAAGTGATGGCACACTGATGTGAAATCTACCCTAAGCATGGAATCTAAGTAGTAAAAATACAGAAGACTTACAAAAGCTCTTTGAGGTATGTCAAACCTTAAACTCTATTAGATGGATGCAGCTTGCCCCAGATAAAGGCAAAATAGTCAAACCAGATTATTAGCATACCAGCAAGCCCTGTTGCAATTTGAGTAACAGAAAATTCCAGTGTTAAATACTGCCAAATACAATAGCAGTTAAATGCTGTTACACATTTGGAAAAATCCATCAAATTCCTAAAATCAAAATGACATCTTTTTTTTTTTTTTTTGTATTGAAGCATTGGAGTCTCAGATATGAGAGACTGTTATTGAAAAAAAAAATATTCCTCCTTCACCACAAGCACACTGGTCTTTCAGCACAAAGGCAAAAGCACTAGACACACCTGCTCCCTGTTATGAGGCATCATTTCCTTTACTGATGATCATCAGAACTGTTTGAATTTGTATCAGAGTCACATTTTTATCATTCAGGGTGGGAGGCATGTGACTAGAGGTTGATAGAATCATAGAATCACAGAACTGTTTGAATTTGAAGGGACTTTCAAAGGTCATGTAGCCCAACCTCTTCTAAATTTGATTGTCTTGATCTCTTCTAAATTCCTTTGAGGCGTAATTCTAAAAAGTGGTTTACTTATCATTAAGTGAAGATCTGATAATACATTCATTATCAGAACAACAACTATGTCTTTGCACTAACCGTAAGGGGAGTTAAATACTTGAGATATGCACATCTGAAGTTAGGGAAGGTGAATCTTCTCTACACTGATGTCTGCATTGCTGCTTACAATGCATAGTGCTACGATAACCAGCCTAATTCTTGAAAACTGCATCATCAACATTGCAGTAGATCATGGAAAAAAGGACATCATCAAAGTAAGAACAAAAAAGTCTGAGAATTTTCAGCTTCTACTGATACATTGTCAAGAGAAATGATAGATCCCTAGCAGTAGCTAGGAAGAGTACCTGAAGAGCTAGAAAAATTTCAGTCAGGGAAGGGGAGAAAGACAGAGTTGCAACTCGGTTATTACTAAATACCTGCCAACCACTTAAAGAACAGTAGATGTAGTACATTAACATAATTCTGCCCAGACTAATATACCCTACTTCCTATCATTAGTCATGGCAGTTTTACCTTGTATGAAAAGGCTACCATGGCACACAGTGATTTAATCTTTTTGCACTGAGCTCTCCCAGTAATAATCAACCCCAGATCACTGCAGCAAATGTGTTTCAGATGAGGTTATGAGTCATTCTGAGGGAACAAGTGTAGCCCATTGAAATCTTACTGCTGCTGAGTACATGTACTGAGTAGTGTTTCAGAGTCCTTCATGTGCATAGTTCTTCCACTGCCTGCATCTAGCCAGACTTGCTGTTACCACTTTGCATTTAATATGATTTCAATAACCAAATTAAAACACCTCATTAACTGAAACAGTCTCAAATAATACATAGGCAATATTCGCCAAGCTTTCAAGACACATCCTAGGATTTAAAGAGCTGCCACCTCACCATTTAAACTAAAGATTTTGAAGTGTTTTGGAAGTATTAATTATTTAAGCCTCACAACACCTTTGTGATCAAGTCAATGAGCATTATCAAGGCAATTTCCGTTACTGTCACACAGTTTTATAGTTGCGATGAAAAGCTGCTCAGGGGTCCAGGCATTAGAAGGCCCAGTTGAAAAGAACTGTGCTGAAAACCAAAAAGTACAAAAATTGACCCAGAAGGCAGCTTAATTGTTTTCTATTAGCATTACAACTGAATGGCTTTATACATGTTTCTTCCCTTAAAATGAACAGGCCACATTTGTAGTGAAAGATCCTTTCATCAAAAGGTATTTTTCAATTTAGAGGAAAAGATGGGAATGGAATAAGGAAGAAGCTACACAAAGGAGATCTATACCTTATCTTCTTTTTTTTGTAGGGAAAAGAATGAGCGATACAAAGATGTGTGTAGGCATGGATTGGAAAAAAGGATCTCAAATCCCCAGAATTTTGTGCCTCTCTGCTTCCAGTCAACATAGGGGTAAGTTTTGAAGTAGAGTATGTAGTATAGATGGTGTGTATAACTAAATCAGCCACCTGTGTGTGAGGAAACATGTACACAAAGCATACACATCAGAGACTAAGAAGAACCTTTTCTTATTTAGCATGCTCCACACTTACACACTTATGTGCTGAAGTTATATCTGGTTTACTTATTCCTGTGGTAAAAGATAAAGATTAAAATTATTGTTATCCTTCCACTAAAATATCTAGTTATAAATGTTCAACTCCAAGTTTTGCTGTGGATGTCCTTGCCAATTTATTTCAAAAAGATATATTCTGCTTGCAATTAAAGATAATAAAGAGGACTAGGTTTTACTCCTTGAGAAGTCACAGGGAATACTTCATATATAAAAGACAAGGTGACGATATAGGCAGCTTATAAATCAGCAGCACAATTATCATCATGCTGTATTATTTTTCCATGGCTTGAGTCCTAATGAGCTAATCAAAGAAGATATCACACATTATCTATTTTCCTAGACAAGTTTTTAAAATAGAAAACGTAACAAGTCTCTGCAGTCACAGAATCTAAAATCACAGAATACAAACTACTGAAGGTACTTTTGCATAAATCAATTCTACATTCTCTTTAACAAAGACAACTGCCTTAAGTCTTATGAGCTTTCATTTAGAAATACTTCAGAACCAAAAAATTACAATTACAATCCTTGAAATGTTACTTGGTTTATTTTATTGGGAGTTATAATTATCAAGAAAAGCAAGTTTAATTTGAGCCTATGAAAATACAGTATTTGTTCATATTTATAGTATTTATTGCTATTTGTCATGAATCATATGAAAGTAGTGATTTTATTTCACAAGGAAACTGCAGACTTTCATGAGATGCAGTTTCATTTGATACAGTTTCTCATAGCATTCTGCTTCAGAAACTGTCAGCCTCTGGGCTGGACAGGTGCACACTCTCCTGGGTGGAAAACTCTCTAGAGACTGGCCTAGAGAGTGGTGGTAAATGGAGTTTACTCCTGTTGGAGGCCAGTCACAAGCAGTGTTCCCCAGGGCTCAGTGCTGGGTCCAGCCCTGTTCAATGTCTTCATCAATGACATGGATGAAGGCATTGAGTGTACCCTTAGCAAGTTTGCAGATGACACTAAGCTGGGTGAGCTGGGTGGAAGTGTCAGTCTGCTGGAGGGTAGGGAGGCTCTGCAAAGGGATCTGAACAGCCTGGACCGCTGGGCAGAGACCAATGGCATGAGATATAACAAGGCCAAATACTGGGTCCTGCACTTGGGGCACAACAACCCTGTGCAGAGCTACAGACTGGGAGAAGCCTCACTGAAAAGCTGCCTGGAGGAGAGGGACCTGAGGGTGTTGGTTGACAGCCAACTGAACATGAGCCAG